>JARWLC010000018.1:22819593-23167093 GCA_033318265.1 Phyllotis vaccarum | reverse complement strand
ACGCAGAGATCTGACAATAGCTGTGGTTACTAAAAGGGCTAAAAACAATGTTCCACAGTCGCCAAGTTCTGATCATCCCAAGTTAGCACAATCAAGACAGCTTCACACCACGCTGGTCCCAGCTGATGACAACTCTTTTCTGAGACCTCCACCCAGACAGCACTAGGATTTGATAAGGAGACAGAACACTCTTGACATGAAGATTTTCATTTGATAACTCATATGTTCTGGTGAAAAACATTATCCTTCCATGCAGAGCACTTGTGTTTATATTTTAATTACCCTATAAAGTTTAGGCTATAGGTTTCCATACATTTTTTTTTTCAAACATCCATTGTTTGGGATATTTAACCCCAATCTCTTCTACTTTACTTTTGAGACAGAGCCCCTGGCTGACCTGAAATTTACTATGTAGACCAGGCTGGCTTAGAACTGACAAAGGTCCAACTGTGTCTGTCCTCCAAGTTCTGCATTAACAGGGGTATGCCACCATGCTCGACAGTAAACAAAGCTGTAAGCTGGGGTTATTTTTGCTTTGTCATTTGGGATTTTCAAGACAGGGTTTTTCTGTGAATCCCTGACTGTCCTGGAACATGCTCTGTAGACATGGCTAGCCTTGAACTCACAGAGATCTACCTGTCTTGCATCCCGAGTGCTGGGATGAACAGCATGAACCCCACCACCTGGCGTCAGGTGGGATTTTGAGGAGAACTGCTAATAATATTTTTAAGAGAAAGTTCTCGAGTTTATGGATTATTTTAAAGTTGGTATGTACATTTAATAATTGTGACATCTTATTTAAAATGTTGTGTGGGAGCTGGGAAGATGGATCACATGGCAACTACCAACTATTTAGAATTCTAGTTCTAGGGGATGAACACCTTCTCAGGCCTTCTGGGCACTGCATGTGTGTGTGTGTGTTGCACATATATGTATATTTGCATACATATGTGCAGAAAAAAGAAACACATTACAATTTTTGTATGTATGTGGTTTGAGTGTGGGGTATGTACATGTAGGGGGATGTAGGTGACAGCACACGAGCACTGGGAGCTGAAGAAGATGCCAAGTGTCCTCTTCCATATCTTTCTGCCTCATACCCATGATATAGGGTCTCTCATTGAATCTAGACTTGCCACGTTTTTGGCTAGACCTGAGGCAGGCGGGCATCGGAAATATCTTAGCCAGAGCTCCACTTGGTTTGAGTTCCGCACATACCCCTCTTATAACCATCATCTTTGTCTGAGATGTCTGTAAATATGGGTATGAAGTAAGCTTGGCTTTATCAGGGGCCTGAAGTTTCCTTTCTTTCTCAGAAGCAAAATCAGGTCAGGGCATGTGACACAGGGACCACTTTCTCTCCCAGACTTCTTTTCCCAAGTGTGTGTGTGTGTGTGTGTGAGAGAGAGAGAGGGGGGGGGGGGGAGGGGGAGGGGGGAGAGAGAGAAAGAGAGAGAGAGAGGAGGTGAAGGGAAAGAATGGGAAGAGGGGAAGTGTAGTAGGTAGTTTCTGGCCCAAGCCCACAGACCCACAGAGACACACAAATGCTTTTAATAGTTTTAGGCTGATCGACCTAAGGCCCAGGCATAAAACTTGCTAACTCTTTACCCTTCATCTAACCCATGACTCATCCTGTTCAGCCATGGGGCTCGGTACCTTTTCTTAGAGCAGCATAGTTGTCCTCTGCTTCCTCTGGCTTCTCTCTGTGGCATTCTGCTCTGTGCTTCCTGTTCTCAGAGTTTTTCTTAGTCTAGTAGTCCCGCCCACACTTCCTGCCTGCCTTTGGCCAATCAGAGCTTTTTATTAAACCAGTGGGTGGGACAATTATTTACCATGAAACAACACAATCCCCTACAAGGAGGGAGGGTAAACTGGGGTTGGTTGTAAAATAAGTGAAAAAAATTAATTAAAAAAGAGGACCTCCCCCCCCCCCAGATGGTTAGTTTACAATTCACTGTCTCCACGAGATGGAGTGAGGTACATTTACAGCTGTTCTTAGGCACTTAGGGCCATCAACTCACAAACTTTATTTCCCTGTCATCAAGAGAAATTGGGAAAATAAAAACTAGTAAAGGGAAAAAAAGATTTAGTTTAATCAGAACTGAGCAAAGTTCTTAGATTCTCTCCACTTTCCTATGGTAGTTACAGTCTCAGAGAGAGGATGCAAACGAAAAAAAACAAGAAATTGATGATTTCTCTTTGCTATGAGCTCTCAGAGCTGTGTGAACCTCTTCCTGAGTGCCAGGACTTCAGGAGTTCCCTAGGAAATTTGAACTCTTTAGAGTCTGTTGTCTTAAGGTTTGTATCTAGTAAGGATTATTTAAATGCAAGCACCACGATACTGTGACAGTCTAATAATATACAGGAACAATAAGCACATAATGTTGGCCCATATACTGGACAAAGGGATGCTATTTCTCCTGGGAATGAGGGAGGTCTAATACAGAAATGATTTTTTAAAAAGGATAGATTACTGAATCTACTTTGATCCAAAAACTAACTGTTAACCTCAAAATACTTTATATTGGTATGAATTTTGGTTTATTGACACAAATTTAAGGTCAATTTGTTATACTGTATGTATATTTCTACTTTTGTTTAAGGTATTATGTTAAAATTGTTCTGTATAATTAAGAAATGCAGATTAATAGTCATCTATGATAATCAACTTATAATCATGTCAGTTGTCTTTTTAGATATGGAGAGAAATATTTCAACTAGATAGGTAATCTTCAAATGCTTCAAAGACCTACAGAATACGGCATTAAAAATGCTGTAAGAACTTAGACTTTTCTGGACAGTGAGACAGGTCTGCTCCAGTCTTTAAGAGAATGAAGGACATCGAAGAAACTCCATGTGGAGTTTACTTTGCATCAGAGGTTGGCTACTGGGCAAGAGACTGTTCTTGCCTTGACTGATTGACAGTATGTATAAACAGGACATGCAAGACCCAAAGGAAAGTGACCAGAACAAGCCAAGATGGTCCTTCAGGTTCCTGCTTCACAGAGAAAACTGCCAAACAATGTCCAGGACACAAGGAGAAGCGACTGATAAACCTCCCCAAAATGGACAGAACAGTCCTTCAGATTTCCTACTTCACTGAAAAGTCTGCCACAGACTAGGCCTCTAGGCTGAAGATGGATCCCCTCAAGTTACAGTGGAACTTTCGATGACTGTCTAGGCAGCCAGATGTCTCTGTCATTTCTAGAATTTGGGGGTTGCTTGCAATGCACTTCCTATTTACTCAGGTAATATTATATTCCTCTGTGGTCTTTGATGATGTTGAAGACTAGTTATAGTTTTCTTTAGTTATAATAAAAGGTAAATTATATATAAAACTCTAGCCTCACTAAAATGATAGGATAATAGAATATTTTCCTTAATTTTGCTAAATACAAAGACTAGATATTACAACTATAATTCTTGGTTGATAGCTGTTTTGTTATATGTAATTTTGCTATGTTAAAATTGAAACCTTCCTCTTTGATTAGACAAAAAAGGGGAAGCGATATGGGATGTCTTTCTGTATGCTGTGAATATTATTTATTATTGGTTAATAAAGAAACTGTTTTGGCCTATGGCAAGGCAGCTTAGAGGCAGGCAGAAAACCCAGTGTGGACCAGTGACTTTCTAGAAGTCTCCCAGGCTTTCAGCTCCAGAGTGGGACTACTGAGCTATCTAACTTTGAGGACTGAGTGGCTACCAGGTTCTTAGCCTCTGGAGAGTACAGACAGAGACAGCCATTGTTGAACTGCCCAGTCCCAACTGGTTGCAGTCCATTCTAACAAGCCCCCAACCCCTTGAAAATGTATTTCTGGAAATTTCAGAGGAGTGCTATTTAAATTTTAGCTTTATTTATGTGTTTGCCTGTATCTACATATGCATATTACATGTGTGCTTGGGGCCCAAAGAGTCTGAGGGCATTGGATCTCTTGGAACTAGATTTATGGATGGGTGAGCATCGTGTTCTTATGGAGGACTGTACCCTAGTCCTCCGAAAGAACAACTGCTCTCCCAATCATCTCTTTAGCCTACACGTCCCCTCTTCATATATATATATATATATATATATATATATATATATATATATATATATATGATATATATGTAAACCTGTTGGTTCTGTTCCTCTACAGCCCCAATACAGCCTCTTGTGGGATTGCTAGATGACAAGTGTTCAGAAGCCTATGGCAAAACCACTGCTCAGGACCAGGAAGCAAGAACATTATCCACAGCAGACCTCCGCACTGTCTGCTTGGCCAGAGGCTCTCCCAGCCAGAATCAGAGATAGTTAATAACCTAAGTGACCCCAGTAACCTGTGTGTTATCTTTGTGATCAGGACCACACCAGATCCTCCCTTAGGCCTGTAAGATAACACACAGCCAGCTCTAGATCTCATCTTCAGGGAAGAAGTGGCAGTACTGGGAGAAGGGTCTCGGCGTAATTATGCTTTCTTGTGCATAGGGAGATAGATGTTATACCAGGAAACTGTTTTCCAAATTGTATTGCACTTAAATATGCCCAAAATAAACCGTCCAGTCAAATCAACACCAGCTACTTAGCCAGACTGAACTGGATTTCCTTCTTGCATCATATAGATGTTACTGTTGGTCATGGCGTTTATAGGAATCTCAACAATGAACAGAAATGTGCAGGTCTGTTCAACTTGGGGCTAAAAGGAGTCTCACACAGACCAAGGGAAACAACAACATGACTGGATTTAATTTTCTTCCTTTTCCTTCAGAGCTTTATGTATGTTCTGATAAATTAATGGGAACATTTTTTTTTTTTTTTATTGTGAAGGAAGTTGGGGAGAGACATCGGAACAGAATGAAGAATCAAGCAATTTTATCCATGAAGTGAACAGCTGCTGTAAACAAAGCCACTCACTCCCTGGTGACCTACTGGCACAAATGAACAGTACTGATCATAATGAATTCCTGCGTGTACTTACTGTTCAGCCTTCAGCTGCTGGCAGTGAGCCCCACACTGCAGGACAATGCAGGACACTCTGAGAACGTGCAGGTAGGTGCAGAGTCAGATTCAAACATTTGCCAGGCTTCTGATCCGAAGTAAACCATGACGATCTGTCTTTTCTTCTCCTTCCTTGAGGTTTCCCTTGAAATCATAGGCTTTTCCTCTTCTTTATGAATTACATTACTTTATGACAAACATTCAGATTTCCTGGTTTGTTGTGTTGATTTTACTGCTAGGGTTTTTGGGTTTAGTTCATAACAGCTATGTATGAACAGAAACCCAAGTTGATTGGGCATCTATATTACTGAACCAAGTGTTGTAGATATCTTTAATGTTCTTATTGTTTTTAGATGGTTAGGGTTAGGGTTCTAGTTTAGTGGGAGGATTCTTGCCTAGTATTTGGGAAGCTCTGGGCTTAATCCCCATTGTTGAGGATAAAAATATAGTCAGCCTCACTGTTTTTAATCCACTGTGGTAGCCAGCTTCCAAGATGACCCGGACATCTCCATCTTCCCTGCCATTAACTGGAACTGACCAGTGTAACAGGGTACAGTAGGAACAATGGAGTGTGGCTTCTGAGACTGTTAAAGCCATCAGAGGCAACAAACCCCTGAGACAGGCAATCAAATGGAAAAATGAACGTGGTAAGAAACTGAGCCTCAACAGTCACGTGAATCACAAAAAAAAAAAAAAAAAAAAAAAAAAAAAAATCCACCAGGCCCAGGCAGGCCCTGGATGAAATGCTGATCATTCTCATTGGGTCAGAGCCACCCAACCGAATGTTCTCAAATTCCTTCCTTATCAACAAAAGGTATAACAAATGCTCATTGTTTTGTTGTTGCTGGTTTTTTGGTTTTTTTCAAGAGAGGGCTTCTCTGTAATTGCCCTGGCTATCCTGAAACTCACTCTGTAGACCAGGCTGGCCTTGAACTCAAAGAGATCTGTTTGCCTCTGCCTCCCAAGTTCTGGAATTAAAGCCTGTTCCACCATGCACAGCACATATGCTTATTGTTTTAAGCCACCAAGTTTGGGAATATTTGATACATATATTTTTTTTTGTGAACTCAGCAGATTAGATCTGTATTTGTAACTTTCTTGACGTCCAGGGACCGTTCTTTGCTTCTGTTCTGATTCTTCATTACAGTCTAGGATACTGATTTGATCTCTGGCTTCATAGAACTGGTATTGCATCATTATAAAACCTACTGGGTAGAATAGACATGGTACTAAGATGGCTCAGGATGCGGTTCTGTATTGGTTCAGATCCAGTTTCTGGGCTGGAGACATGGTTCAGTGGTCAAGTGTATTTGTTGCTCATACAGACAACCTGAGTTCAGTTACCAGAATCCATTTTGGGCAGTTCACAATTGCCTGTGATTTCAGGTCCAGTGAGATCAGATACCTCTTCTGCCCTCTGAAGGCACCTGAACTTATGTGCAACACACACACTCATGCATGCACATGTGCACACACACACACACACACACACACACACACACACACACACACACACACATTTTAAAAATCCAGTTTGACTGTGGTGGTGTATACCTGCAATTCCATGACATCCCACCCAATGGGATTGGGTGCTGGAAGCCATCTTGGCCTACGTGGCTGTCTACTGCCTCAGAAACCACAGGTTAGGAATGCAGTGTAGAGGTGAGACATTTGCCTAGCATGGCCAAAATCCTGGGTATGACCCTTAGAACTACAAAAATAAATACATAAACACCACTTCTGCAGCTTCAGTTTGTACTCCAGGGCTTGGTCAACTCGCTCTGGAATGACCATAATCTAGGAAAAACCAGCTAGTGTCAAAGCACACATTAAGAGCCACAAAACCACAGAGCCAGTTTAGTGAATGTGTCCTTTCTTAAAGCACCTATCCTCTTGTGTAAAGGATTAGTCACCTGTAGCAACAACTTCTTACCTTATTGGCTTTGGCAAGTATTACACAAGGAAACTGACAAAGTCTTCAGTGTCTCACACATAATCTTATCACTCCGAGGCCTTGAAGGAAGGTCACCTCAGTGTCCTATGTCAGAACTGAACTTCCTCCTCTCCGTTCCTCTGCATAGTCACTCAATTATCACAGTGCCAAGTCTATTTCCAAAATGCACTTTATTCCTTTTCTCCTATCCTCACTGAGGCTCCGTCTCTTGCCTCGTATGGTCTTGGGGCCCTAGGCCAGGCCCATGTAACGGAGTCACTACATAGCTGTCAGTATGGCCTCTAGAGACCAGTGCCATCCTGCTACTACTAAGATTTCTTCTTCTTTTTTAAATGTGGGGGCTGGTGAGATGGCCCCAAACTTGCTGCTAAACCTGATGACCTCAGGACCTACATCGTGGAAGGAGAGAACTTACTCATGAAAGCTGTCCTCTGCACACACGAACTCAGTGGCACTTACAAATATAAATAAGTAATAAATGTAAAAGTATATATATATATAAGTTCCCATTCCACCTGGATTCTATAATAGACTGAGAAATAAACTTCAGATCAAAGGTCCTGTTTCAGTGCCCAGGGCATCAGTTTAGACATGGGTAGTCCACTGACTCAAAAGCACACAGCAGCTTATCTTAATAGGGCAGGTGTTCTCCCTTCCTCCCCTGGGTGTGGTTCTCAACCTGTGGCCCCGTTTTCTGTTTCTGGAGATGCAGCTAGTATACAAGCACCTACATCTTTAGATATGATGTTAACAGCAATCGCAATGAAAAATCAATTTTAAAATAACGATGGTGGTGCACACACCTTTAATCCCAGAGCTTGGGAGGCAGAGGCAGGCAGATCTCTGTGAGTTCAAGGCCACTGGTCTACACAGTTCCGTGAAGGCCAAAATGATACTTTTTCTCCAATTAAATCCTCCCGCCTCGGTCTCCTGAGAGCTGGGATTAAAGGCGCGCACCACCAGTGCCAGGCTGCTGGCTGGCTCACTTTTGTAATTCTAGCACTTGGGTGAGTTCAAGACCAAGTTGGGCTGTGCACCCATTCCAGGCTAGTCCCTAATGAAATAAATGTTTCCAAGACACTCAGCAGGAGAAAATCTTTTTAAAGTGTTATTCTTCTTTACTTGTGGGTGCCTGCCTGCCTGTTCCTGCAGTATATGGCTCAGAAGTCAGGAAAGGTTGTAAGATTGATTCATTGCAACTGGAGGTACACTGCTGGGAGCTGAACTCAGGTTCTCTGCAAGAGCAGCAAGTGCACTTAACTACTGAGCTCTCTCTCTAGCCCTTCCCCCAAATGAATAAATCTGTGATTAATTGGAATGGCATTTGCAAGAGTTGGTGACTGAGAAAGAGCTGTAAAAAGGGAGAGCTTGTAAAAACAGGCTGTTTTCAAAAAATAGTCTTCCGGTTCTTAGAAGTGCAGACCTTTCAGCCAATTAAACGCTAGGCCAGGATTAAACATCTCCCACGAAAAGGCAGCGAATCACGCCAAGATGCTTTTCCCAGGTCCTCGGGTGCCCTGGCAATACAAGCATCCACAAACTACCCGGAAGGACAGGGATTCACCAAAGACATCCAAAACTACACAACAGCAAATTCCTCACTTGGCATCTGTTCCACTCACTCGTTTTTTATTAGTACGGTTCCAGTGAATTTGCAAATCTCAGACACCCATTTGTGCTTGGAACCTCCTATTCCGATGCCCTACAGGCTACAGACCAGATTGTCAGCATAGAGGGAAAGGTACACAACTAGACTGTGGTTCCGTTCCACACCCTTCAGCCCTGCTGCTCTCAGCTCCACTCTGTCAGGAGGATCACTGTGTCCTAATCGCTGGCAGGTGACAGCAGCAGTTCTTGTCGGGTGAGAATGACCCTGACAGGGGACTCTAGGAGGTGCTCTGGAGCGGCGATCACGCTCCTCCCACCAGCAGACGCCCCGGGAGCCCAGAGGCAGTATTTTCTCAAGCTCATAAAGCCATCGGGTTTCGGGACAGCACCCCACGACGATCGGGCCACGCCGTAAGGGGCGTCTGAAGGCCACCGGCCATGAGCGTCCCATTGCGATCGGGCCCGATGACCTGGCGGCGGGCGGCCACGGTGGTGCTAGCCGCCGGCTGGACCCGTCCGAGTCCCGCCGCCCCTCCGTCCGCCGACGGCTTCCGGCTGCTGCTTCTCGAGCGCGCCAACAACCAGCGCTTCCTACCGGGCGCTCACGTCTTCCCGGGAGGTTCGCTCGACGCCGCCGACAGCTCGGCCGACTGGCTGCGACTGTTCGCGCCTCGGCACACACCGCCGCGGTTCGGCCTAGGCCCCGCGCCGCCCCGGCAACCCTCCTTCCCGGGACTGTTCCACGACGACGCGGACGCCGGGGCGCTGCCTGATGACGTAGCGCTGCGCATCTGCGCCATCCGCGAGACCTTCGAGGAGGCCGGGGTGCTGCTGCTGAAGCCGCGGGGCTCGGCGGGGGATTCTCGGGAGCCGGGCCGCGCGCTGGCGCTTCCGCCCGGCCTGGAGGGCTGGCGCTCGCGCGTGCGCACCGACCCGCGCGACTTTCTGCAGCTGTGCGCGCACCTGGACTGCACGCCCGACATCTGGGCTCTGCGCAGCTGGGGCGGCTGGCTCACGCCCTATGGGTTCGGCAGTCGTCGCTTCGACACCTCCTTCTTCCTGTGCTGCCTGCGCGAAACCCCGCGCGTGGATCCCGATCGGGCCGAGGTGGTGACCTACAAGGTAGGGGCCGCGGGATGCAAGACCAAAGGCGTGACGTGGAGGGAGGCTCCAGTTGTCACCCCTTCCTTAGGGATCCCCAAGCCGGGACACGGCAGAGCTTCCATTGCCTGTACTGAAAACAGTTGATTCATTTCATTCATTTCATCTCCACATATTACAGGATTTCAATCCCATCAACTTTCTTCCTCTCCCTCCCTCCCACCCTTTTCTAACTTCTTTCTCATCTCATTCCCCCCTTCTTCCCTTCCCCTCCCTCCGTCCCTCGCTCCTCCTCCTTTATCTCACTAGCATCAGGCACTGTTAGGCTTCAGGCAACTTTTTCATTTATTCAAATGTTTCAAACTTTTTTGTTTTGAAAAAAAAATAAATAGAATGACTTATTTTAAATTGTGTGTCTGAGTGCGTGTAACGCATGTGAGTGCAGGTGCCCGCCAATGCCCACTAACCCCCTAAGTTGGAGCCCCCTTGAGTGGGGCACGGGAACAACTCAGGTCCTCTGCAAGATGGTTTCTTTACAGATCTCAGGTGAGCCATCTCTTTAGTTCTCCTCCCTCTGTTTCTTTGTGACTGCAATTACACACATGTTGGACTTTTGGTCTACTATAGCACATGATGACTCTGTATTTCACTTGGATAAACTAGATGGCAGGAGGTTTTTTTTTTATTGTTGTTGTTTTGGTATATGCGTATGTTGTTTTGGTTTTGTTTTGTTTTGAGGCAGTGTTTCTCTGTCCTGTCTGTCTGGAACTCACTTTGTAGACCAGAGTGGCCTCAGACTCAGAGATGCATCTGTCTCTGCCTCCTGAGCACTGGGATTAAAGGGATACTCCACTAAGCCCAGCTCAATTGCTATTTTTATAAGTTTACACTTCTCCTATGAAATAGCAGCAATAAGTGATATTTCTGGAAGCACTACTGTTGCCTGAAACTCCATTTCTAGAGTATTTGACGCCTTCTTCTGGCTTCTGAGGGCACAGACATACTTGCATGCAAAACATGTGTCCGTGGTGAACAGACATACATGCATGCAAAACACATATCAATCTGAAATGTTTTTCTTTTTCTCCCATTAAGTTGATATTTTTCTTTATAGCTTTGAATCAACAGGACTGCTGAGAACAGGAGGTAGTCAGGCAGTATATAGCTTTGTCACCTGTCACAACCTAGAATCACACCAGGAGCCTGTTGGTACAAATGCTCACAGTGTTCCCAGGATGTAGCACTGCAGAGCATGCCTGCTTCTTTGGAATTACTCAAAAATTCCTTTTCCATCTCTCTTTTCCTTTGAAATACTGTTGTGGAATAATCTTTTTTTTTTTTTTTTGTATACTATGAATATTTGTCACTGGGATTGCTTTGATAAAAAGTTGAATAGCCAATAGCTAGATAGAATTTTCAGGCATAGAGGGTACTGGAAAGAAAAAGGACAGAGTCACCAGCCAGACAAGGAACAAGCAAGAAAGCAACCTGGGACCTACAGAGTAAAGGTAATAAAGTCACGAGGCAAAGCAAGTTAATAGAAATGAGTTAATTCAAATTACAAGAGCTAGTTAGGAACAAGCCTAAGCTATTGGCCAGCCTTTCATAAGTAATTAAGTTTCCATGTGATTTTCTTGGCAGGTAGGAAAGAAAAATCCTCCTACAAAATACATTCCAAAGCTTGGATGTGCTTGCCCAGACTCTGGGCTTCTCTTTCTATTTCTCTGAAGCTACTCCCCAACCCCCTTCTACCAGGTGGTCAGTCAAAGCATGGCTATCTCTCTATCCACCCTATCTCTGTACGGGCTCCTGCTGAGTCTTAGAGCTTGTCTGCTTTTTGCTCTCTTAAACTGTGGTAAAGTTGTTCTTGAGCTTCTTTGAGTCCGTTTTTGAATTCATCCTTTAAAAAAGATTTTATTTTATGCATGTGTGTGTGTTTTAATTGTAGACCACATATTTCTACACGTGACATGTCCTGTTAGTTAGCATTGTTTTTAAGTTGCTGACTGCTGGGTTTTGCTCTATTCTTTTAAATAGTATTGTACTTTTCCTGGCAGGCAGTTAGGGTATGAGAGGTGGATTCTGTCTTTTTAAGGTGTGTTTTCAATGCTTCGGGGTGGATCTATAGTATACTCTGGAGCTATTTAGCTACAGTTCAATTATGTGACCCTTTTCTGGTCGCTTGAGTGCCTGAATGCTGCCTATATTTAATTAAGGCTTTTCCACTGTCAATAATACACTGCTGAGAAAACTAGAAAAAAATCTTGGCTCCAGGGAAGTGTGAAGAAATCAGTCACCTCCTAGGTGTTGTTCCTCAGAAGTAGTGGTCTCTTGTATCATGTGGTTTTACTCTGTGCCCAGGTGAGTATGTCGTAGGGTTTTGGGGTTTTGTTCCGTGTAGAACTCCTCAGGCACACTGCTCGCCCAATGCTACCCCATCTGAGCCTCCCAAATTCTCATCCTGTATCTACTCGAGTCCATAAGAATTAGATGCTGCTTAGGTTCCCCTGCCATTCTGTAGTCTGGGAATGACTTTAGTCAAAAGCCCTAGACAAGTGCTGTGTCTCACTTCATTTTTTATTTATTTATTACAGCTAGGCATTTTTTTGGTGTTTGGAAATAGGTTTTATTAAGTTGTTATATGGTGTGTGAATTTAGCTGTTATGACTAAAAGGATTTTAAAATCTTTTTACTAATTAGCATTTAGATAAATATTATTATTTAATAACTGTGATTTTATTATTATTAGTTATTTTTGTGCTTTTACATGCATGCAGATGACCTTGGAGGCCAGTAGAGGGTGTTGAATCACCTAGAACTTGAGTTATGGGTGGTTGTGTATAACTGGATATTTCCTGTCCTTACTGCCCAGTTCCTCAGAGGCTTATGTGAATTATAAATGCTCAGCCAATAGCTCAGGCTTATTACTACCTAGCTCTTACATTTTAAGTTAACACATTATGTATTTATGCATTGCCACATGGTGATACCTTTATTAGTATGACATGTTCATCTCCTGCTCCCCCTGTGTCTGGCTGGTGATGCCTGATTCCACTCTTCTCTTAGGTTGGTCACCCCTCCTGGCCACACTTCCTGCCTGGATACTGGACAGTCAGTGTTTTATTAAACCAATTCGAGTGAGAAATCTTTACAGTGTGCAAGAGGATTATTCCACAGCAGTTGTGAGCTGCCCAATGTGCTGGGAACCCAACTCTGATCCTCTAGAGAAGCAGCAACTACTTCTGTCCAGCCACCAATGCTTTCTTTCTGAGATAGGACCTCACTGTGTTGTCTAGGTGGGACTTCATCTAATGGACTCAGGCAATTTTCCTGCTTCAATCTCCTGATTAAGCAGGACAGTGGGGGTGTTCTCATACTGTCTGAGAGATCTAGCAAGGCCTCTGAATAAGTTGGTTTTCACATCAAGTGGATTTTTTTATACCCATCTAGCCATGTCAGACCTGGCTGGTGGTGCAATAAAGCTACTTTCTTTGTCTCCTACAGTGGCTGTCTCCATCAGAGGCAACTGAGTGTTTCCTGTCCAAAGAAATCTGGCTCGCACCACCGCAGTTCTATGAAATGAGGAGACTTGAGACTTTTGCCTCTCTCTCTGCTCTGTACAGATTTTCTTCAGATCACCCGTCAGAAATAACTGAGAAATGGCTGCAGATAATACTTTTAACTGCTAATGGCTCTGTCAATCTTCTCCCAGGTGAGCTGAGAAAGTACCAGTGCTCTGTTAGTATTGACATTGGAAACACCCAGGCTGTCAGCAGAGGCAGGAGGCCTGTTTTATAGTCACCTGTGGGTGTGGCCAACCTCTGGCTAATAGGCCACAGATGTCCCCTGATAGTTATGAATGCAGGTCCAACACAAAATCATAAGCTTCTTCAAACCACTGAGGTGTTTTTTCGATTTTTTAAAAAATTTATTTTGTAATTCATGTGGGCCTCAGACAAACTTTGTAACAGCAAAAGGTTTGCTGTGGAATATTAATTAAAAAGAAGGTCAGAGTCATAAAGTACACATATTTCTAGTTTCTTCCTGTTCCTGTGACAAATATGGCCAAAAGCAACTTTGGGGAAGAAGGGGTTTATTTCAGATTATGGGTGATAGTTCATCCTTGAAAGAAGCTAGGACAGAAAACTGAAGCAGGCTTTCAAGCTTTGCACATAGCATTGCTTCCAGCAGAGGAACTTCATCTGGAACCATGGAGAATTCGACTTGCTAGCTGGCTCTTAGCTAGCTTTATTATTCAATTTGGGACTCCCTGACTAAGGAATGGTGCTGCCCACAGTGGGCTGGGCTCATCTACGTCAAAGAACATTCAGGACAATATGATCTGGGCAATCATATTGCCCAACAAAAAGTTAAGGCTTTTTCTCAGGTGACCGAAGGATGTATGGTCTTGATAATTAAAGCTAAGTCTAGGACACATCATGTTTATTCTTATTTATTTTTGAGACATGATCTAAGTATAGATCTCAGGTTGGCCTAGCACTTTCTGTGTATCTCAGGCTAGTCTCAAACTTACAGTCTCAAACTTATAATCCTCATGCCTTCATCACCCCTGTGCTGGGATCACGGGTATGCCACTGTGCCCATGTGTTTATTATAATATTCTGAATTTGTAAACATACATATGTGTTTCCTAGGCATGGACAAAATTATTTTCTCATGTATTATCTTACTTTTCATTTTTTATTTTCAATTATGAGAACTTGTAAAGTGTTAGCTTATTTGAGTTATTATTTGTTGGTTATAGTGTTGTAGTAGGCACTGTATGAATTGTATTTCATATCTGCCTCTTCAGTTCCTGATAATACTGATGAGATCTGTTGTTCACCATACAGAGGGATTAGCAGCTTTTTTTAAAAAATTGTATGTATATGAGTGTTTGCCTACATGTATGTGTGTATAGCACCTGTATGCCTAATATCTACAGAGATCAGAAGAAGACACCGGATCCCCTAGAACTGGAGTTGCGGATGGTATGAGCTGCAGTGTGGGCGCTGGGAACTGAACTCTTAGTGCATCTCTCCAGCCCCTTGCAGTTTTAATACAAGGAGCCATAGACTCTTAACCTAAGAAGTCTGTGCTGCCGCTAGGCCAGGCCAATGCCATGTTTCCCTGAACTCTGACTCAAACACTAAGGTGGAAGATGATTGAAAAAGACCCTCAGTGTCACCTTCAGGTCTCCACCCCTGTGTACACAAGTAAATAAGGAAAAAATAGATTACCCTTAAGATTATCAGAGCAACCCGTATCGAAACATCAACAATATTTAATAGGCTAAAAAGAGTCATGAAGTAATCCAAAACTTAGAATGAGTGTGTCTGGACATGTAGCTTGGTGGAGTACTTGCCTAGATTGAATTCCCAGTGCTGCTGAACTCTATGATAAAATAATTATAGTTCACAACAGAAATGCCATAAGTCATCTGTTATGACGTGCCCAAAGAAAAGGCTTTTCTTGAGCGTAGGCATAAATAGGGATCTTAAAAGTCAACAGGAAGGCTAGAGAGCTGGCTCAGATCAGTAGAATGCTAGCCTTACAAGTGTGAGGGCCTGAGTTTGGATGAAGGCGTGGTGTCAGGCACCTGTAATCCCAGCATTGTACTGGCAGAGTGGGGACATGGGCCAGCGAACCTGGCCTAATTGGTGACATTTCAGGCCAGTAGGAAACCCCATCTGAAACAAAAGGTGGAAAGTTTCAGAGGAACTACACCTGAGGTTGTTCTCTGGCCTCCATGAGTACTCACCTTCCCGTAGTCACATGTACACACTTGGTGGAGAGAGAGGCCCCAACTCTGACAGGCTAGTCCCTGACCTCTGCCTGCATGAATACACATACCCATATGCGGGGGCGCGCGCGCGCGCGCGCGCGCACACACACAGGATTCACGTCAGGCAGTATACACACACGCATATACATACCATAGATTAATAATAAAATAAAAGTAGTAACAAGAAAAACACCCACTAAACTCCAACATGAAATACAAAAAAAAAAAAATTAAAATACTGATTTATGTCATTAACATATTGGAGTGATTTATAAATTTATGATTTATTTGTGGAAATACATTTTTTACTGTTTTTTTTTTTTCAGGAGATGAGCTGTACATAAAAGACTCAAATTTCTTAGACAAACCACTGTCTACTGACAAAATGACTGAAGAAATAGTGAAGGAAGGCAAAGTGGTTAACCGAATGGTCATCCACAATCCCCATTTCTACGAAATCTACGTGTCTCTGCTGTCAAAGAATGAACGTGTGTATCCTAAGAACTACGTGCTGAATCAGAGCCTGGATGCCCACTTATAAGCTGCTTTATTTGGGAAGGACCAACTGAACTTGTCTAAAATAGAAGAAATGTGCCTATAAAAGGTACAGTGAGGTGTTTCCTGCGTCACGTTCATTGTGGGCGCCTTTCCAGTCTTCAAACTGCACAGCAAGCCATGCATATACAGTGTCTCATGTATTAAGATACATGGTCTCACAATGGTTGTCCCTCCTGTGTAGGAGAGACCCATCTTCTAACTGCCCCATGGGTTAGCAGGTTTTCTGATGTTTGGTGGAGATTGAGCTCTGGATCCCTTAGACTTTTAGCAGGAATTAATTCAGGGGTACCGAATTAGACGGTGTTATGGTTCAGATGTGAGATTTGAACCCTAGCTGGTCTCACTCTTTTGTCAGATTGTAAAAACTAAGGGCCAGGCTTTCACTAGAAAACGTGGGTTTCTGGCATGGGTGGGTCCCACCTCTGTTCCAGAAGAATTCTCTGCTTTTCTGATCTGAGGAGATGTGAGCACGATGCCTCAGGTTTCCGCCTCCATGGATGTCACGTTGCCTTCAGCACCAGGAAACTTGCTCTAAGTTGTCTCTGTGAGGCATTTTATCAGAGCAAAGGAAGTTCATGCGCTTAAACAGTGATCGAGGGATCCTTCAAGGGTCATGTCATGTCCTTGCCGTGCAGCTAACTTTAACACACATGGCCCACACCTTTAATCCCACACTGAGGAGGCAAAGGTAGGTGGATGTCTGTGACTGAGCAAGCCTGCTCTACAAAGTCCAGGTCAGCCAGGACTTTTAAATCGAGGCACCCTGTCTCAGAAAACCAAAAGGTGGGGAACATACAGTATTTGGTTTCAAACCAAGTGGCATTCATTTTGGCATCTAAATTTTCTTTTTATTACACTTTTGTGTAATAAAAGGCATAAGAGCACACTCCGGGTGACCTGATTTTGATCCCTAGAACTCATGAAAAGATGTGAAGGGAGGACCTACTTTTCAAAGTTGTTCCCTACCTCCATGTGTGCATCCTCACACGCATCGTGCATACGCAGACACACACTGTAAAACTCATCCACCTTTGCACGCTTAGGAAGTAGCTAATCTCGCACAAAGGTTAGAGAGAGAGAATGTTAAATCCACAGGGGGTTAATGTGAGTGGTTTCTCCTTTACTTTGTTAAGGGTGAATGATCTTTATTAACTAAAGATGAGAAGTCATAGTTGAGCCACAATTGGTTTAGTTTGCTTTGTTTGAGACAGGGTGTCTGCAAAGCCCCAGCTGTCCTGGAGCCCACTGTGCAGACCTGGTGACTTCAAACTGGCAAGATATCTACCTGCTTTGCTGCCTGAGTGTCCGTATTAAAGGTTTGCACAGTCACACCTGGCCGGACACTAATTCCCTCTGCATTTTTCTGTTATGTGTGGTGGATTTCACTTTTCACAAAATGTACTAATTTTCCTGCTAACACAGTAAAGGCAATAATAAAGCTATGCGTGGGTGTTTTATTCCTCTGTGTGTGTGTGTGTGTGTGTGTGTGTGTGTCTGTCTGTCTGTCTGTCTGTCTGCATGAGGTTATGTGCACCACATGGAGGCCAGAAGAGGGCATTGGATCCCCTAGAATTGGAGTTACTGATGCAAGCAGCCAAAACCCAAGTCTTCTGCCAGAACAGTAAATGCCCTTAATGGCTAGACTATCTCTCCAGCCCTTTCTCTGTGTTACTTAATCCCTGTCAGAGAAATAGAGAGTCGAGGGTTTTAGCTTGTTGCACATGCTCTTAACTTGTTTTCAGTTGTCACCACTGAGGAAAGGGTGGTAGTGCCATCTAGTGGAGAGAGAGCACAGGTACAGTAAGATAGCCCGCAGTGTACAAGAGAGTGCCCCACAAGAATTAAGTTACCAGACCTGTAATCAGGCCTGGGGAGACATATCTGTTATCCTTCCTGTGACAAGGGAATCAGAAGTTAAAGGTCTTCCTACAAAGTGAGTTTAAGACCAACTTTGACAACCTAGTGATCTTGCCTCAAAAATATACAAGAAGGTTGAGGTGGGGGCAAGGTTTCTCTTTGTAGCCCTGTGTCAGCTGCCACTGCGACATTTAGTACCGTTCTGGAGAGGGGGTGTGGATTAGAAATTACAGAGACAGAATTAGATGGAGACAGAAAATTTAGGAGGGCACTGAATTAACTCAGCTGCCTGACTTTATTTCTCCTGGGCTTTTTATACCAAGCAAAGGGCAGGGTCGAGTACAGACAGGTTTAAACACAAGACATCTGGTAACAATACCTTTGGCCAAAGCATATTATGCAGCAGTGCTGGGGGTGGGGGGTGACATGGGGGTGACACAACCATGTTGGATTCTCTGGCCGGTCCAGGAACTCACTCTGTAGACCAATCTGGCTGGAACTTCCAGAGATCCACCTGCATCTACCGAGTGCTGGGATTAAAGGTGTGTGACATCACACCCAGCCTCAGATTTAGATATTTTTAATTTAATGTGTGCATATGTGTATGTGTCGTACCAGTGGAGTTCTCCACAAATTCAGAAGAGGGCTTCTGATCCCTTGCTGGAGTTTTTGGAGGCTGTGAGCCACTCCATGTGGGTGCTGGGAACTGAATTCAGGTTCCTTGGAAGTACTCTAACCACTGAGCCATCTCTCAGGCCTCACTTTAAAAAAAAAAAAAATGGTCCCAATATGTAAGTTTGAGATCCATAGATAATAATACTCCATGTGGCTTCTCAATCTATAAAAATTCTTATCATTGTTGGCCTTTAGCATAGAAATCAGGAAGGGAGCAGGCAGAAGCATGTGAGCCTGATAATGCCATTTTGACTTTGAACTCCATTACCTGTAGGGTGAAATAAAGTTCAGTTTGCAAGCCTTAGGGGAGCTGAAAACTTCCCAATGGCTGACCAACCTCCTTCCTCAACCATGGGAATAGTTGCTATGCAGCTTTAGTTCTCTAGAAACATGGCTGTTCCTAAGCACAGAAGGAGCAAAGGAATCTGATTGGTTGGACTGAAAGACTTGTATATGGGTCGTCAATGATGGCACATTCAAAGAAGCCCCTCATTGCTAAATCCTGGTCCGTGAAAACTAACTTGGCAACAAATGTTTGTGGATTTTATGCTTATAAACCCCACTTCTGCCCTGGTCGGGGCTGTCAGGAGAAACAAGGTCCCTGAGTCCTTGTCCTGCAGCCCCAATCCATCAGTGACCTGATTGTGGGATGAATTATTAAACTCTTTGGAACCCAAGTGTCTTTCTCCTTCCTCAGGGTGCATAATGAGCAAGGTGTGGCTGCATTCTCACAGAGGGTTACTGTGCAGGACATCAGTGAATGCCATCATTCTGTCTGTGAGGGAGATGAGAAACATGCACGCAGCAAGTTTCCACCCTGCCTACGAAGAGAACTAAGTTGCTGACCTCCCTGGTAACTAGATGTCTAAAAGACTGAGTTTCCTCACAGAAATGATATAATACAGGGATGGTAGTTTTTAGTGTTTCCTATGTGACCTAGGCTGGCCTTGAACTCCCGGACTCAGTGTCCTCTTGGCCCTGTCACCTGAGATCTGGTATTACAAGAGTGTGCATCATGCCTAGAGTCTCTTGCTTTGACAGTCTTGTGTAGGCCAGGCTGGCCTTGAAGTGCTATGTAGCCAAGGATGGCCTTGAATTCCTGATCCTCTGGAATGCTGGGATTAGAGGTCTCGGCCATTGCGATGCTGAACTCATTACCGTTGTTTTCAATCTAAGTCATCCATAGCCCCCCCCCCCCCCAGAGATCTACCTGGCTCTTCCTGAGACTGTGGGGATCAAAGGTGAGCCCCCACGCTGGGGCTCCTGCCTGGGCCTCGCCCTGATGGATTCTAGGCAGGCGCTCCCCTACTGAACTAGACCACCAGCCCCCCTTTTTATTTTTTCTTTATAAAGATTTTTAAAGAAATGGTCTCATTTTGTAGCCCTGGCTGGTCTTGAGTAGACCAGGCTGGCCTCAGACTCACTAAAGGAGTGCTTATGAGGTTCAATAACAACAAAAAATTATGTGTACGTGTACACATCTATTGATGTATCTGTGTGTACACATGTCTACTGATGTCTCTCTGTGTGTGTCTACAGATGTGTAAAGCCCAGGAATCTTTCTCAATAACTCTCCACCTTGCTTTTTGAGACAGTTTCTCATGGAACCAGTACAGCTCACCAAGACTGGCTGACCTCGAAGCTCCGGGGATCTGCCTGTCTCCACCCCCACATCACTGGGATTATAGGAACTTGCCACCACATCCAGCTTTTACATGTGCGGGGAATCCAAGCTCAAGTCCTCACACTTGTGGTGCTGATCAGATTCCCAGACATATTTCATCCCCGGTATAGGACTCCTAAAATTATTCTGTCTGGACTTGAACTCACTCTGGAGCCCAGACAGATCTTGAAATGGTGATCTTCCTGCCCCAGCCTCCTGGAGAGCTGAGATTACAGTGCTTTACCATCAGGCCCAGCTTGGAACCATATATCTATGTGTTGATAAGTTCATGGGTAAGAATTGGGAAGATGGTTAAGTGCTTACTGTAAAGTATTTACAGTAGAACCACGGGGACCTGAGTTCATATCCCAAGCACCCTGTAATGGTTGGACATGTTAGTTTCCTGTAAACCTCAATGATAGGAGGAGGAGGCAGGCAGATCATGGAGGCTGATCTAATACCAGTCAGCATAGCCAAGGCAGTGATTGCTAGTGACCCTGTCTCCTAAGCCCCACCTCAGCTTCCCCATTTGAGGTTAATTTGTGTAGTGTCCAGCCTTCATCAGAGAAACCTGTTATTGCAGCAAACAGGACTGGCCAATGTGCAGAGAGAAAAGAGCCAATGGAGAGCTTGGCCCCAAATGGGACCTTTCTATCACCCTCTCCAAGGCTCTAACATTGTGGAAGAGAGAGTCAGAAAGTGCCAGAGCCAATGGAGAGGGAGATTGCAGTAAAACAATGTCTTCTGGACTTGGCATCACCATTAAATTCATGAACTCACGGCAGCTGTAGGTAGCCCTCTGCATGCAGAATTTGAGCTTGTCAGCATCGCATCGTGGATGGGGAGGGGCCCTCCCTCAGGGACTAGCGGCCGTCAGCGGTTGCTGGGTGATGTGTCCTCATTTTCTTCAGTGGTAGAACATGCTCTGGTAAATAACCTTTTTGCCCACCCTCATGCAAGTAATTAACTCAGTGAGTCACACAAAACAGACAGGAAAGTGGGAGGGGCTTGGGGAGAGGAGTTTCAGTGGGAACGGGCATGTGAGTGAAACAGGGGTTCCGAGGCTAAAACTCATTGTGTATATTGTGGTGGCACGTCTTGGTTGTCGGTCGTCCTGCCATGCCCGGGAGCCTGGAACGTCAGCTGAGGAACTGCCTCCAGCAGCATTGGCCTCAGACAGGTAAAAATATAAAAGTCTTATTAAAAGATCTTTGATTTGATTAATCCTTCTGTTATCCATGGAATTTCTATCCATGACGTTTTTTTTGGATTGGATAGATGGTTCAGCAGGTTCCCAGAAAGGGATGCTTGATCCTTCAGCACTATAGTTACAGGTGTTTGTGGGCAATCTCATGTGGATACTGGGATCCTAACTTGGGTCCTCTGAAAGAGCAGTAAGCATTCTTAACCACTGAACCATCTACCCAAGCCGTACAAACTCTTGAAAAGTGTGCAGTAGAAACCCTGATAAGTGTAGAAATCAATGAAATAGACAGTAAGTCTGTATATATATATATATATATATATATATATATATGCGCCTAGAAAACACTGGAAATGTTTAAAGAACTCAAAAATTGGCCTGTTTTTTTAAAAAATCATATTTTTTCATGTAGAACTCATGCAGATTCTAGATTGTATTTTCGTGACATGACTATGAGAGGATTGGAAAATATGAGTGGAAAACATCGATGTTACACAAAACCAGAAAAATATCAGTGGGCAGCATGAGGCAGACAGAGGCAACAGGTGCAGAACTAGTGACTGGATTCCCAGGGTCAGCTCCCTCTACATTATTATTTTTAACTTTACATTATCCCAGGTATGGCGGAGGCACACACCTTTAATCCTAACCCCGTGGGAGGGAGGCAGAGGCAGGAGGGTCACTGTGAGTGGGAGGTCAACTAGGGCTAAGTAGTGAGATTCTGTCTCAAAAATACAAAGAGAAACTTATCACTGCTGCTGTTGTTTTGAGACAAGGTTTCACGAACCTGCTCTAGCTGAACTGCCTAAGTAATTCAGGCTAGCCTGATGTGTTATCCACCTAGGCCTCTGGAGGGCTGGGGTTACACCAACTTGCAGCTGTCTTGACCCCTCAAAGCCATGCACACATAATTCCGTTTTCCATAAACCATGTGAAAAAAAATTGTACACCACAATCCTGTAGCATGGGGCCATCAAAGAAGAAAGTGTCCTGCACTGTAAACTGAGAAGCCATTTGGTTTTTGTTCACCTTTCCTGAGCCTTTAAATACTTATTTGTGGGTCCTTGTGAAATCAACCACGTGTGTTTATTTTGGGGGGACAGGTTCTTGTAATTATAGTCCAAGATGACCTCATACTCACAATCCTACCTCATTCTTCCACTGCTGGAATAGCCTTCTACGGCCTGGCCTCAGGCTTATTTTGTGTGTGTATTTGTTCCTGTGTGCCTGCATCTATGGATGACGGAGGACAGTCTTGTGTGTCATCTGTCAGTAACCATCCACCTTGGTTGTGTACATGTGTGCGCACATGTGCAATGTGTACACACACAAACACAAAGAAGCCAGCGTGTGTTCCTCTATTATACTCTCTTGAGACGGGGCCTCACACTGAATCCCAAAGTTACCATTTTGAGTGTGTTGGCTGGCCAGCAGGCTCCTAGGGATGGACCCTCATGTCTTTCCCTCAACCCTGAGATTATCAGCATACATAGCCACGTCTAACTTTTTTACATGGGTGCTGGGGATTTGAACTCAGGTCCTCACATTTGAACAAGTTCCTTCAATCACTGAACCATCTGCCTGCTCCCACTTTTCTCTTTCGCCTCTTCACCCTCCTGATGCTTATTAAGTAGGCCAGGCCTGCTGGTCGTCATGCCCCAGGGATCTGCCTATTTCTTCCTCTGTGGTACTGGGATTCACCACCACACTTGGCTTTTAAAAAATGGAATCTAGGGATCAAACTCAGATCCTCACATGTGGCAAGAGCATTTTACCTGTTGAACTACCTCCCCAGCACCAAGCTTACTTTTGTTTTTTCAAGAAGGGATTTCTCTGTGTAACAGCTCAGGCAGTTCTGGAACTTGCTGTGTAGACTAGGCTGGCCTCAAACTCACAGAGAGCTACCTGCCTCTGCCTCCTGAGGGCTGAGAGTAAAGGCATATGCTCCCCATCCCCCACCTGGTTCCTGAAGCTTACTTTGAAAATTGGACGCTATGTGCGCATTGTTTCCCAAACACATGATCCCCTCTCCTCCAGTTTCCACACTTTCTTGAAACCAAGACTTTTTTTTGCCATTTTGATTCCCTTACTAGAAAATGAACACAATTAAATACAAACTGAAGAAAAAAAATTTTTTTTCAGAATTCAACCATCAAAGAATTCTTTTGTAAAACCACTTGGCTTTACCTAACCTCTTCAGAATGGTGTTTCCTTTCATTTTAATAGACTATTATTCAACTTCCTTTTGTTTGTTGGGAATGGATGCCCCAGAGAGCCCTGATCGCTAACCTTCCCCGCGCTTCTGAGCATCCTTTGTTCCACAGTGTGATCAGTCACATCTAACGGAGAAGATGGAAGGTAAAGTTCCTGTTACCACAACGAAATACAGGTGCTGGCGGAGCCTGGCTCAGAAGGAGGGGCATTTTCCTGAGTGTGGTCAGGTGGAAATGATGCCAGGGAGCCACAAGACCGGAGTGACTGATTAGAAACCCCCACCATAGCTGCAAGCCAAAACTGGGTCCTGATATAGGAGAAATCCAACAGAAGCACTGTGATGGAGGATGGAAGCTGGCCCATGGGCAGCGGAGAATAGGGCTCCCCGGCAGGCAGTACTGATTTGGTTTATGTGAAGCCACTCCATCCTGGTGGAGAGGAGAGGCGACTAAGACCCTGTACAAGTGGCAATGGAGAAGGACCCCGGTACCCTTCCAAACCTTGTAGTTCGCCGCCCCGCCTGAGGGCGGCGCTGTACCCAGCCAGGCCGTTACCCAGGCCGTTGGCGTGCAGGGCCCTCTAGCCCTCGCGAGGCTTGTGCGCAGGCGCACGGCGAGCGGCGCGGGCCGTTAAAGGTGCGTGCTCGGGGCTGGCGAGGTTCCTCGTGCAGAGGGCTCCAGGTTAGCGTCCTCGTTGTCCCGCTCAGAGAACTGCCCCCCAACTTGTGGCATAAGAGTCTGCAAGAGAAGGAGGAGGAGGTGTCGGCGGGATGCTGGAGGTCCTGGTGCTAAAGGTGAGGCGCACCCGCCGCCCCCCTCGAGGCGCTTCCCCGCGTGCGGCTCTCATCCTGGGCCCCCAGAAGCCCAGGTGCTCGAGGCTCTCAGTTGCACACCATGGTAATGTAGGTTGTAGATGCAGGGGCAAATGCTAAAATCCATCAAATATCCAACTTGGCCCAGTGGAGCGTGCTGGAAAATCATAGTGAGGTCCGGGCTAGCCTAGGCTACATACTGAGACCTTATCCCACAAACGCCACCTGCCCAAAATTAAATATTCCTTAGTGAACTGATGTGTTAAGATTAAATTTATTATGTAAACTTAGATCTTGTAACCTTGGCAAGTGTAGTCATTTATTCTGACATTTATTTGTTTTATTACCTGTGTGGGGATGCATGCCCCCAGGTGTACATGCAGAGGTCAACAGACAAACTGACCCGAGGGTTGAACTCTGGTAGGCAAACCTGTTGGCAAATGCCTTTTGCTGGGTTGTCTTAACTGCCCTGCTTATTTTAATCAATTTGTTTTAAGGTCTTAATTCCATAGGCCTGGTTAGATTGGTAATCCCTAGGGTAGACCAAGATGGCCTTGAATTTACTGAGCTCTACCTGTGTTTGCCTCTCCAGTGCTGGGATCAAAGTTATGCACTACCACCCCTAATCATCTTTAAAACTTTATTTTTATTTTTTATTATGTGTTTGTACACACGAGTGCAGATACCCTCAGAGCTGGAGTTCCAGGCAGTTGTTAGTCACTGGGAACTGCTGAGAACTGAATTCAGGTCCTCTGTAAGAGCAATCAACCCTCTTGCTTTTAACCACAGAGCCATCTCTACAGTCCCTCAGACAACTTTTCACTGGATAATGGGCCACCTGTGTTAGATTGGCTGTTAAATGCCATTTTAGGTCCTCCGTCCATTTTTTGAGATGTGTTGGGTTCATGGTGTGGTTGTTGAGTCTTAGAAGCTCTCTTTCCGTTCTAAATATCAACCGCTGACCTGAGGAATGATTTGCGAAAATTTTCTCCCGTTTCATGGTGTGCTGGTTACTTAGAATTGACACAACCTAGAATCACCTGGGGAAGTGTCTCAAATAGGAATTACCTGGGTCAGGTTGGCCTGTGGACATATGTGTGTGTGTGATTGTTTTGAGTGTTAATTGATGTGGGAAGACCCAGCCCACTGTGACCCTTGGCCTTAACCTGGGGCTGGCACCCTGGATTTGTATAGTTAAGTTAGCTGAGCCTAAGTAAGGATCCAGCCATGTTTTCTCCCTCTGCTGTTGAGTGGATGCGATGACCTAGCTCCTTCTGAGTTCCTGTGTGGTCTTCACTTCCTGCAAAAGTAAACCACAGAACAAGCCCTTTCTTCCCTTACAGAGAGAAAACAAACTAGAATATACGGGTTGACCACTTAATGATAGTCCTTCTGAAGGCATAAAATACCAATCAGCTCAGTAGCTTATTCTTCCTTTGGTTGTCATATCCGAGCAGCCAACGCCAAATCCAATGTGAAGCTTTTGTATTGTTTGCCCTCCGAGTGTATAGTCATACATCTCACAGTTTGAGATGTACAGTACATTTTGAGTTAGTTTTCTTTCTTCATGCTTTTTATTGATGAACACGTGTATTCATGTTCATCAGAGGAGGCACATGTCATGGCGTGCCTGAGAAAGTTGTAGAGCAATTCTCTTCTCCACGTGGCTTTCAGAGATTGAACTCGGGTCACCAGGCTTCCCCAGCAAGTGCCTATACTTCCTGAGCCATCTTACCAACCCTTGAACTAATTTTTCTATATAGTGCTAATAAGTCCATTCTTTGGCATGAAATATTCAGTTTCCCAATAATTTTTTGGAAAGACTATCATTTCCCCATAGAATGACATAGGCGTTCAGTCTCGGCTTTTTTTTCCTTTTGGTCTGTATGTCTGTAATTATGATAGCACCACACTCTTATTATTGTAGTTTTGTAGTGAGTTTTGAAATCAGATATGAGTCCTTCTAGCTAGTTGGGTTATGATACAATGTCTCCAGCTGAGCCTGGCCTTTGTGTGCTTCAGAAGGCTGATCTCCCTTCATCTGAGGAGGGCTGCGATTACAAGCATGCACCATGTTTTATGTAGTTCTGAGGATTGAACCTAGGACTTCATACATAACTAGGCAAGCATTCCACTAACATCCCAGCTCTTTGGCTTTGTAGTTTTTAGAGCTTTGTTGGTTGCCAACTTAGGATCCTTTGAAATTTTGTTAAAAAAAAAAAAAGTATTAGGATTTTATAATAAGACTAGAATCTGTAGTCAGTATTAACATCTTAATTTATGTCAACATTAAATCTTCCAATCCACAAGTGTGGATGTGTTTCCATGACTTTTAAACTATTTATTTTTATGTGTGTTGCTGTTTTGTCTCTGTGTGTCCGTGAAGGGTGTCCGATCCCCTTGGAACTGGAGTGGTTAGCTGCCATGTAGGTGCTGGGTGTTGAACCCTGGTCCTCGGGAAGAGTGACCAGTTCTGTGCTGTCTTTCAAGCCCCTAAAAAAACAACCAGAATCTCACTCTGTATCTCTGGCTTGTCTAGGACTCATTGTGTAGACCAGGCTGGCCTCTAATCATAGTTATATAGTTTCAATAGTAGTTGTAATGTATTTTATAGATCCCTTGGGAGTTTTTAAATGTAGACAGTCATACATATAAAAACTGGCAAGCTAATTTTCAGTCTTCCTGACAGTCTTACCTTCAGCATTATCTAGCACACTCCATCCAGTGTTGAATGAACAGTATTAGAGTTTTATTTCCTGTCCTTTAAATATAGATCCCATTTGTAGATACAGTTGGATGGTGGCACACTCTTGTAAGCCTAGCACTCAGGAGATGGAGGTCACTCTGCTAGGCTAGCGTGGGCTATGTGAGATCTTGTCTTAAAACCCGAAACACAACAAAGTCCCCATTCATAACTAAGCTTCTTTAGACACTTACTATAACCATCTGGTCCTTTAGTTCTTGGGCATGTTTGTAAGAGCTGCTGTCAAGTCCTTGCCAGGTAAGCGTCTGGGCAGCTTGGGTGTTCTTCCCTCTTTCCCTTTCTGGGATGGAGCTCTGAACCTTGAGATGTTAAGCAGTTGCCTATCGCTGAGCTCCATCCCCAGCCCTGGGATCACTGTCTAGTGGCTGTTTTCTGGGCCATGTTTCATGGTTTCATTCTTCATATGCCTAGTAACTGGTTCTTACTGGACTTTGCTTTGTCCCTTATTATATTGAGTATGAAGATGACATTTTTGATATTATGTAACTTCAGTCTAATCTGCAATTACTATAATCAGAATGACTGCCCCCCCCATGTTATAAAAACCTCCAAACCTCCAACCTTGGTAGTACACAACCTTAATCTCAACACTCAGGAGGTAGAGGCATTGTGGCATAGATCTTTGTGAGTTTAAGGCCAGCCTAGTCTACATGGCCAGTTCAGGTCAGCCAGGATACATAGTGAAATCTCGTCGGCGGTGTGGGGGGGGGGGATAATAAAAAAATCAAACATTAAGAAGAGTAGAAAACCACTGAAGCAAACTTGTCTCTGCCCTCTGGTGTGTAGGTGGAGTCCTCTCGGTAGGTGGAGGGAGGGAGAGCGTGCATTTGCAAAATCAGTGCTGGGTTTAATTCAGGTTTAACCTTTTCCACTTTCTAGCTCATCTCTAAAAATACTTCTGTGCAGTTTTTAATTTTTATTTGTATGTGTGGTTGTTTGAATAAGGATGAGCTCCATAGGTTCATAGATTTGAATACTTGGTCATTAGGCGTTATTTGAAAAGATTGGGAGTATGGATGGCCTTGTGTCTCAAGAGGCAGGCTTTGAGATTTTCAAAAGCCCCAGCCAGGCCCAGTGGCTCTTTCTTCCTGCCTGTGGAGCTGGGTGCTGCTGGTTTTGCTGCAGTGATAATGGACTAAAACTCTGCAGCTGTAAGCCAGCCCCAGTTAAATGCTGTCATTTATAAGAGTTGCCATGCTCATGGTGTCTCTTCACAGCACTGACTCCAACAATGTGTATCTGTCTTGGTGTGTGATGGTGACCTTGGAGACTTGAAAGGACATGGGACTGGAGTTCCAGGTGGTCTGGGAATGAAGGAATGAATGAGCTCAGCTCCTCTGGAAAAGGAGCAAAGTCTTAGTTGCTGCTTTCTCTCTGTAGCCTTTTGTCGGCCTTTTTGTGTGTGTGCGAGCAGCAGGCAAATGCAGGTCAGAGGACATCTTAATAACTTGCAGAAGTTTTTTGCCTACTTTTTGGATTCCAGGAATCAAAGAACTCAGGTCTTCAGTCACAGCAGCAGGCACCTTTATGGCAGAGCGTGATTTTTTTTTTTTTTGATAATATATAAAAGATCAATTCGGATAGCCCTGACTTGACTATTCTACCCAACTCTCTCTTTCCCCAAGTAATAATTTATTTCTGTTTGATTTATCTGTTGTCCTCTCCCAGCTTTTGGGGGTCATGCTGAGCATGGAATCCAGGGCTTTACCCATGTAGTCAAGTGCTCTCTACCACTGACCTGCACCCCCAGCCCCTCGTCTTTCATTCTCTTCCTTCCCCGCTTCTCCCTTCAGCCCACTTTGAGAGGGGAATCATAGCTCGGACTAGCCGTTGAGCCCACTGTGTAACCCTGGATGGTGTGAACCTCTGCTCCACCTCCCCAGCGCTGCGGTTACAGGTGTGTGCCAGTGCGTCCCGTTTTATGACATGCTGGACATTAAAGGAAGGTGTCATACATTCTACATCTCCAGACCCCATTTCCCTTTTGAATAAACAATAGAATGTGATTTTGGACTTAACCTGACTGTGGTGATAGGAGAATGAAGATAGATGCACAGACGCCAAAGCTGACAAACTGGGATGTGTGGTGGGTTGTGTGTGCTCTGACGAAGTGCTACCAGCTGTGCAGGAGCAGGCGGGGTTAGCCAGTTCTCAGAGGAGTCACCAAGAGGAGGAAGGCCTAGTTGCCAGTTTATATACACGCTGTCACCATCTGCTCTCCAGCCATAGGAAGGCTTTGCTCATTCTCGTGAGTCAAGCAATGCTGTTCTTGATATGCCTGTACCCATGTCAACAACACACATTCACACAGGACTTTATCTGCTCCTTACAGACGCAGAACTTCCTTGACTTTCCACAGTTAGGTTCTTAGTTTGGTTTTTTGAGATGTATCTCTCTCACATAGTCCTGGCTTTCCTGGAACTTACTATGTAGACTGGGCTGGCCTCAAACTCACATCTGCCTGCCTCTCCTTTGTGAATGCTGGGATTAAAGGAAGAACCTACACCACCTCCTGGCAGGTTTTTTTGTTTCTTAAAAACAGGTTAAAATACTGTCTATGCTTGCTTATGTATATCATGTATATTTTTGAAATATTGGAGATAAAGGCATCTGTTTGCCTTTTGGGGGTTAGAATTTGGAACAGGAGTTAGACCCATGGTCTAGACTGGTTTTGAACTTGTGGTCTCCCTGCCTCGGCCTTCTGGGTCCTACTGTTAAATAGGTGTGCTGCCATGCCCACTGTCCTGTTTGGTTTCTGAATTGTACAGATAATGGAGTATTGTTTGCCTATGCTTGTTATTGTGTTTGGGGATTTATCTTCAGTTTGACTTTTTTGTTTTTGTTTTAATATTTTTGTTGTTTGGGTTTTTTTCCCCCAAGACAGGGTGTCACTACGTAGCTCTGGCTGTTCTGAAAACCACTGTGTAGACCAGGATGGCATCAAACTCACATAGATGGTCCTCCACACCAGCTTTGGTCTACCATGTAAGGTTTTATATCACGTGATTCCACTTCTAAATCATACATTGTTTTGTCTTCTTAAAATATTACAGGTTGAAGATCCAGGTTGCTTCTGGGTAATTATAAAAGGATGCAGTCATTTCTTAGAACAGGAAGTCGACTATCAAAAACTACACAGTGCTATGAATGACTTCTATAACAGCATTTCCCAAGACATAGACATAAAGCCGTTGATGCTGGAAGAAGGACAGGTATGTGCCTTCTTGTGTTGTCACTGGATCCAACTGTGCTTTGCAGTGTTTAAAATAGCAGTCAAAATGCAGAGTAATTGGTACCTAGATGGTGACAGCCTTGGAATATTTCAGTTACTCCTGTCATGCCTGGTGCTAGCTGCTTTTGTACAAGCTAGAACCTTGTCTTGGAAGAGGATGGTTAGGCAAGGTTCTCCTACCGTGTGGGCTCCAGGGATCAAACTCCAGTGACCTTGACAGCAGGGACCCTTACTAGCAGACCTTCTCACTGACTGACTGCAACAGCAGTCTAAAGCAGCACAGGGCTTTCTTCCTGCCCTGGGAACCAGAAAATTCTAGATACAACATATACGTGGAGGGTCTTCAGCAAACAGGACATGGGATTTGAGTTAGTGTTTGTAATAAGAGTTTCTGGCCTGGCCTAGTCCCAAGGTCCGGACCTGCCCGCTGCTGCTTAGGCCCCCAAAATGACTCAGAGGCGATATTAATTACATTCTGCTTGGCCCATGGCTCAGGAATATTACTAGCTAGCTCCTGCATCTTAATTTAACCCATTTCCACTAGTCTGTTCTGTCACGTGGCCCGTGGCTCACCTGTGTTACTTTTACATGTTGATTCTGGAGCAGCTGGATGGCAGGCATCTCTTTTGACTCCGCCCTCCTTCCCCTACGGCCTACTTCTAAGATGCCCGCGTACAGGAAGACATCCCATCAAGCCTTGGTGCTTCTCTTCGCTTTCTTTCCTTGTTCCTCTCTCTCTTTTCTTTATGTTCTTACTTGGGCTTTGGGCAGCTTACGTTTCTTTATTCTACTTGCTCCAGGCCCTACCGAGCCCTCTGTGTTCTTAGAAGATAAACTGCGCTGTCCACAGTCTGGCCCTCTGTCAGGCCTTTTCGGGAGAGTGAACTTTTATGATAGTGGATAGGAAAAGATGAGCTTTTTTGAGAAAAAACTAGAAAACTTTGGTGTTGTCCCCCATTGTCATTAGTAACGTGATGTATTATTTTCCATGTTACGCTAAATGTTAGCTTCCAAAATGCAGCCAGGCTACACTGTGAGTGCGCTTGTGCATCTGTATATTTTCACTGTATATTTAACTTTCCCCATAGTCCTTTATAGGGGATCAGATCTATTCAAAACACTGCACTTTCGTGTCTTGGCTCCAAGTTGACCAAGAAAAGAGGAAACAGTGGTCATGTCAAAAAGGGCGGTGGCCATGTGCAGATTTGCTGTGTGGACTGTGCCCTGCGCGTGCCCAAGGGCAAGGCCCTCAAGAAGTTCATCATTCGGAACATTGTAGAGGCCGCTTGCTGTCAGGGACATATCCAAAGCAAGTGTCTTCGACACTATGTGCTTCCCAAACTCTGTCAAGCTTACTGTGTCAACTGTGAGGTAGTCAGGAATAGATCTCATGAAGTCCGGAAGGACGGAATACGCCCACCGTGATTTAGACCTGCTGGGGATGCACCCCGACCTCCAGCAAAGCCCATGTAAAGAAATGGCTTCATAAAGACAGAAAGAAAACACCATGGAAAAATAAAATGGAACTTATTCTTAAAACACACACACACACACACACTTAACTATGCTCTTTCCCTCAATAACGTTTATGCTGTGAACTTCCTGTTGTATTAATTTGCGAGATACGACTATCTTGAGAGATGTTAAGATGGCCGTGGATTGAGACTGTGGCAGCTTGGTCTCCCCTCGACATTGCCGTCAGTGTTTAACAGTCTCTCCATTCAGCATGGCCACCACAGCCTTGGTCAGATATTTCAGTTGTGTTTCTGATAGGATTTTTATCATTCCCTCTGCACCCTGAGTTAGGATTCATAAAGCCAAAAGTAGAACTTTGCTTCATTTATTAACTAATAAAATAGGAAGTAGGTAGGTGTGGTGGAACACACCTTTGATCCCAGCACATGGGAGAGACAGAGAGCCAGAGCTATGGAGAGTGATCCTATTTCAAAAAAACAAACAAAAAACCCACCCAATTTGTAGTGTAAATACTTGAGAATAATTTAAAAAAAAAAAAAAAAAAAAAAAAAAAGTATGCCCAAGCGCTGTAGCTGCAGGTACAACTTTGTGCCAGCAGAGGGCACCAGATCTCATTACAGGTGGTTGTGAGCCACTGTGTGCTACTTGGAGCAGAGGATGATTAAAGTTCTGAGTTATTTACTTGTAGAACTAATTTTCAGACTGTAGTTTATGGTGAGTGACAGAAACTGGGACTAAAGGGAATTCTGTCGCTCTGTCCTGGGATGATTAGGGACTGTGGCTGTGTCTCTTATGTGACCAGAGGCCTATTTTCCTTTTGCAGGTGTGTGTGGTGTACTGTCAGGAGCTGAAGTGCTGGTGCAGGGCTGTGATTAAGTCAATCGTCTCTTCTGCAGACCATTACCTAGCAGAGTGTTTCCTTGTGGATTTTGCCAAGTATATTCCAGTAAAATCGAAAAAGTAATTTTGCCTTCTATGCCTCAAGGGGACAAATGGAGTTAAAAAGGAAAATGTCAGCGAAATGACACGTGAAAGTTTGATTTTTAAAAAAATTATTTAAAGATGTATTTTCAAATATGTGCGTGTGTGTGTGTGTGTGTGTGTGTGTAAACCATTGAATCCTAGCAGCTGGAGTTACAGGCAGTTGGGAGCCACCAAATTAGAGCGACAGAACCAAATTCAGGACCTGTGCCATGGCAGCACATGTTCTTAACTGCTAAGGTATCCCCAACAAAATCAATGTCAATTTTTAAAGTATGAAGAAACTTGAAATAGCAGTGGTCAGAATGGGGCTAAAGGTGGCTTCTATTCTGAAACATAAGGTGAGCCTTTCTCTCGCATCTCCTGGTGCCTCTCCAACTGTCTGATTGTTCCCTTAGCTTGCTTACGGACTCTGTAGGTCTTAGAGGAGATGTGGCTCAAGGATGCTGCTGCCCAGAGGTAAAATCTTTTTGTCTCAGAGTAGAAGAATGCAGACCATTGTTAGGGTACACAGGGCAAAGGATGCAAGCCTCCGTTCTTGGTTATGCATGGGGGTGGGGCGCAGTGTCCATCTCTTACCCAAATGTCTGTTGGGCCAACTGCTCTGATTCTGGGACCAAATATCATGGTTTACTGGAACTAACAGGCAGTCTCTGCATTTGTGCCAACCTTCCCATTTCCTTCTGAGAGAAAAGGTCAGGTATGCCTTCTTCATGTGAGCAGGCACCATACAGAGTAGGCTGCATTTATAACAGGCGGTGCGGCAAATGGAACATTATGGTTTACAGAGAGTGCAGAAAGAAGCAGCTTGTGTCCACAGCTTTACAACTTCGATTGTTTTTCCTTGTTCCCTTGCTTTGTTTTTATTTAGGACAAGAGAATTACGTGGTGAAAGAGTCCAGAAAGAAGTTCAGGATAGCCTCCATTTTCTAACCTTTCCTAGATAAGCCTGTATGGTTGCTCATGGAGACCCAGGAAGAAATCCAGTTGATATTTGATATGTGATAGGTTAAAGTGACCCGCAGTTGGCCTGAAGAAAAATAGAGTAAAAATACTGAAATAATAATTATCAAATATCAATCCTTCAGCTCTTGTGACAACTTCTGTCTGTTGACAGAACTTGTGTGATTCTGATGTGTGTGTTGGGGTTGAGATGGGTGGGTGGGGGGCTCAGAGGACAACTTGCAGGAGCCAGTTCTCTCCTTTCCCTTCTGAGACCCACGTGTGTGTCTCAGAGTTCACACTTAGTCATCAGGCTTGGTGGCTGGGGCATTAACCTTGTAAGGTACCTCACCTGCCTGAATTTGGGGTTTTGAGTAGTTAGGCCTGGTGATTGTGACACATGCCTGTAGTCCTTGTACTTGGGATATGGAAGCAAGCCTATCTGAATTACGTGAGACCTGTCTAAAAGAGTAAAAGTAAGGTTTTAGATAGACTTCTTCACAGGTTCAGTTGCTATTTTTCACCATTTATAGCCTCACGACACATATATTCTGTCTAAACTGGAATTTTAATAATAGATAATGTATAATATGTTGACCTTTATACATAAAACTTGCTTTCTTTGCTCTCAGGGAACAGCTTCTGACCCCTTGGTAAGATACCTCCAAGCATTGTAGCTAGATCATTAAAAGGAATAATTGTTTTCTATATAAAGTATATTAATTATATAAATGTTATTTAATGAATTTATTATATATAACTTTTACTTATAATAGATTTGTTTGTATTTTACTTTTAAGCATCCGAGTTGCAGTAGATTCCTTTATGCAGCTTCCTTATAGAGCAAAAAAATTTAGACTTTACTGTACAAAGCCTGTGACGCTGCACATTGACTTCTGTGAAGACAGTGCTGAAATTGTGTAAGTATAGAAGAGCTTTTTTTTGAAACCTTAAAGTCTTGACTCACCTTTCATTTTTGTATATGTTCCCATTATTTGTTAGGAAGAACGCAAGCAGAGAAACTAAAATATAGTTAGCTAAAAACTGATTCCACTTCATGCAGGTTCGAGCTAAGAGACCTACAAAACCATGGCATAGCATTGTGAAGTCACTGTTCACCTCCAGATTAAATCTTAGACTAAAATGATCTGACCTAAGACAGGCTTACTGAATAAGGGAGTAGAATCTGATGTCTGGGTTATTTTGGGAATGACCTGTCACGTAGAATACTTGGTGATTTTAAATTCTCCTTCCTACTAAGCAGCATGGGCAGTGAGATGAGAAGGTAGTGAGATGTCATGGAGAAAGAACTAGTGTTGGTCCAGGGTGTTTGAGTGTTAAGGAAAATGTCTGTTTCTTTTCAAACAAATTGACAGTAGTTTTACACACAGCTTTGGTTGTTTCAGAGATGAGTAAGATAGTTGTTCTAATGTACAGTCTTGTATGTGGGGCTTTCCAGTTACCTTCCTGTTTATTTTGAGGGGATTTGGATGCCACTTAGGTTCATTTGCCAGAAGGGTGAGTTATAAGTTCTTTACCTCTATGAATTTCTCTAAAATTAAAAATGGAAATCTGGATGGTTGTGATAATAAAGGAAATACCATAAGCCAGGTATGGTAGTGGATGCCTGTAATCCACACACTCCAGGCTGAGTTCTTAGGACTCTCTGGATTTCCTCGGTGTCTGTTTCTGATTTTCTGATTTGAAATTGCCTCTTGGAACTGCCTCATTGTGTCCCATAAGTCTGGGTGCTGTGGATTCACGTTACTTAGCTCTAGGAAGCACTTCCTTTCTCTCTTGGTCCATTTTCATTCAGTAGTGTTACTCATCTTCCGTGAGTTTGTAAGCTTCCTGTTTCCGTTGTCAGTATCCAGGTGTAATCTGTGGTGGTCAAATGGGATGTGGGGTGTTATTTTACTTTCCTTGTATCTGTGGAGACTTGCTTTGACCAAGTATGTATATGGTCAGTTTTGGAGAGACCATGAGGTGTTGAGATTTGGGTGAAATGTTCTGTAACTGTATGTTACGTCCACTTGATTTGTGACTTCAGTCAGCTCCAGCATTTCTGTCTAGTTTTATCTGATGGCCTGTCTATTGGTAAGAATGAGGTATTGAAGTCACCCACTATCACTTTCTTTTATGAATTTGAGTGCCCTTGTGTTTGGTGCATAGATGCCAACTGCAATGCCCTCTTGGAATGCCTTATTTTCTCCATCTATTGAGACTGAAAGTTTTGCTGGATATGGTAGTCTTGCCTGGCCTGTGTGGTCTCTTGCGGCTTTTACTACTCTTTGTTATGTATGTTTAGTGTTCTGAGTAAGCAGAGGCACAGCAGAAGGTCTGCTATAAAGCCGAGAATGAGACTGAGAGTGGACTTGGAGGACTGGAGGGAGAGGAGAAGCTCTGCAGTTAGGCTAGCGGTCCCAGGGGAGTGACGGCAGGGGAAGGGAGGCTGCAGCCTGGAATCTGCTGCAGAGCTGGGGATCAGATCTGTAGGAGCAGAGAGAGAGGTGAAGCTCTGCACTGAGCCTACCGGCTTCCCTGGCTGGAGTAACCTGTGGGATCCCAGTAAGTACAGCTTCTCAATGAAAGGAACCCTGAGGAAAACGTGAAGCCAAGAGTAAGGGATTCGTTTGCAGTCTCTTCCCCATTAGCAGGGCTAGCATAGGCCTGTGCTCTCTGCTGCCAGGACAGCCTCATCCTGAAGGCTGCAGTGTGGGGGTTTCTTTTGGGAAATCCTGGGGTCTGTGCTCGTCGTCTTGTTTTAGGTTGTGTTGTACCTGTGTCGTGAGACCCCCAAAGACCACCATGGAGCCGATTGCAATGCAAACACATGAGAGTCAGTTTGTTCTTGGACAGGGTCGAAGGAGCCCAGGGCTAAAACCCTTTGTTCCAGTGCAGCTCAGGGCTGAGAGGGTTTTTACAGAAAACATAACGTAATTGGGGTGTCAGACATCTTGGCGTTTCAGGATTGGGTTACCAGGCGTGGGGTACAGTAATTCTTGGAAACGATTGGCTCAGCTTTTGTCACAAGCCCAGGTTTTGAATCTATTGGCTGTGGGGGGGGGGGCACTTTCCTGAGATAGTTCCTAGATTCTTTCTAGACCTGGGCCCCGCCCTCAGACAACAAAGGATCCTCCCCTGAAACAGAGCTCTGCAAAGGCAAATCTGTGCCTTCACAGTAAGAAGTAATTAACTTTGAAGGAAAGCTCATGAACCATTAAGGAAGTGTATTCTCTGGGGTAGTGTTCTAGGTCTGTGCTCCCAGTTACCTTTTGGGGTGTGAAGCTTGGACTCAAGAGTTTGAGGCCAGCTTAGGCCAAACAGTGAGACATCCTCCCTCAGGAAAAAAGTTGATGACAGTTCTTATCCATTCATGTCCCTCCTAGAAGGCCTTGTGTTGGTCTCTCTTTTTTTAAGCTCTCGACCCATCCCTTTGGGATTTATATACTTCTGTGTGGCAGGTCAACATATGTCTGTCCTTTTAGTTTTTTAGCGTTTCTCATAAGTGGATATAGTTGTCATGTATGTGTTTAACCTTTTGCCTCTTGATAGCTAGTTATGTTCTTTCCAAACCATTTGGCATGTCCACGTAGCACTATCCGTGTGGGGCTGGGAAGATGGCCGGAAAGAGCTTGCAGTGCAGGCAGGAGGGTTTGGATCCCCACACGCATGACCACAAAATGGGACAGTGGGAGTGGAGGGAGAGGGTCAGGGAATCCCTGGGATAAGGTGGGGGCCAGAATAGCTGAGTGGGTGAGCTCTGGCTGAAGTGAAAGACTGTCTCAGTAACTAAAGTTGGAGCACCGTTGAGGAAGGTAAGTGACGTCAGCCTCCATGGGCCTGCGCCTGCGTGGGCCTGCGCCCACACACATGTGAACAAGTGCAAACAGACGCACAATACAAACAAAACCTCCATAGCTGTGGAGTGTGCGCATATGCCCCCATGTCTCCTCACTCCTTTCAACATCCAGCCATGTGCCGGTGTTTGTACAGTATAGCTCCCTGCATTGGTACTGCTCTGCTCTTAGGTATGCTCATCACCTCCGTGGGATAGACATTAGCGGAGGGCTTGGTTGCTGTCCTGCCTCTTGTAGACTTGGCAGTGCCCTTCTCCTCCGTCCCGTGGTGTTGTGATGGGAAGAGCCTCGGAGCAGCCCTGTTTTGACTCCTCTCGCTGGTCTTGGATGTCGCATTGTGAAAGCTCCCCATCTGGATGCTTTCATGGGGTCTTGGTGACATGCCGTCCTTCACTGCCCAGCCTTCCTCATACCATCAACAGTTTGCTTGAGGTGATGCCTTGCTTTTGTGGCTGTCCTTAGATTGTACACATAGGGCAATCAATAAGTTGGCTCATCTGGAAGCCACTGTCTCCTTTGTAGCTGCCCTCCAAAGACCCTTGGGTATCTTGGCCCTTGGGGACTGGGAATATAGCTCCTGTGCCCCTTCCAGAGTCTGTGGCTGCTGGTTCTCCAGGTATGAGGTGGATACCAGCCTGTATATCACAGCGTCTCTGAGAAGCTCCCTTTGTCTGTTTCCATGGCATGATCCCTAGCTCAGGATTGCAGGATTTCAGGGAGCACCTTGTGCATACTCATAATCTCTCCAGCTCTAGAGTGCCCAGCATGTCGCAGGCGCCTTCAACATGTCACACTTTATAATCTTCATCTTAGCTAAAGTAGTTTTTATTTTTTAAAGATTTGTTTATGAGTGCTCTGTCTGCATGTACACCTTTATGTCAGAATAGAGCATCAGATCCTACTATAGATGGCCGTGAGCAGCCCTGTGGGTGCTGGGAACTGAACCTGGCTCCTCTGGAAGAGCAGCCAGTGCTCTAAATTGCTGAGCCATCTCTCCATCCCTATATAAGTTTTATAGATACTTGTTACGTTTCCCTTCAAAAAGGCTAGTAACTTCTACCATCTTTGTCGTATATAGAAAGTGCTTTTTTGAGGACTGGAGAATACGGCTCAGTGGTTAAGAGAACCAACTACCCCCCCCCCCCAGAGAATCTGATTTGATCCCAGCACTCAACATGAGAGGTAGCTCACAATCATCTATAGTTTCCAATTCCAGGGAGTCTAACGCCCCTTCTGACCTCAACAGGCACCAGGTACATACAGAGTGGTGCACAGACATACACATATTACAATATCTTTGGGCCAAGGATATAGATCAATCAGTTAAGTGCCTGCCTTGCAAACAAATCTGAATTTGGATCCCTGAAACCCATGTAAAAGGCTGGAAATGGTGGTATGTACCAGTGACGCGGCCTGGAGGAGTGTCCAGCCAGCCTAGGAAAACTGATGAACTTCAGGTTTATGATCGGGTTTTCCTTTGTTTCTGAGATAACATTTCTCTGTGTAGCCCTGGCTGTCCTAGAACTCATTCTGTAGACCAGGCTAGCCTCCAACTCAGACCTGCCTGCCTCTGCCTTATGAATGCTGAGATTAAAGGCATGCATCATTACCACCTGGCTAGTCCATGTTATTCTGGTGGGGTTGAGAAGTAAGGTTTACAAATGAGTCACTCTGGCATTGCTCAGCCAGCAATAGGGTGGCTGTTTAAGGACTGCCTCCGGGTCATGTGGGGTGGCGATGGTTAAGTGTTGCCTCAGAGTTAGTTTATTGGTGTCCTTGACCAGCATTGCCCCTGCAGCTATGATATGAGTGGGTTTTGGGGTTTCTGTGTTTTGTTTTTTCGGTCTCTTTATTCTCATCTATAAATAGGTAGAAGGATTTGTTTATATCAGGCTGTCTAAGAGCCAGGTCCTCTAAGAGTTTCTGCTCTAGGGTGTCAAACGCCCTTTTGTCTTTTCTCTGTCCCTGTGAAGTCCCTGTGTCCTCTGTCCCTGAGGTCTTGGCCTCATATAAAGGCTTAGCTCAGTAAACCCCAGATCTATAGGCAGCAGAACGCTGCTGTGCCCAGGATTCCCTCGCCTGCTTGACAGTCCTAGGAGTGGGTACTTTCACACCGTCTGCTTGCGGGCATTCGAGGGCCATCTCTGGCTCCCTCCAAGAACATACCCCAGGTACATTACCCATGATCTGAAGATTGGGACTTTCTTGGCAGAGGCTCGATAACCAGGGCCTGTAGCAAGTTCTCAGTTCCTTTCCTGCAGGCCTCTCTATCTGCAGCTGCAAACAACAGGTTATCCACATATTGCAACAAGCTTATATCAGGGTTTTGGGTTCTGTACTCACTCAGATCCTTGTAGATGGCCTCATCAAAGACGGTGGGGGAGTTCTTGAACCCTTGGGGTACTCTAGTCAAAGTCAGTTGGCCACTGATTCTGATTTCTGGATCTTGCCACTCAAAGGCAAAATATTGCTGGCTCTTGGGGGCCAGGGACAGGCTGAGAAAAGGTATCTTTTAGGTCCATTACTGAGTACCATTGCCAGTCCAGAGGCGATGTGCTCAGTAGGGCATGTCTATTACTCTTGTATTTACTTCTGACCAGTAACTGTGGACTGTTCTAGGCAGACTGGAACAGCATCAGTACCTCAAGGGTTAATAACCTCTGTATGTGTGGGGTTATTTTTGAGATGTGGGATACTGTTGGACTTTGGGTCTGTGTCCACATACATCGGGGGTCTGTGCTTTGCTAGTTCCACGTCCCCAGACTCAGCCCATGCTGAGGGAAACCTCTGCAACCATTTCTCAATTTCTGGCTCAGGGGCTGCTGGCTTTTAATGGAGTCTATATTTCCCAGACAGGCTAGCCATCATCAATACCTGTACTGTTTATTTTGATATAACAACTGTGCCCCTTCTCCGAGAAATGGATCAGGGCTTTTATTTTTGACAAAAGATCCCGTCCTAATAGTGGGTAGGGGCACTCTGGAATAATTGGGAACAAATGGGTTACCTGTCTCATTTTCAAGTCTACCGTGTTTTGTTTTGTTTTGTTTTGTTTTTTTGGGTAGTCTATGAATGAGATTTGGTGCCTGTGGCCCCCTGTACCCAGGTTTTTCTGGTGGATATGAGTCTATCTGGTGTCAGCAAGACAGAATCTCCACCTGTGCCCACTATAAATCTTGCTGATTAACATTTTATATACCTTTAACCTATCACTCTGATTTTTAGGCATCTTTATTTTAGACAAGTTTTTATTATTATTTCAGTCTTTCCTTTTTTCATTTTCTGAACAACAAACGTGTACTAAAGTCTTTCTTTTTTAGTAATCTAAGAGATAGTATATGGCTACAATATTTTAAGCAAGAGCAGAGCCTGCATACACCACAGCAGCATACTACCAAATGAAGCACCTGGGACTAGCAGTAGAGGTTTTTGTTTTTTTCCTTTATCTTAACCAGTAATAGTCTGTAACCAGCCTCTCTAAGAGATGACAAATATTTATAAAATGTTTATAACCCATTGGATCTGAATGATCAAGGCAGCAGTCGCCTTGGCTCGGTAACCACAGGCAGTGACTCTGCACCCTCGGAGTCAAAACTTAGTCAGGTTTGGTGGTTAGCACCCAGGGCTGGCCACGGAGCCCTACCCTCCAATGTGGTGAGGAAGGCAAGCCACATGGGAACAAAAGGCTGTTATTAACCCAGCTAAGATGGTTGCCAGACATGCGACTGACCAAAGATGCTGACAACCCAGCCGTGCAGCTAACTAAAAATGCCATCCAAAATCATGTCTTATTTTTAAATTTACTCATGCACAGATTTCTAATAATCAATTTAGTGTTAACTAAATATAGCTATTTAATTTAGTAACTAGTGTTACTAGTTTTAATTTTAACAGATTTTAACCTTATTTAATAATTTCTATCACCTCGTAAGCATTATCCATATCAAAAATATTTGGACTTGCGCTAAGTTCTGATTCCTGACCATAAGTGCAGTCACAGCAGCGTGGGTGGTGACCGGCTACTATTGGCAACCGAGATAGCAAAAATATTTAAACCATTTTTGTTTCAGCTTTATGCTTTTAATAAAAATTAGAGACACATTAGAAAACAACTTTCTTGAGAAACAGACAAAACTTCTCAACAAGACAAGCAAAACTTCAACCAGAAACAGAACCACGTGGGCAGGTGACATCTTGACACTAGTTCTGTGTGCTACCCCCCCCCCCCATTTTTGTCTTCAGCACACCAAATGTAAAAACAGCCACAGCTTACACTCAGGGCCAAAGAGCAAGGGAGCCAGGAGGGGTCTGGGGAGGCAGCCCACATTTCCCACCCTTTCCAGCGGTGCTTGCCTCCTTGCAATAAAACACAGAGAACAGATAATTGTGACATACACGGTTCTGGCAGGAGGAACCTGAGAATCCCTTCTGCTGGCCATGTACAGTTTTCATCTGGAATCACAAAACACAAGTCCAAACATTAAACATGCATACTGTGGCCACATTGTTCATGCATTTATATATTAATATCCAGAAACAGTTTAAGGGAGTAAGACAATTAGCTTGGCTCATGCATAGATAAGACAAACAGGGCAGCAGTGCACAGGCCCAATACAATGCTGTATGAATGAGAGACAAGCAGAAACACTTTAGACAAAATGGAAGAACAAGGACCCATGATAGAGTAGTAGAGTATGGTGGTTCAGAGGCCTCGGTGATCAGAGGTCCAGGTAGGAAGCCTCAATAACTCAGTAACACCAAAAACCACACAGATGGGATGGAGTTGACCCAGTAGGGTCTCCTTGTCCCCAGAGTTCAGATGAGTACCCTCTTGGGTCCCCAACAGCGGGGTCTCAAACTCGAGACCCCTGACCAGGAGAAGGGATGTCTCCCACTCCTTTCCGGTACGCTTTAAAGGAGCGTCCACCAGAGTGAAACCCAGAACCATACAGATGCTGTCAGCAACCCTTCAGGATAGTAAGAGAGGAACAGAGATGAAACAATGACAATGAACAGTCAGGTAAACTTACCCAGTCGGCCGGTGTAAACCTTTGGGGCTCAGGGGACTCTGGGGATCCTGGACAAGCCTCCTAATAATGTGCCCTGGTCAAAAGACCTCCCAAAGAGAACACTAGAGATGCAAATTCTCTGAAATGCAAAAGCAAGGTTTATTTAAAACTGCAAGTCTTGGAAGGACCCCATCTGACCACAGGCGTGGCAGTGGCCAGAGGAGGTTCCCGCTCCTCTGCAAGCTGGGTTTTAAAGGCAAAACCACAAGGTTATACAAGGATTAGGGGTCTTAGTACAGATACAATTCTGATTAATTCTTTTGGAGGACTTTGCAGATTTCCTGTTATCTAGCTGGCTGTTTGTCAACCCTTTTTCCCTAGACTGTCTCCTGGGTTGGGACATTGTTTCTATTGAATGCCCCAGGCTGTCTCTGGTGCTGGGGCATTCCTTGGTTGGCTGCTGTCATATATCCCCTAGGCCGTCTCCTGTCTGTACTTGGGCCTCAGCAGAACTCAGGCAGGCCTGTCTCAAGCTTGGATTGCTTTTCTGCTGCTTCAATCACAGTCCTTCTCCAGCTGCCATGGTCACTGAATCCTGAGTTCTGGCTCTGGTCTCAGATAGCTGATAGTAAGCCTTTTTTGTGCCCCATGGTGAATAAAGTTTTTGCTTATGGTTTTGCACCCCGTTACTCAGCATGAACCTCCCTGGACCCAGTCCTCTCAAACGTGGGGGTCAGGCAGTACCCAGCTATTCGTACTATATTGTGTTTTCTTTGGAGTTTGTCGTCCAGTAGCAACTTGGTATATTTTCCTTTTAGAAAATTACTAGGTGTTTCTCATGTATAGTATGACTTTGGAGTTCTTTTTGTTTGTTTGGGGGTTTTAGTTTGTTATTTGTCTTTTTGAGGCAGGGTTTCTCTGTGTAGCTGTGACTGTCCTGGAACTCACTCTATAGACCAGGCTGGTCTCAAACTCAGAGATCCTCCTGCCTCTGCCTCTCGAGTGCTTTGAGTAAAGACCTGCACCACCACAGCCCCTCATATTTTGCTCTTTTTAGAAATCCTTTACAGTGTCCTGGAAGTAATATATTTACTCCCTCAGTAAAAAACAAATACCAATCATGTCAGGCGTGTCTCACCTTATTTGATCATTAACACAGTTGTTGGGCAGCGGTGGCTTCTTTAATGTCTGAAGCCATGGAAAAAACGAGATTTCATGTAACTGTATAAACTGATGGATGACATGGCTACTCCTTTGTGTGGTTAAGGGGAAAGTGTTTTCGAAGTATTTTGTGGATAGTAGGGAGAGGACAGCCAGAAGCATCTAGAAGAGTCTAGAGCAGAGAGAGGAAGTAGTAGATTGAACATGGCCAGCTGACTGGACTTGCTAGAGCCGTCTGCAAGAGGGGAGAGATAGCAAGAAATAGGAAACAGAGGAAATGGTAGGAAGCAGGACATAGAGAAAGGTGGCGGTGGCGGCGGTGGCGGCGGTGGTGGTGGCGGCGGCGGCCTAGCCAGAATAGCCAGGTTGAGGAGAATGAGTAGGTGTGGTGGGTGCTGGAAGGGCAATGATACTGAGAGAGCCTGGAGGCTGTAAGAGCTTTGATAATGTAATAGGCACCACAGGTCCTTTGTGCCAAAAGTAGGGATAACTCCTTTAGGTAGAGGGAGGCAGCTTCATAAGTTCCTAAGGAATGCTGGCTTTGTCTTCCTATAGTCCAGGCTGAGCCCATTTTTGGATATGTGGGCTGCCTTTTGGAGTTTCCTCTGGACCTAACAGTAACCACCGTTATTTTTGTTCTTTCTAAGCACTCTGGTTCTGCTCTTGCAGTACCTATATTTCTTCCTCCGATGTGCTCTATGGAGTGTAGTAAAGATGTAGACCAAGCAAGCTGGTGGAGATGAAAATGAACTGGGGCCAGGATAGCAAGCCTCAGAGTGAGGGCTTCCCAGGGCTGACTCGGGTTGGTTGATCAGTGTGTGGTGCCATTCTCTATGGCAGCCAGTGGTACATGGTGCACACTTGGGCACTCTCTCCAAGAAGCTTGGACTGTGTTTGAGGGAAATGGATTTGTTCCAAGTAAGTGAGGACAGTGGTGTGACAAAAGGTGCCACACATTGGAATGGGTAGAGTGTCATCTCACCAGGGCCTCTGTACCTATCAGAACTGTGGAGATGGTATTGTTAGATATGCCTGGAATCTTGTATCCTAAAGCAGAGCTAGTGTAGGTCCCTTGTCTGTTCTGGATGTTTGACAGTTTGTGTGGGAAACACCCGTCATCCAGCTAGCAAAATGGCAGTGGTATATTAGCCTATGGCTTTTACTTAATGAAGTCGCATCTGTTTGCTGTTCCAGACCTGCCACAAAATGGGACAGTGCAGCTATCCAGTACTTTCAGAATATTCTAAGAGGTAAGGCCAGGTGGTGTTGCAGACTGCTTTGAATTGATACATGTGGTGGCTTACACTTCTATCAAATATCTGAGTTCCCTGCGCATGATTGTTTGACCCTCCTCATACCGCCCCTCCCACATCAGATACCACATTGATCATGTTCCTATAAGTTTGCAGGTGGATTTGAACGTCAGTAATTATCAGCTGAAATAAAAATCTGGATGGTTGTGTAGAGGATCCCTTTCACAATAACAGCATTTCAAAGATTGCTTTCAAATGCCGAGGGTAAACAAAGTGAATGCGTATGCATTTTTTTGCTCTAGCAGTTGTTGAAAAGCCCAGCTTCTTTTAACGAGCAAGGGATAAGTGTGCATTTGTTGTGTAACAATTATCATCGTTAACTTAAAGCACGTAAAATGTCTTTAACTGTCAGTCTGCTTTTGCTGACCTATGTAGATGTGTCTGCAGGACCTGGGATTTGAAAGCATTCATAAGAATAAGGTGGACACAGTCTAGTGCTGTAAATAACCTTCAGTTTCAGCATACTTTATACATGAATATAACAGAAAGCAGTAGTCCAAGGGAGACTGAGTTCCGGAAAGTACACACACTAACTATGAACAGGACTGTCTCGGGACAGAACAGTTTAAACACAATTGCCTGCCACGTGCCATAGGTTGTGTCTGGGAAAGCAGGAAAGAAAGGCAGAAGGCCATATCCATATTCAGAGTACACTAACCGACACCCAGCAAGAATAAACATCCTATAAATTGAATATAAGTGTTGGTCACAGGAGGCATGAAATCACATGTAAGAACAACCAAGGAACAAGATGCACCCAAGGTGAAGGCCTGCCTCTTCCTGGAGCCTCTCTCACAGATCCCCGAGGCACTGTTCACTATGCATCATTCTTTTGACTGTGCTGTGACAGTGCTAATGTTGGAGAATGTGTTCTAGCGTGTCAGTCCTACCTCTTGGGAACTCTTCTGAAGTAGGGTGGATGTGAAAGGCCTCAGTGTTACTGGTTACCTCATGAAACTATGCTTGCTTAAAAACCAAACAAACCTACCTTAATGTCAGCTCACTTGTATGTCGTTTAGCAACTACCCATGTGGAAGCAAAACTTTGTGCTGTGGAAGAAGATACTTTTGAGGTCTACCTTTATGCAACAGTAAAGAATGAAAAAGTAAGTGAAATTTGGGGAGGAGAGGGTGGTTTTCCAGTTTTAGATTTTTTGAGATAGTTTTTTATAGCCCAGACTAGCCTTGAACATTCGGTGTTGGGGAGGATGACCTTAAATTTTTTGTTAATAAAATAAAAAAGATAAAACAAAAACTAACACTGGAATTGGACAAGACAAACTAACAGAAGGAAAAGAGCCCCAAGATAGGGCACGAAAAGCAGACTTGCTTGTTCCCAGTCAGGAACCCCATAGCTAAATATTTATGCAAAGGACCTGGTGCAGATCGTGCAGGCCGGTTGCATGCTGCCTCAGTCTCTGAGTTGATAGGAGCTCTGCTTACGCTGATTTAGAGGGTCTTGTTTTCCTGGTGTCCCCATCCCCTCTGGCTCTTTAAAGAACATTACTATTTGGTGTTACCTTAGGTCCCTGGGCTGTCTAGTCTGAGGGTCCTCAGTCACCCAAGCAGTGGATGACGTTATACTCTTAATTTTGCCTCTATTCCCAGATGCTGGGGATACAGGCATGGGGTCAGTTGTCAAGATTTTTACTCTGGAAATGTTTGTCCTTATTTTAAGCTTCAATAAAACTTAATTCACACAGTGGGAGTTATTTTCACCATGGAAGGGCTATCTTAACATAGAAGCTGGGGGGACTATTCAGTCATTCCATGTCTGTGTGTCTGTGCACACGAGAGTAAGACAGGAAAACACGTGGGGCCACACTGGCCTTGGTACTCAGTCTCTTCTGGTGGTTATGAAAAACACTGACCTAAAGCCAAGGCCGTGGTGGGACACACTTTTAATCCCAGCACTCAGGAGGCAGAGACAGGTGGGTCTCTGTGAGTTGGAGGCCAGCTTGGTCTACAGAAGGAGTTCCAGGACAGCCACGGCTACACAGAGAAACCTGCCTGCCTTGCTTCCTCATGCATATGTATGTGGAGGCCAGAAGTCACTGTTGGTTGTTTTAACCTATTGCTTTGCAGCCTGTTCTTTGAGATGAGGTTTCTCTGTGTAACCTTGACTGGCCTGGGACTCAGATCTGCCTGCCTTTGATGAGGTGTGCGCCACCACACCCAGCTGGAGTTTGTGTCTTCAATGTCTTCAGAGTTTTCATTGTCAAGGTCCTTCATCTCCATTAGGCTTTCTCCCAGGTTTTTGTTTGTTTGCTAATGTGAATGAGATTTCTCCCCTCTATTTCTTGGTGAGTTTGTTTTGAACATATAAAAATGTTACTGGCTTTTTTTGTAGGTTGATTTTTGTGTATGTATGGTGTACATGTTTGAATTTGCAAGCATGCCTATTTGCAAGTACTTGTGAGTATGGATGTGAGTGTAAGCCAGGTGAGCCTGTCACCTTCAGCCAGTCTCCGCTTTGTGAAGCTGTGTCTCACACTGAGCACCTACCTCATCTGTTGTGGAGAGTCTAGAAGGCTAGATTGGCCTGAACATCCTGTCTCTGTTAACAGGGAATATAGGTGGCCACCATGCCTGCCTGGCTTTTTCCTGAGTTCTGGGAATCTGGTCTCTGGTCCTTGAGTTTAGAGGGCAAGCATTTTATTCACTGAACGTTGAGTTTATATCTAGCTACTGAAAGAACTTCTGAGGCTCAACGGTTTTTTGGCGAAATGTTTTAAGTTTTGTTTTGTTTTAATTATAGACTCATTCCATCTCAAAACAGGAAATTTTGTAGCCATGGATGTCTGGGAACTCCTAGAGAGCCGCCTGCCTTTGCCTCCTAAGTGCTGAAATTACAGGCACGAACCACTCCATCCAGCCTCCTTTCCTTATTCTTCCACCTCCCCTGACTTCAGTAGTCACGGTGCCATTTTTATACACAGGAAGGTCAGAGTTACTAACCTGCCCGCCCTCCTGTGGGAGAACAGCCAAGATACAGTTCTCTAGAGCTGCTCAGATTAGTGTCTGCCTTTCCTGTATCTTGACTTAGCTCATCAATGACTTTGATTTTGTTTATTTACATTTTGGGACAAGTCTTATAAAACATTTTAAATGCTTCTCTAGACAGGTAGTGGTGGAGCATGCCTTTCATTCCAGCATTTGGGAGGCAGAGGTAGGCAGTTGAGTTCGAGGCCAGCCTGGTCTACAGAGTTCCAAGAAAGCCAGGGCTACACAAACACTGTCTGACACAAACATTCTCTATTGCATTGTTTTCTTCTTGCTTTTAAAAAGTTGGCCCCTCTTTGTACTCTGTGGTACTCTTATAGCTTCCTCTCTCACTTTAAGTGAAGAAATGAAGTAGTAAAGAGAGACTGGATGGTGGATGTACATAATCACAATTGCTCAGAAGAACTGTGAGCCAGAAAACCCTTTCCAGGCTCCAAGGGGCACAATGATTTTCTCTTTTAGCCTGGCTTCTTTCAGTGAGGTGAAATATTTCATGACACATCCATGTCACTGTATCTATATGTATCTGCCCCTTACAAAGAACTCTTCCTCTGTATGGCTGTGTGGAATCCTATAATACAGTATCTTTTTGTTTGTGTAGTTATTTTGAAGCAGGGTTTCTCTGTGTAGACCTGGCTGTCCTGCAACTCTCTCTGGAGATCAGGCTGGCCTTGAAATCAGAGATCCGCCTGCCCCTACTTCTCGGGTGCTAAGATAAAGTCCTATACCACCGCTACCAGGCAAAGCATTACGTTTTGTTAAGATCTATTTTTTAGTTTCCCCTTTATGCTTAGTGGCTTCCCTCCAAGTCTGTGGCTGGCCGTATTTACGACCTCTTCCTCCAAGGTACAACTTGATTTCATGCAACTTACTGCTATTTTCTCATGAAAATCATTAGGTCATGCTAACAGGGCAGTAACTAAGAGGTGGTTTGTCACATTATGCCCCATAAAAACGTTTTTCAGGAATTTGGGACTGAATTTGAAATACTGACTTTGTGTATGTTTACTACACCCATCTGAACGGTAATTCATAATATATTTACATTTTTATAGGTTTGTGTGAATGATGATCTGGTTGCAAAGAACTTTGCTTATTATGTGTCACCCATGGAGAATAAAAACCTCAGGACTTTGGAGAAACCCCAGCCCAGTCTCAATTCAGTGCCCTGCTCCAGTAAGCTCAGCCCGTTACTTACTCTGTGGCCAATGCTTTTGCAAAGAAAAGACTGCCATAGAATGGAAAGTGAGTATTTGATGGTGCTTCAGCCTCAGCATACCCAGTTCTGTCTAAACTTGTTTCTACTTGGAGACAGACATGTGGACTTGGTGTTTAATAATGAAAACTTACTTCTTAAGAGCCTCTGATAGGTATTGTCCTGAAGCTGCCACAGCTTATATTTATGAGAGTAGGAAATTCTTCTCTATTAATAATGGGCTACATTTTCAGAAGCCCAAATAATATGCAGTTCAAAGATTGCATCAAAATAAGGTTTTGAATAGTTGTCAGACACTTAGAGAACATTTTATTACAAATGATACTGTGGACCATGGATTCAATTTTAATGTTCCTTTCTGCATTTACTTTTAATCTCTCACACTGCCATTCCTTGGGAGGTTTGCTGTAATTATACCACATAAGCAAGATCAGAAGTAAATAATAAGGACTCATTTTTATTTCATGCTTTCGTTTTGAAATGTAGTATATTCTTTCAGACTCACAGGGCTTAGATTTTCTGGCACAGTCTCTCCGGCATACATCATGTAAGGATGTTGTCAGTGACCGAGGGTCATCTGCTGCAGTACTGGGTGAGTCCTGCCAGTTCGGTTTCTTTCCTAGCGAGCACAAAATCATACTCTGAATGCACTGGAGAGTGAGCCCAGGGCCTCACATGCTCTACCACTGACTTTTTTTTAGACCCCAGCCCACTTCTATCTCAAAAGTGGATTCCTTACTGTCGGGCTCTAAGAGTTCTTTATCTACTCGGGGTAAGAGTCTCTTCAGATGTCTCTTTTGCGGTTATTTCTTCAGGTGTGTGGCCTGCTTCCCATTCTTCAGTAGCATCTTTCCGACCGTGTTTGCTTTGTCAGTGCTTTTAGAGGATTTTGCATCATAAGACACAGTGGACCTTCATTCTCTTGAAATGCTGTTCTCTGGTTTGGGCATCAGGGTAGTGAGGATCTTGTAGGATGAGCCAGGAAGAGTTTCTGTCTCTGAAGGAGCTTATGGATTGGTTTCTTTTCTTCCTCACATGCTCAGCGACTTCATCAGTGAACCTGTCTCAGTTTACTTCCCTTTTCTGGTCATTACTAATTTTTAATTCAATCAAGACCTAATGTCTTTGTTGCCTGTTTTTATTTTGTTTAGGAGTTTTGAAAAAGTGTGTCTTTTAGGGAATTTTCATCTAATGAGTGATTCTCAATCTGAGGGTCCCTGTCCCTTTGGGAGTCGAATGACCTGCTCATAGGGGTCATATATTAGATGTTCTACCTGTCAGATATTTACATTATGAATCATAACAGTAGCAAAATTACAGAAATGAAGTAGCAATGAGATAAAGTATGGTTGGGGTCACCACAGCATGGGGAACTGTATTAAAGGGTCGCAGCATCAGGAAGGTTGAGAAGCACTGATTTATATGAAGAAATTGTAAGCATAGAGTTGTTTATTCCCGTCTTTACATTTCTCGATATGCTCATAAACAACACCGGACCATCCCTCACTAGCCTCTGGTGTGGGAGGATCAGTGGTCTGGCCCTTATCACCCTCCTCCTTCCTCCACCCCTTACTTAAAGCCTTAGCATTTTATTTGCTCTTTTCAAAAGCTATGCTGTGGACGGAATTCTGTGTCCCCAAGTCCTGCCCTCAGTGTGGCTGTGTCTGCAGGCGGGGTCCTCATGGGGAGACTTAACTCTGTGATACCACGAGCGAGGGGCCGGAGTCTGATGGACACAGAGCCCTTAGGAGAGAAAGAACCAGAGCAGACTTTCTCCCCAATACTTGCACACCAGGAAGACGACTCCCCAACAACCAAATTGGCCAACACTTTGATGAGGGATTGCAGCCTCCAGAACTATAAGAAAATAAATTTCTGTTTAAGCAACACACTCAGATTGATACAAACAGTTGTTAGGTATTTCCGTTTAAACAGTTCTTCTGTTTGCTTTTGCACTTGGGAATTTCCTGTGCCAGTCTGTGGGGTAGGGACACAGACCCTATCTCTTAGTGAAGAGCCAGTGTAAGTATTATTACCTTGTATAGTAAGTTTGTAGTAAGAGGCAACCTCAACAGCTAGAGCGGATGAGGGGGCATCTCCCATTTGGCTCAGGGACCGTGCAGATGAGTTTCAAGCTGGGGCTCCTGTACCTGAGGAAGGAAACGGGGAAGGTTTTGTTGGGGGCAGAGTGGGAAGTTAGCTCTTTTCCCTAGACAGCTGTGTTTGAAAATGCAGGCTCTGTTGTCTCCCTGCAACCAACCAGAGGATTCAGTCTCCAGAAATTGGGGTTAGGGCAGCTGCCCTTCTTTCCCAAATAACTGGCTTCTTGGAAATATGAACTCCGTCTAGGACCTTGGCTTTCTTTAGTTTTGGGGTTTTTTTTTGTTTGTTTGTTTGGCTGTTTTTTTCCCCCTTTCTTTTCTTTTTTCTTTTATTTTTCCCCTTTTTTGTTAAGGGTGGGATGGTGTGGTGTCCTGTACATTGTATAAAGAGCATGTATGTTGGATACATAATTGTGATCTCTTTTGGGAAGTTCAGTCTGCAATCTTGGGAAAATTGTTTTACTCTTGGTAAGTTGGTGATGAATTTCTAGACCCTTTTTTTTAAAAAAAAAAAAAAAAAGTGGAAACAAAAAATTTTGAATTGCATTTATTTAGCGTGTATGTGTGCATGTGAATAGGTGTATGTATATATATATGTGTATATATATATGCTATGGCATGTCTGTGGGGGGTCAAGAACACAGTTGGTTCTCTCCTTTCTGCGTGGAGGACCTGGGGATCAAACTTGGCAGCAAGTGCCTTTACCTGATGAGCTGTCCCAAAGCAAGACTTTTAATTTTAGTCCCTACAACTTTAGTATAAAGTCTATTAGATAATAATTCCTATATTGGGATTTCATATCAATATTTGCTTTTATCATTTTTGATTTTAATAGTTTTCTAAGTAGCTTTTTATTATTTTTTTTACTTTGCAGATAAAGCTGTAAAATATAAGGATTGCTTGAGAGACTCACCTAAGATTAAGTTTGAGAAGAAGAAGCACCTCCCTTTAAAACACATTAATAAGGTTGTATGTTTAAATGCTCACTGAATAGCGACTTCATATGACACTAATACTCTGTTATGAACAAAAAGTATATTTCATATTTAAAAATCCTTGAAGAATGTAGGCATTGTTATGCTCACTAAACACAGATGTGTGACTGTCTGGTTAGGGATAGTCACATAATTAATTTCACTTCTCATGTGCCTTACAGTTCTTTTGAGAAAGACAAATGAAAGTAAGTGTAGGACATTTTAAACACTCGAGTGATGCCAGATGCCTGCTGTTTGATATTCTAATCTAATGATGATAGTGATGGCATAACCATCCAGCTGTGTGCGTGCGTGCGTAAACTTTCTGGAGTAATTGTTGATGAAAATAATTTCCATTATATTTTGGTTCCAAAAATGTCAATCTTAAAAGTGTGCATCTTTTCCTCCCATTCTCACAGTGTATTGAGTCTTCAGTGTACTGGCCAACAAAAAGGGGCATAACCATCTATGCTGACCCATATATTCCAGAAGCAAGGTATGACTTGACAATTCAGTGTAGTAGACTAGGCCTTAGGACAGCACGGTATAGTCTTACATGGTCATCTCTTTATGCTAGTCGGGGAAGGAGGGTGGGAGGGAGTCAGGGCTTAGGTCCAGGATTCCTGAGAATATCAAACTGTGCTCAAATCTAGGTAAAAAGGTGACATGATAGTTACATATGACTTACACACATGCTCATGTACATTTAAAGTCATCTCTAGATGACTCCTAATGCCTACCTAATGCAATGTAGACACGATATGAGTCATTGTAGGGAATACTGTCAGGAGAAGAAATCTACATGTGTCATGCAGGTAGTTTGTTTTTGCCCAAAACTTACAGTCCGTGGTTGGTTCATGGTACAAATGTGGAGTCCATAAATACAGAAGGTCTCATGTGCAGTAAGTATATAAAAGGCTGATGATAGACATAATCCCCCCCTCAAAAAAAAAGGTGGTTTGGTAAATTTGGGCTCAAAATACACTACTTTAAAGGGAAAAAATATCTTTTTACAACTGACTGTAATGGCCGTGGGTGAGAACTGGTAGTGGGGTCTTGTGTGCCTTTGTTGCCTGGTTGGACACAGGTATTTATGAGACACTTCCTTATAACTGCACAGAGTGGCTATGATGGGAAGACAGAGCAGCATAGCTTGGCAGGTTACAGTCTTGTCCAGCTCCCAAGTATCCAGCTGTAACCCTGTCCTTAAGATGCACATGGTAATATCAGTGCGGGAATGCTGTCTCGCTTTCTGTGGAGAGTGACTCTGGGGCTAGTCTACGTGTGCTCAGCCTGGGACTCCTCCGAGTTCAGTGAAGACACATGGCTGATAGCTGCGGGGCTGGAGTTTCCAGGATTGAATGTGGCCTTGGGGCAGGGCCAGAAGAGAACAGGCAGAACCCTTCCTGCTTGGACCAAAGGGCCCTGCCTCCTGACGCAGTCTTGATAACTGCATTTTGCTGTGCATCTAGGCTGCCCTCAATTTGACAGAGGAAGGGAAGATTAGGCCGTCTCCAGAATTCTGTTTCCTGGTTGTTACTTACCCCATGATTGCTTTGGGGTAACCCCCTGACCAGTTTCGAATTGTAGAACTAAATGAGTTTCAGCAGCAGAGAGGTGGTGCCAGCACCAGGCAGCATCCCATAGTTAGCGTGTAGTCTCTGTTCTCACAGAGATGCATGTAGGGAGATGGACTGCTTTCTTATTGCTGCTTCTTAAAATTTCCCCAGAAAATGTTTCTCTTTGTGGTTTGAACAAATTTGAATAAGTTTGCAGCCCAGTCCCAGCTTGTTTTGAACTAAGGGAAACTGTTCTTCTGTCTCTATCTGGGTTCTTGTCAATAACCCTCTGAGGATGGAGTAAGCACATAGACTGTAAGGAATACAAGCAGGGAGGTACTTTGTCAACTTAAGATGAACTGCCTCAAACAGGAAAAAGCAATTTAAAGCAGATGGCCACGCCAGATTTAAACGAGACATTTAAACTCTCAGTAGCAGGCAGATGCTAGCTGAGAACCATTCAGTTAAGAGAAGTATTGCAACTGAGGCTCTCAGAGAGCCTTGGGCTGCCAGCTGAGAGGTAGCTGTTCCTTGGCAGAGCGGGTCTTAGAACCCGGGACCTCTAGAGCCACAGGTGTGCCAGTTGGAGTGGCTGGAATGTGGAGCAGTGGGTCTTGGGAGCTGGAAGCAGAGATCCCTTCCACAGCAGAGTGTGATGAACGCGGAGGCATCGGGGCAGGAACGAGCCCTATGTCTGCGTCCTGAAGACTGACTGATGACTGAGCTAGCTGGGGACTGGCCTCTCAAGTCTTCAGGCTTCCTACTCCCGAGGGCTAGCTTGGGTCTCCTCCTATAAGCTCCTAAGGCAGCTCTGGTTTCAAAGCCCTGGCACACTGACTTTATATAACTGCCATTGGGGCCCTGATTGGCTGGATGTAGGAAGATAGGACTGTTATGCTCTGGTTGTGAGACCCCTGAAGACACCACCAGAGACAAGACTCCAGAATGCAGAGCAAGGTTTATTGAAAAGTAACCTGAGCAAGCGCACCGTCGTAGGGGAGGTACCCGGCCCTCTGGAAGCTCAGTTTTTAAAGGCAAAACTACAAAGAAAGTTACATCAATTAGGGTCTCAGTATGGGTACAATTCTGTTTGACTTGTTTTTAGGGACTTTCCAGAATTCCTCTGTCATTTTAGTTTTCAGTTTGTCTGGCTATTTGTCGATCCTTCTTTGTAGACTGTCTCCTGTGCTGGACATGCTGAGGTTAATCAGTTGCTGTCACATGGCCCTAGGTTGGCTATCTCTTCTCTTGAGACATTCTGACTTTGTACTTTTTGTCAGTAGTTCTGAGACTTGTGAAACTCAGGCCTGTTTCAAGCTGGGGGTAGGTGCTTGCTTAGAGTGGAGGTGCTTCCCTGGTTCTTCACGGACCCTCAGGAAAGAGGTGCTAGAGCTGGTGGAGCAAGGGGAAAGAAGTCTGAGCCCACCAAAATATATGCAAGAAGTTCACAGGCAGGGGAAGGGGAACTGGTAAGGACAGTGCTGTTCACTCCGGGCTACTACAGCGGGGTCTCTGCAGGCTGCCTGCTCCTTCCTGGCTGCTCTTCCCCCAGGGGTTTCATTCTGCTTAGCTTTGTTTCTGTTTTTAGTTCTTTAGCGGCTATCCCTGTGCTAGAGGCTTGAGGCTGTCAGAAAGCCTCATGGGGTGGTTGGCCAGGGCACAGAGATGGGACCCTGACCTTCAGTAATTCCTGTCTCTTGCAAGGGAGGAGGCCTGTGGTTTCCTCAGGAGCAGGGTCTTGTCATCTAGGCTCTAGTGGGCATCTTGTATTGCTTCTTGGGTTAACTTGGGAGTAAATCTTTTCATGTGTTTTGGTTTCCAGTGTGTTTAGCCAGAAGCCAAACGAGAAGTCTCTTCGGCTGACGGAGAAGAAGGACTGTGACGAGAAGAACGGCTGTGTAAAGTAAGGGCTTCCCGGTCTGTTTCCACCCTGGCTCGAATTGCTTATTGAAATAATTGTATACGATGATAAGCAGGATGAATTTAGCTCTATTGTTCTACTTCAGACCTCCATTCTCATACAACAGTAAATATCAAGGAAGTCCCCTGTAGACTTTAAGCTGTGTCAGGGTGGGATGGGGTTAAGTCTTAGTTCCGATTTAAGGAGGTCAAGTCTTGTCCTGGTTCCTTTAGTGAGGCAGACAGCCTTATATTGTGTTAGGTATGGTTTTATGCATTTCATGCTGTTGATTTTGGTGTGGTGAGGCTTGCTTGCCTTCCAGTTTTAGTTTTCTGATGTTCAGTGGGCTCACCTCCTGTTCTCTAGCAGTGGAGTGACTTCATTTGATGCCAGTTTCATTCACAAAACTCTTCCATACCCGTGCTTCTGATTGTTACACTAGACTCTACCAGCTGAAACAGTGTCCCCTTGAGTAACTGGCTACTCTGTAGCCAGCAGACTGACAGGTTACATGGTTGTGTTATCCATGTTGGCCTTGGAGCCACCTTCCCTAGCCGCTCCATGCTCTGACCAGCATGAACTCCTCAGTGTTCAGGAATCAAGTGTGTGAGGCTCACAGTGGGACTGGTGGTTGTTCTCTATCATAAAGCCTTGTCTTACTAACTTGCTAAGTGCCCTTTGCTTAGTCCTGATTGGTACAAAATGGCAGTTCTTTGTCATCAGCTGCTGTTCAGGTGTGTGCTGGGCTAAAGGACACCTGGTGGTATCCACAGTGGTTGGAACATTAGAATATTTTCTCTTGGGATGCTGATTGCTGATTGGCCCATTCCTGGGTAGTGCCAGTTTATGGCTTTTCCTGGGGACCAGGTGGTACAGTAAACTGGGGCTCAGATCTACCTTTGAGATGGTTTTTTTCTAAGCCTGTCATGGCAGCAGTGTAGACAAGCTGCCCTGGGTCCTGCACTTAGACCCATGCCTATCCCATAACTCATACGGAAACTCTCAAGTAATAGTAAATTTAGATCACCCCATATCAAGTCGTCTTCTCCATTCTGGATTGCATGCTACTGTTTCCTTTGAAATACTGAAAGTATCTTATCCCCTGTAACTTCTGTGTCTTACTTAATAAGCTTTACTCCAAGATGAAGGTTTTAGTCTGTGAGGAACTGCAATACACCACGCAGATCTCTTTAGGGACTTTTAGGTGTTGCATAGAAATCACTCTGTTCCTCTGAGGCCTCTCTTGAGGCCAAGAACCTTAACTTAGATAGACCTAAAGCATATGATGTTGCCTCTTGCCAACTTCCTCGGCCACCCTTCAGTATATGTGGGACTGGATTTCATGGTCTTGCTGCTCCCTGTATTTTGACATAGAGACCAGATGTATGAGGGACTACTTTGATCATAGGTTAAGATATGAATGGATATAGGAGAGTGGAAGTCTCACCTTGTGGTGGGTAGAAGATATGGTAAGAGATGACACCCTGTGCTGGTATCCTCTGCTGTTGCTGAGCTGGCCTCCAGTCAGTAGGAGAGATAGTATTGCCCACTTCCGGGGTTGACCTACCCTCCTTAGCTGCATGCAGTTCAATATGCTGACTGTGTCAGTGCCTTTATAGACATACCAGGAGTGTGCATTAATGTCCTAAGATTGTCTTAATCCAGTCAAGTTGGAAGTTAGGTTGTCCATCAGAGTGTTATGTTCTTATTTCATTCATGTGGCTTTTCTGATTTCCTAAGTGTGTTAATCATTGGGGGGATGTGCTGTTGCTCTTGGTGTTGCCTTTCTGCTTTGTCTTTCCAAGGGCAGAGGCTTTTGTCAGGTGCCTTCTTCTCTGGTTGTTATCCCACATAAGCAAGGGTCTCGTGAGCAACCAAGGCTCATTGGTATGTGGATTGTGAGTAACACTCAGGAAGCTGCGGTTGCTACTGCTGGGCTGTCAAACTCAAGTTTTTTGACTTGGGTGGGTCGTGCTCCCTAGGGAAGGCTCCTACTGTCCCTGCTCCCTGATGAGGTACAGTCTGTCGCTGCCCTGGGTGCTGAGTTGCTGAAGCTGGCTGGAGGTTCATCCAGTGTGTCTGCTGCCTTAGCCTCTTCTCTCTGAGCTCCTTCTGCTGCAGCTGTGCATCTAGTGCATGTGGCCTGACTGCTTTCCTCTGCCTTCCCCAGAGACTCAAGCCCTGGACTTCCCTGGGCTGGGCAGGTAGTTGTCTGGCATTGAGACATGCAAGGGTATCCAGACTTAGCTCCCTCATTTCAACTCTTTACTACGTCACCACAGCCCAGGAGCTTAGTCTTAACTACTAAACTTTGGTGTAAGTAACACTTTCTCCCATGACTGGTTCATATTCAGTTGTCACATATCTGCTGCATTACTTACCGCTTCCTTCTGTTTCTGGGTTTCTAAATTACATTTGCTGTATGTTTCATCCATGGCTATCTGTCCACTGTTGTTTAGAATGTAGCTTTTCCAAGATGACATTTTTATACCATAAAATGTACCATCTGAAAGTGCAGGCTTGAGTGCTTCAGGGCACATTTATCCCATTCAGCTATCACAGCAGTCTAGTTTCATGCCCTTCCGACCACCCCCACCCACTGCAGTCACTTCATTCCCTCACACAGTCTGCTCTCTGAGTTCTTCCTGATGGGGGTCTTGTTTGGAGAGACTCATACCGAGGTTCTTTGTAACTGTCTCCTTCACATGACAGAATGCATCAGAACTCCACCCTGCTGCAGTGTGGATGAGTCTGAGCAGAATTCCGTGGCGCAATGCAGCACGTTTTATTTACCCATCTTCAGCTGAGAGGTAGTTGGCTCTTGTAGCTTGGACAGGAATGGAGTTTGGCAAAAGAATGTAGTTCACTGTGTGTCCTTAGTCCCCACACTTCTTCCCAGGTTCTCACCACAGGAGACAATGTGACTTCTCTGCTGCTACTGGTGGGTCTGAGTATAAAGAAAAGCATGTTCTGATGACTTCTCTACATTAGCAGAGGACAAGTTCTTATCTGGTGTTTTCTGACTATAAAGTAAAGCAAGTGATTAGACCAGGGGTTCTGACTTTAGCTCGGCCTCCTGTTAGACAACTGTACAGGATGTTGGTGACAGGGGTGGTAGCCTTGATGCCAGCCTAGGTTTTGAGTGGGAAATGGGAAATTGATGTGACCTCCACGGCCCTCGAATATTAGTCAGGCCAGCAAAACAGCACAGTGTTTTGACAGATGTGCCCTGGGGTGGGTAGCCACTGTGTCTATCTACAAGGAAGAGTCAAAACAGTAGTTCAGCAGGGGAAATATAATGACTTAATTCTTCAAATTGACCTTTTAACTGCTTTACAGACTACTACAGTTTTTAAATCCTGATCCTTTGAGAGCTGATGAGATCTCTGACCTGCAGCAGGTATTACAAACCCTAACAATAAAACACCAAACAAGAGAGAAACCTAGTGGGTATTAGGCCTCCTTCCTCCCCCAGGCTCTGGTCTCCCTTAGCCTACTCTTTCCCAAGTCATGCCGTTAGCTGAATCTAGAGAGCTGTGGCTGCAGTGGCTGTGTTATGTGGGGAACAAATGATCTTTAATTTGGGTGACTTATATGTTTTCCAGGAAGCTTGTATTCCTAGGATTTTACATGATGAACTTGTGTTTTCTTCTTGACAAAAAGCCCTTAGTACTCTGCTACCCATTCAAGAACGCCATGGCTGTGGTTGTATGATATCTGTGTTGGTTAGTTGCAGAAGGTGAAGTCGGGCACACTGCAGCCTGGAGTGGTGCTCCGGAACAGGATCGAGCCCTGTCTGACCATGGACAAGTCGCCTCTGTCAGCAGACTTGAAGAAGGTGACTGTGTCCTTAAACCAGACTCCTGAGGAGACTCCCCAGGGCTTTGTGCACACTAGGCATGCACTTTATCACTAAAGAATACACCTCAATCCCATAGGGGGATTTTAAATAAACACTTCTAAGGCTGCATTACATAATTCCTGTCTCTGAAATTCTCTTGAAATCTGTGTGTCTTATTTCTTATGTATTTCTAAGTTCAGGTTTCTTTTGTAGAAAAATCTATTGTGCAACTATCATTTTTTTTCTGAAGTATTTTTGTTTCGTGAGACAGGGTTTCTCTGTGTAGCCCTGGCTGTCCTGGAACTCACTCTGTAGACCAGGCAGGCTGGCCTTGAACTTAGAGATCTGCCTGCCTCTGCCTCCCAAGTGCTGGGGTTAAAGGTGTGTGCCACCATGCCTAGCTTTTTTCCCTATCTGTCCCTTTCAAAATTTTTTTTTATAACCCTGAGATTTCACTTGGTAAATCAGTTGTATATACTTAGGTTTCCTTCCTGACTTAAAACAAGAAAAGGCTAAGATTTGTTTTTGAGTAATAGAAAGCCAGACTGCAGACTGAGAGAAAGGTTGTGAGGACTTGAGTGGGGAAGAGACGTAGAGACCTTAGAAGGTGGGCAGGTGGCAGCATGACTGACTGGAGCAGGAAAGACAACAGTGAGTGCCCCTGGTGTGCCTCTTGGCCATGCACTACCACTTTGTGTTGTCGTAGGGAGGGCGACTAGACTGTGAACCGGATCCGAGTCATGATGGCTGCAGCATCGTGATGTCTGCTTCCAGCATCTCTCTTCAGTATGAGCAAACTGGTGACCGTAGACTTTTTGAAGATAATCCTTCGCCTACAGAAAGAGAAGCCAAACCCAATCCGGCGCAGGGAGAAGAGACTGCTTGAAAGTCGGCATCACTGACGGCAGTGCTGTGGGCCTGCAGCCCAGGGACATGGGAGCCTGAGACACAAGCATTCCTGGGGCTCAGAGCTTGGGAGTCAGCATGTTCTGCATAATGAGATTCAGTTTCTGAAAAAGAAAACTGCTCCCAGAGATAGAAGGAGATGCCGCCTCCATTAATAGTAACAAGGTTTTCCTTGTAGTTCTGCTCTTGGGGTTGGGGATTTCCTTTTGCGTGAATCCAGGATCTTGCTATAATTGGCCATCGTGACAGACTCAAAAGGAGAGGAGGCTTGTTTGCTGGATGTGTTCTCAACCTTCCAGTGAACCGAAGCTGCTGCTCACTCACTGCATATTCTCCAGGCCCTCCAGGAAACATGCAGCTCTTCCTTTGGCCATATCCATGCATATCTACAGGAAAGGTGATACTGTGGACATCAAGGGAAGGGGTACTGTGGAAAAGGAACGCCTGTAAGTATTACCGCAGCTAGCCAAAGGAAGCCACAGCGTCACTCAGCATGCTGTTGGCACTGTTGTACACAAGCACGGTTCTTGTCAAGAGACTCATCATGTGTCTTCAGCATATTAAGCATTATGGAGAGCTGATTGGTCACTGACACAGGCATAGGACAGTGAAGGACTGGAAGCCAGTGAGAAGTGTATCTGGGCTCAGCTAAGCCGCCAGCCTGCTCCACCTGGAGAAGTAGTTCATGAGAGCTCTAGAAAGGAGCTGAGCTGCAGGGTCACGGAGACTGTAAGGGGGGCTGCTGTAGCACAGTGTCATCTCAGCACTGGGGGTGGAGCTGGGGAGAGCAGAGAGTCATGCATGGAACTCTGAAAACACACAGGTGAAGGGAGGGAGCATTCCAAAAATAGAGAACAGTTTTACAATAGACGGTTTGAGGAGTAAAATGATGCACGTGGGATGGAAGTAGAGTAAGATGGAGAGGTGAAGCCGAGGCCTTGTCACGGAAAACTGAACCGCCAGAAACAAGGATGAGGGAAGAGGTCTGGGGAGTGACAGTGAGCATCCTGTGGACCAGAGGGACATGGATCCTCATGGTGACAGTACCTGGCTGGTACAAATGAACAGACTTTGGTTAAGCCCTCAGATACTGAGGTCATGAAAGCCACTATGGAAGATGCTGTCCCACCACAGGTCAGGTTTCAGAATTGGCATCAGGCTTGTAACCAACTGCTCTGGGGACCCTAGACTTGAACCTTCAGTCATTCCAGCCTACACACATGTCTACACTTGTGCTCTTAGTTATGTGGTAGAAAGGTGTTTCCTGGCTTGCACACTCTCAAGAAGATGTACTTCCTCTACACCATGTCCAGAGACTATGGAAGTCTCCACAATGCTGTCAAAAATGAAGATCATGTGAGCTGCAGGCAAAGGAACAAGCTGCCACTTGTCCCTTCAGCTTGGCTGGAGCTCAGGGCATTGGGAAGGAGGGCAACACAGAGAATCCGGTTCCTTTTAGAAAACTGTATTTGTGATTGCAGACTTAACGTTGAGCACTTCAGGTGTTAGTGATAGGTGAAGAGATGAACATGCCAGTAAAGACATGTTGATTTTTTTAAATGTTAAGGTGGGTGGAGTGCATGGCATGTGCCTGTAACCTAGCACCTGGGATGCTGTGGCAGAGGATCAAGAGTTTGGGGCTGGAGAGAAGGCGCCACAGTTAAGAGCACTTTTTGCTCTTGCAGAAGACCCACTTTGGTCCTCAGCATCCACAGGTGGCTCAGAATTGTCTGTTCAATTCCAGCAAATCCAGTGCCCTCTTCTGACCTCCACAGGCACTGCATGAACATGGGGCCCAACAGTACACAGACACATGAAGTGACAAGCCAAAAAGGATGGAGAGTTTGGGGCCACCTTGTCTCAAAAATCAAATGGGGAATAGTTTTTACAAGTGAGGCAGGTGGGCTGGCAGAGTATTGAGAGAATAGGGAGACGAAGCCGCATTCCTGTTGCGGGGAGCTTTAGCTGTCTAGTCAGAGGGGCTGCCTACTCAGAGATCCGCTAATGGGTTCAGGGAACCCACAGTCTTAAAACAGGAACTTGGCACTGGGAAAACTCATGCAGAAGCTAAAGTAGTCTTGGGGGCACATACAGCCCTGTGGGGGGGTGAGGGGGTGGTGAGTGGAGCTGGGAGATGGAGCTTCCTTCTGTTGGCATTCACCTCTCTCTCTCTCCCCACACCATTTTCTGTGTAGGCTCTTCAAAGAAACAAGTTCCCGGGACCCAGCCACACTGCATCTTACTCGTGGCCTCCTATTGCACGTGGCTGTGATGTGGTAGTCATTTCTCACTGTGGAAATGACCCTTTGTTGTATCTGCCACCACTGCTAACGATTTTGCAGATGGGGGGTTGCTACAAGTCACTGCCGAGTAGAAATGGAGTAAGTTGGAGATCATTTTGAAATGGATTAAATGCTTATTTTCAAATGACACATCTATTTTGTTGGGTTTTGTTTGTTTTTTGGTTCAATTATCTCCCAGACTATTAGTCTAGAAGCTGGACTCTGAGCCTGACTTGGTGACACAGGCCTATATTCCCAGCACTTGGAACACTGAGGCAGTCCAGCCTTGGCTGTATGGTGGGTTTGAGTTCAGCCTCAGACACACACTGAACAAGAGAAAACCTGGACAAACAGCCTTTGCTTCCTTCGTGTCCGTCCCGGGTGATTCTTGCCTCGATGCCCATCAACGACCCTAGGTGGCCAGAAGAAGCATGGCTTTTAAAGATGAATATAGAGTTTGTAAGGTGATCTTACCTTAATTCATATACTTTCCACATCAGCCAGATGAGATGGTCAGACCACGTCTTGTTACTGTCTCACAAGAGCGTCCAGTGCGCAGAAAACTGTTGGGTTCTGAACTGCTCTGCTGAGCAATGGTGAATGTGTGTTACAAGTTCAGCTCTGTTGTCTCATCCCACATTGTTCCATGTCCCCCACACTGCTTAATAGCCTCTTCCCGTGAATAAGAAAGCTCAGGGAGGTGGACATAAGGACACGGTGGTGATGGGTAGTGCCTTGCTGGGTGTTAGCCCTAGAGAACAGTCATATAAAACTTCCATCCCAGAACATGGCCCAAAAGACGCCGTGTATGTCTACTGTGCACCATAGCCAGCATGGCAAGGGAGAATGCTTAGGGCTTAAGAGGGTACCGTGCAGCAGGACTTGCCTTTGGAATTTGCACTATGTACCGGCTTCAGGGTGTGCATTTATACCCCTTACTGAAGGTTAAGCAGCTGAGCTCAGCTGATGGTGGAAATGCCATTTTGTGCTGAGACAGAGTGTGATGTCCAGCCCTTACTCTTGTTTTTGCCCTGTTCCCTCCTTGCCCCCATGTGCAGCCTGCTCTCAAGACTGAAGAAGTTGGCACTTGTTGGGACCTTCCTAGAGAAAGGACACCAGGCTCGTCTTAGTAGGAAATATATGCACATGAAATGTTGACAGGCAGGTTACTTTCTGGGGAGTCCACTGATGGGGAGCCGAGTTGAGAGGCTGTCTAAGGAGCAGTTGGTGGCTCTTTTAAGGTTCTTCAGGGGTGATCACCCTTTTAAGGTACTCATCCTGGTGCTTAGGAGCCAGAAATTAAGCCAGGCATCTGAGTTCTTATTTTCTTGCTGATGTATTAGCCTTGTGGAGCAGCTTCACCCTGTGAGGTGAGGAATACTTGGCCCTACCCTGTGAGAGAGTGTCCTGGGTTAAATGACTAGGGAATGCTTTAGCTTAGCTTAAGAAGAGTTAGGTCAGTGTTTCTAAATCCACTCTAATGAAATTATATTTCCACTTTTCTCATCTGTATGGTGGTAGCCAAAGACTAGTTGTGTGCCAGGAGATGGTCTGGTGTTTTGCGTGTACCATGTTTGATTCCTAACAACTGTCCACGTTTATCTGATGTGTTTGTCTTTGCAGCCTCTTGCGGTCATCGTCTGTCCTGGATGGAAAAAGGCCCAGTTTATTTTTGAGTTGTTGGGAGACTGTAGCATGTCCTCCAGGCCTCTTCATCCCGTGTTATTAACAATTGGACTTCACAAAGATGAAGCCAAAAATATGAAGCTTCCAAGGGGGTGTAAGCATCCTTTCCAAGCTCTTTGATTTTCTTTGCAGAAGACAGTGAGCTTGCCTAGACAGCCGGGACTTCACCTGCTGGCCACTGGCTCTGACTTGACTTCTAGTTGCGGGTGAATGTCAGTGGTGAAGGCTTGGTCTTGACTCGCGTCTTGGAAAACCGCATGATTTCACTTAGTTGTCATGCGACTGGCCATTCACTGTCAGATGCTGAGCACAGAGTTGAGGAATTCTGCCTTTTAGGCAAGCAAGGCCTGTGGCAGCCGGGGGTGTGGTCAGATACTGAAGGCCTACACAGGGTGGGCAGAGGCTTGCCTGGCTCTCCCAGTAGAGAAATGGCTGCTGAGAAGGAAGTTGAATCATGGTGAAGGAAGTATTGAAGAAACTTGTAGAAAACCTAAAAGATGTTCATTGTTTTTTCTAAATGTAGGTGATGTTATTGTCACAACTCCACACAGCCTGTTGAGACTTCTCACATACCGAAGCTTGTTATTTCTTAGACTCTGCCACCTGGTTCTGGATGAAGTACAAGTTCTGTTCTTTGAAGCTAATGAACAAGTGAGTATGGACACACTGGATGTCATTGCCATCCCTTACAATAGCGTGTGTGTTCCTGAAGTGTGTCAGCTCCAAGGCTCAAGCCATCAGGATGTCCCCTTGACAAATCAATTGACTAATACCTATAATTTAGAAAGCTGTAGTTTACCTGAAAATTCCTTCCTGATGGTAAATTTCCCTTTGAAAAGCAGAAATTCCCAAAGAGATTTGTTAGGTGCTTCATTACTGGTTTTCTAGTTATAGAAGGAAATTCTTAAAAGAAAATTAAGAAATAGAGCACTTGAAAAATGATCCACTGTCCCTAGTCTTGTACTTGGAGGTAACCAGTCTGTTTGGGATAGTATTCTTGTAGCAGGAGGTTTCTGTCCTGGACTTTTGGGTCTATCTTCATGGTTTAGGCCCGCAGTCCCACAGTCCCACAGAGACACACAGATGTTTACAATAGTTTTAGGCTGATCGGCCTAAGGCCCAGGCATATAACTTGCTAACTCTTTACCCTTCATCTAATCCATGACTCTTATCTTGTTCAGCCATGGGGCTCGGTACCTTTTCTTAGAGCAGCATAGTTGTCCTCTGCATCTTCTGGCTTCTCTCTGGCATTCTGCTCTGTTCTGTTCCTAGAGTTTTCTTAGTCTGGTAGCTCCGCCCACACTTCCTGTCTGCCTTTGGCCAATCAGCACTTTTTATTAAACTCATAGGCAGGGACAGTTATTTACAATGGAACAACATAATCCTCCTACATATTCTCCTTTTTAATGGTTTTTCTGTTGATACATAGTATTAATAGCAAGAGCCAGTTAGTACTTACTTAGAACTTAAATTTTACAGTTAATAGTGCTCTGCACTGCACCATGATTGTTTGTTTGTCAGCATAACAAGTTATTTTAAACCTGTGCCTTGTGCATGCCAAGGCTGTGCTCTACTGCTGAGCCACATTCCCTGAGAAGACTAAGTTTTGTGAATCATTTGTTAGAAGCAGTGTGACATGTTGGGAATGCTGTTGCCCCCGAGTTAAGTTCAGGCTTGATAATGTCTAGTTGGACAGCTGTCATGAGCTCTCACACCATGCATACTGCTCGGCTGCCATGCAGAGACCTGGGCCTGGCTTGTGTTTTCTCTGCCAGCTGGTAAGCACTGGGTTCCTATTTCCTTGGCTAGTTAGGTTGAAGTTAATGCAGATGGATGGTTGAGTCTGTTCTTCTATGCGTTGCTTATTTGTTTTTAGTTGATGGGTTATTTTTCTACAATTGAGTTTTGAGGTCTTTAATAAAGCATGCTAGTCCCTTGTTACAAACGTTAAAGGCCAGGATGCTGTTTGTTGCTTAATTCTGTCCCAGTGGAATTTTACAGTGTTTATTGATCCAACATTTTCTTCTTTTAAAAAACTTTTTTCTTTTTTATCTTTGGAAAGGCTTTCCCCACACCAAAATCATCAGATGGATAGTTCCCGAATTTTATATTCTAGCTACCTTTACTCTGTTTTGAAACAAAGATTAAATTTACTACTTTTTCAGATGTTTGCCATATTAGATAACTTTAAGAAAAATGTTGAAGTGGAAGAGCGGGAGTCTGCACCACATCAGATTGTGGCAGTAGGTGTTCACTGGGACAGACACATAGACCATCTGGTCAGAGAGTTCATGAAGGATCCATACATCGTGATCACCGCCCTTGAGGAGGCTGCCCTCTATGGCAATGTCCAGCAGGTGATGGGGGCGGGGCTGGTGAGCAGAAGCAAGTAACTTACATCCTGCTGCTGTTCCATGGTAGCTGTGGTTTCATGTAAGATCTGTAAGTGGAAGTGATAATTAACATTGGGAAGAGGCATACCTGGAGAAAGTTGACACCTCAGAAAGCTTCTGCTTCTGTGTTCATCAGCAGGTGGTGCATCTGTGCTTGGAGTGTGAGAAAACCTCCACTTTACTCCAAGTTCTTGACTTTGTCCCAAGTCAGGCCCAGAAGACTTTGATCTTCACCTGCTCTATAGCTGAAACAGAAATTGTGAGTAAGGTAAGCTTGTCTTCAAGGCTGGATGGTCTCACCATCAGTGGGAGCCATAGCTGAGTCTACTGGTGAGAAGTGGACAGAAGTGGGGGTAATAAGGAGGTGCAATGTCACCGTGTGGCTCCAGGCTCTGGATGAGGGGCTGTGCTGTGTGGCTGGTCATGTGAAGTGTGTGTGAAAGGCCTGCTTGGCTAGAAAACCCCACATCTGAGCAGAGAATATGTGAGGCAGAGGCAGGCAGATCTCAGAGTTCTAGGCCAGCTTAGTCTACAGAGAGTTCCAGGACACCCAGGGCTACACAGAAAAACCATGTCTTGAAAAACTACTAAAAAAAAAAATAACAAAAACAAAACATCACACCTGTGCTCTTAAGAAAAGCAAGACAATAATAATGAGGTAATATCACATAGTCTGTATCGTAGACAAACATTGTCTTAAGGTTTATTCTACTTACTCTAATTTTATAGACATTTCATGCTAAATGTAGAAACGAAGCCAAATAGATTAAAAACTCAGTACCATGCCTTTCTTTCCATCATGATGAGCTACAGCATACAGCTTAAATGGTCTTATTGACAGCAGCACACGTGATGTGGACACACACACGTTACTTAAAAGAAAAGGAAATAGTGTTTGACCTAAAGCAGATCTTCATAGGAAGACGACAGAACCTTGGGGCTATTTCAGTGATGGCCTCATTCTCAAGACTCCCTGCCTTACACTCTCATTGGTAACTTAAAGTGGATGGGGCAGCTGACAGTAGAACCATTACCGTTACCAGTGGTCCCGCTGGTGACTGACAGCTCTGATTTCTCTCTAGGTGGTAGAGAGCAATTCGATATTTTGCTTGAAAATGCATAAAGAAATGGCTTTTAACTTAAAGAGTATTTTAGAACAGTGGAAGAAGAAGTTAAGTCCTGGCTCACACATTGTATTAAGTAAGTATTTTGATTGCTGTTTGTATTTAGACAAGGCTAAGCCAATAAGGACCACTTCTTCTTATATATCTCATATTCAGGTTTCAGAATTCATTAGTAATCTTCATTTCAGATGAAAGTTAGCCTCCTTCAGGGTGAATCTAGGTACTCCAGGGCTCTCAGCTTAGTAGGCACCGTTCTTTCTGGAGATCCAGTTTGGGTTCCCCTATGTGAAAGTTTGTGTTGGTCTGTACATCTGTCTGTCCATCCACTCACTTATGCACATGCCTATATTAAGGTTATACTAAGGTTAATAACAGAAATATAAAGTTCAAAATATGCAGGGCAAGTAAAAAGTCTATGGGCAGCCTCTTTTATGATAAAGGAAGATACTTTTTCAGCAAAGAGGTCACTGTCCTCTGGAATTTGATCAGTATGCTATAACATTTGGGGGAAAAGAGAAAGGTGTCACTTTGCATATGAAAAGTATGGTTGTGACTTAGTGTGAGCCTTTGCCTGGTGTGCAAGGTGCCTGAGTTCAGTCCTCTGCACCCCAAATAATGACATAGTACAGTGTGGGTGCTAGGCCTGCTTATGAGAATTCATGCAGAAATTCCCATTCATGGGACCTAGTGGACATTCTTTTCTCCAGCCTTAACAGATGACTGCGCACCGCTCCTGGCCATCACTGATGCTACGTGTGTGGTCCACTTCAGCTTTCCTTCCTCACCAAAGGTGCTTGGCGGCCGCCTCTATTGCATGTCTGATCATTTTCAGAGTTCAACTGAACAGGTTTGATTAATTTTTATTTTATTTCTTGTTCCACTCTGTGTCTGTGCATTGGAAATTCAGAGCCTACGAAACTTTATTGAGTGAAATCATATTGGTATGGATGATCTTCCTTTTTTATTCCCCCCAATTTTAAGGGTTCTCCTGCAGAGCAGGGAGATAACAAAACCAAATCTGTGCTGCTGCTGACGGAGAGAAATGCAAGCCAAGCCGTTGGTGTCCTTCGATACTTGGAGCGAGCAGATGCCAAAATCCCGTCAGAACTGTACGAGTTTACCGCGGGGGTTCTGGAGGCCAAAGAAGACAAGAAAGCCAGGAGACCTCTCTGTCCATATCTTAAGGCTTTTGGCCTTTGCAAGTAAGCCAATGCATTTTAAAATTGAGTAGTCACATGCATTAAAATTCATAGGTAATAAATATGCCCTTTGATGAAAATACCACACAGCCATGTCCCTGCATTAACCCTGAAATAGCTGTTAACACTGGCAAACTCTGCTTTTATTTAAAATGACACGTTAATTGTACATATCAAGGGATTCAGAGTATATTCTCATACCCTTCCCAGTTTGTAGCAATCTCAATTCCACTTTCGGGTCCACCTGATTTTTTTAAGTTTCCTCCTGTAAGAGATCATGAGTGCTTGATTTTCTGAGGCTAAATTGTTGGGCTTAATTTCTTACATTTATATTCATTTGCTACAAGTCATAGGACTTCACCTTCCTTCATAACTAAATATTACTATGCTCTCTGTGTGCCCTGCTTTTTCCATTAATTTGTTGATAAACATTGTCTGAGTTTGCTTTTTTGCTGGCATTATAAAACACTAGTCAAAGGCGACTTGAGGAAAGGAAGGGCGTATTTCAGTATCTCACTTTATTTTGTGGCTTCGTATTCTGTGATGTTATATCTACTTTTAGTAAATGGGCCTGTGACATTTACTAAAAGTGTGGTTGGGGCTGTTATGTATAGCACTATTCTAAATGTTTTTATGCATGTCTTTCTAAAGAATATGTGTGCACTCCTTTGGGTGACGATAGGTAAGGAGAGGCTTCTGTCTTAGAGGTTGATTAGACTTTGTTACAGATTATGGTGATGTGTCTTGAGGGGCTGGAGAGACAGCTTAGCAGTAAGAAGCAGCACTGGCCACTCGTTTAGAGACCTGGGTTGGATTCTCAGCACCTCCAAGACTGTTCACAGTCACCTCTAACTCCAGTTCTTCTGGCCTTTACCGGCATTGGGCATGTGAGTGATGCACAGACATGCAGGCAAAAACACCCAGACACAAAATAAAAATGCAAAATGTACAAAATAAGAATGTCTGTAGGAATAATAAACTTTGTTCTTTAAGTTCATCCAGTGTTGGCTAGAGTGGAATTCTCCCTGCACATGCACTCTACCGTCAAGAGCTACTCAGCCTGTATGTGTTTGGGGTAAAACCTTTCTGGGTATAGCTGTGGGGCAGTTTCATGAAGATGGTCTAACACTTCATGTTAACTTACTTTTTTCCTGTTTTAAAAAATAGTCTTTTTTTTTTTTTTTAAGAGACAAAAGAATTTGTCCTGACCGACACCACATTAATTCAGAAATGGATATTCCAAGGAAATTGTCCAGTGAAGCTCTGCCAGTGTTTGGACACATTAGGGTAAGTTCGGCTAGCATGCTCTGTCTGTTGAATAGTCATTTTCATGAAGACTTTCTGTTTATTTTAATTTCCCATTAGTTTTCTGGGGGTGGATTTTGTACAATGTGTTTTGATGATATTTATTTATCTCCTTCTAGATCCATCTTCTTACTCACCCGACTTTGTGTCCCCTTAAACAAAACTCGACAGGCCAGTCTGCTGCCCATGTAGTCTTGGATGTCTGGCCTCCACTGGAGCCTGGTGGCCTGTCGGGCTGCACTCTGAGAGAAAACACATACTGCTTTTAAAGCAGCAAAAAGATTAACCACTAGGGTTGGGGTGACAGAGCACTACAGTGGGTGACTCACAACACCAGCTGTGTTCTCACAATTTTATATCCACATATGGGCTAGACTTCTATCTCCCAGCCTCTCCTGCCTCCCCCACCACCCCCATGCTGCCCCCTCCCTCCCCCTCACCCCTGCTGCCTCACCCCAACCCCTGCTGCCTCCCCATACCCCTGCTGCCTCCCCCTCACCCCTGCTGCCTCCCCATACCCCTGCTGCCTCCCCCTCACCCCTGCTGCCTCCCCATACCCCTGCTGCCTCCCCCTCACCCCTGCTGCCTCCCCCCACCCCTGCTGCCTCACCCCAACCCCTGCTGCCTCACCCCAACCCCTGCTGCCTCCCCATACCCCTGCTGCCTCCCCCCACCCCTGCTGCTTCACCCCAACCCCTGCTGCCTCCCCCCCACCCCTGCTGCCTCCCCCCCACCCCTGCTGCCTCACCCCCACCCCTGCTGCCTCACCCCCACCCTTGCTGCCTCCCCCCCACCCCTGCTGCCTCCCCCCACCCCTGCTGCCTCCCCCCCACCCCTGCTGCCTCCCCCCCACCCCTGCTGCCTCCCCCCACCCCTGCTGCCTCCCCCCACCCTGCTGCCTCCCCCCACCCCTGCTTCCTCACCCCCACCCGCCCCTGCTGCTTCACCCCAACCCCTGCTGCCTCACCCCCACCCCTGCTGCCTCACCCCAACCCCTGCTGCCTCACCCCCACCCCTGCTGCCTCCCCCCCACCCCTGCTACCTCACCCTCAACCCTGCTGCCTCCCCCTCACCCCTGCTGCCTCCCCCCCCACCCCTGTTGTCTCCCTCCACTCCTGCTGCCTCCCCCTCACCCCTACCGCCTCACTCTGACCCCTGCTTCACTTAAGGCAAACAAAGGACCTAAATAGGAGAAAAGAGAGGCAAGAAGGAGTAGGTAGGGGATGGGGTGAGTGTGGGCTATATGTTCAACACGTTATATATACCTGTGCAAAACCTTTAGAGCTTTTTAAAAATAGATACGTAAACAGTTCTGTTAAAAAGGGAACACATAACTAAAGTGAAGTGTTTATTTGTTGTGTGTATGCACGTGAGTACACGGTACAGGTCAGAGATCAAAGGTCTCAAGAATCCATCTCAAGTTGTCAGGGCTATGTGCAAGTACCTCTACTAGCCAGCTGAGCCATCTTTCTTACCCTAAAATGAAGTTTTTGAACGATGAATTTCCTCTAAAATAGCCTTTGTTAAATTTAAAATGAGGTCAAAATGCGGTCTATGCAGATGGTCTTTATTCTGCTTTGGCCCAGTATTTGACCTGCTTCCTGGCTTCTTAGTCTGTCCTTTTTGTGCATAAAGGGGGTTTTTAGTGTGTCTGCGGACTCTGCAGATATCCCTTGTGCAGGTTTTATTCAGCTTCTACTTACGTTCTGTTTGTTTCAGATGATACCTTTTTATATTTCAAATGCAACCAATTACTTTGGTCGCATAATTGATAAACACTTGGATTTGTATGCAACTCTCAGTGCAGAAATGAATGAGTATTTTAAGGATCCCAGTAATAAAGCAGCTGCTGAAAAGGTGGAGAGTTTGGGGCTGTATGCATTAGAAGAAAAAGCACTCTTCCAGAGGTAAATTATCAATGATCTTCTCTCCGTAGTTGTGAGGCATGAGTAATTTAAACAGTATTGAATGCTTACTCTCCCTCCTGTCTGTTGGATGAGTGTGTGTACCCATCCTGGCCACCTCCCACGGAAGTGGTGCTTGTACACACACCATGCTCCGAACACCTGGTACAGATGTGTGGAGGACATCCAGCTCCTGAACAGAGTACAGTGGCTATATTCCTCCAAATAGTTATCAATCCATCGCTGTGTGTAGCACACACGCTCCTCTGTAACACTGAATTTCTCTCAGATTCCTATGAAAGAGGTATTGTTCTCACTTAAAGAGAAGCAAATGGAACTGTGGCTTGTTGAGGAAGTTATCCAAGTCCCCCTCAGTGGGTGACACTTTTAGTGTTCCAGTTTGGCCCCCCAACCCATGTGCTTATTTGCACTTGCCTTTCTGAATCCACAGGCCCACGCTGGTAATGTTAGCTTTATCTCAGAAAACTAGACTCTTTACTTTGCTCTTTTAACCTTATCTCATTGGTCAGGTCCAGGGTTTGAGAAGTGCTGCCTGTCACATGGTGGTGTGTCCTGTGAGGACTCCTGTGCTGTAGGGTAGAACCGCACTGTGCAGAAGGTGGCTTCCCTTTTGGATTCCCTGATGTCTCTGCTGTTCTTTAGGGTCCAAGTGTTAGAGGTGAGCCAGAAGGAAGACACCTGGGGTCTGAAGAGTGTCTTGGTGAAATTCATAGATGAAGGCAGGACCAAGTTCATCTCAAGAGACCAGCTGCTGCTGCTTCCAGAGAAGTTCCACACTCTGCCCCCTCAGGCTGTGGAGTTCATTGTGTGTAGGGTGAAGCCAGCTGACGGTGAAATTGAATGGAACCCAAAGGTGGGTCATTTTAGCTTTCTGTTTTATTGACTTGGGCGATACATTTATCCAAGAATATACAAAGAATCAATACTTATTCTAAGTGTGTATGTGGAGGGATTTTTTTTTTTTTTAACATGGAATTTCACTGTTGCCCAGGGTAGTCCTGAACTCCTAAATTCAAACAGTCTTTTGGGGCCTACTAAGCAATCAAGACTTTAGCTTCTGGTGTTACTTGAAATCTTACATTTGAGCCTTTGCTTTGCAATTTTAGGTCATTAAAAGCATGATTTTCTGGGTCTATACTGTTACAAGACAGTATTGTATGTACTGTGGATTTAGCACCCATGCTGTAATAGGTACCAAGCTCCCCGGCATTGGAGTGTGAGAGCCAAAGTTACATTCTATGCTTTAATTACTGTGCCTAAGAGATCCATGAAACAAAACTGTCTCTAGCCTGCAAGCCCCTTGCCCAAAGACACACATTCCTGAAATACTAGAGGCTGTTATTTGTGGGTGACAACAAGCTACCTGTTTTTTGCTCACCTAAACAAGTTTGCTTGATCACATCTAGGCAGAAGATGGGCAGGAAATACATCAGAAATATGTCAGGATGATATGCTTATTTCTGACTGGATGTAGACTAGAAGCAAGCAGGCAGAAAGTATATCAGTTTATATGCTTGCCCCTGATTGGACCTAATTAGAAATACGGTGCCTTTTTAAGTCTGCAAAATGTGATTCATGGCCATTTCCTGGGAACCAGGACTGGACTTGGCCAGAGTCTATCTTCCTGGCCAGTATTTAAAGCTCAGTTTCAAATTTGGCTCCAAACTGTGGTAGTGGTCTTCATCTCCCCTGGTAGGATTAACAGCGGCCATTGTCATTGGTACTGCCCTAGGATGTGTACATAAAAAGAAAACTGTGAGTACCTGTGAAATTGGGCCACAGGGTATGGATGTTCCTTGGAGGCCACGTAATTCTGTTAGGGTTGAGAGGATGGATTAAAAGAAAGAGTGATAGAAAATGTCATCAATTAGATATTATCAAAGCAGGAAAAATGCTGGTCTATGTGATGTGACACAGAAGGCCATCCCACTCAGACTCAGGTGGCAGTATGAGATGGGTGGAGGCCTCATTGCTAGAACAAGGAGTTCATGGTAATGTACCTGATTCTAGAAGTACACTTGTGGAAGCTGGTTAGTGGGAGATGAGATAAGCCATTGTAATGAGAAAATTGAAAACTGGCTGGGTTTTAACCAAGATTAAATACTACCCAGGAAGTAAGTCAGTTTCAAGGAAAAAACTTGATGTTGCTGGAAAATTTCCCCCTTTGTTGTAATAAGAACTTACTGAGTGTCCATTATGTGTCACATCATAATGGAAATCCATAGTCCTTGTGCTTTTGGAAACCTTTTTGGCCCGTAAAGAAGACTTAACAAGATTTGAAGGGACAGGCTTCTGTAGATACAAATGGGAGGCCCTGGTCAGGCTCCTGTTGCTGTGATGAAATCATGACCAGAAACAAGTTCTGGGGGATAGGGTTTATTGTAGTCACCAGAAGAAGCAGGGCTGAGCCTGGAGGTGAGAGCTGATGCAGAGGCCATGGAGGGAGCTGCTGACTGGCTTGCTTATGGTGGTTCGTTCAGCCTGTTTTTAAATAGAACCAGGACCACCAAGCCAGAGGTGAGCCCACCCCATCAATCACTACTTACGACATGCCTTACAGCTGGATGTGGAGGCATTTCTCAACTGAGGCTCTCTTTCAGACTATTCCAGTTTGTGTCAAGTTGACTGGCCAGCACGCCCGGGTGGCGGTGCATGTGGGAGGTAGAGGCAGGTGGATCTGTGAGTTCCAGGACAGCCAGGGCTGCCCAGAGGAAAAAAAGACCAGCCAGCACATGGAGCAAGTTCTCCTGTGTTTTTCCCAGTTCACTCACTGTCCCCAGGGTACAAAAACCATCCATGACAAGGGCCAACTGTCACCTGTTCTGCTTTATAAGGGATTCAGATAGGTGTAAGGAGAGCAGAGCAGGTCTGTGTCCTGGAGAGTGGCTCACCTGTGGACGAGCAGGCCCTCAGTTGGGAGTTGTTGCTGCAGCCGTAACACCTTCCGGAGAAGCAAGGGGAACCTGTACTTCATTAACTGAGCTGTGTTTATGGTTTCAGGAGTTAATAGAGGAGATGGGTCCACGGAGCTGAAGGCGTGGATCTGCCCCTGTGATGCCCACCTAGCCTCACAGAGCTGTTACGTAAGATGAGATGCTAACCTGAAGCCTCAGTGGAATAACAAGCATTTTGTTTGTTTTCAGGTTACTAGGTACATTCATCATAAGATTGTTGGGAAAATGCATGATGCCAAAGTGGTACTCGCTTTGGGAAATACCCTTTGGATTGATCCAATGGTAAGTGTTCAGTTATCTTCAAGAGAAATCTTTTTGGATGGCCCCAGAAATGATAAAGGATCCGAGTCTGTTGCTAGAAATGTGGTTTTATTTGGGGTTCTGTGTTAGGGGAGATGTTTTTAGTATTATTTTGGGTCAGGAGTTTGGTATGGGTTTTGATTTTAGCTTGTGGGATGTTTCACATGGTGATTGTAAGTAGGTATTGTGTGTAATACGCATCTGAATATAATTGATTTCATGAATCTTTCCTAACGCATGTTGCACTTTCTAGTATTTATAATGGTTTCATTTTACCCTTTGAAATGTAAATCCCAGATCATTACAGGGGATTCTGAGCTACTGCCCAAATCTATTTGCGAAGTCCCAGGTCAGTGTCTGGGGCCACAGTGTCTGCTTTTCCTAGTTCCTAAAGCCCGGTAGTTGCTGCAGTCCTTGGCACTCAGAGCTGTGTTGACAGTTTCTGCCTCACTTCTTCACCGAGCATTTGTCAAGCTCCACTATGTCCTAAGGCTGGACTGTCCTTGAGTGGCCTGTGTGTGGCTGACACTGCCCCTTTCTCCTTGCACCTTAAGAATTCTTCACAGTTCTACTATATTAGACAAGCCTTGTTATTATTTGTAATATTTAATGAATTCATTTCTCATTTTGTTGAAAGTAAAATTTATAAGGAAGAAAGGGTTTTTAGCACATTTAGTGGGGGATTTGAATATAAGATCTATGAATAAGAAAAAAAGTCAGTTTAGGAAAGAAAAATATCAATTACCAGAGCAGATAAGTAGAGATATTTATGAATTTTAAGTAGTGTTGACATAGTTAGGATTATAATTTTACTTATTAGAGAAAAAAGGAAGCTTTATTTATCAGAAGTTTTTTTTAATACCATCAGAATATGAAGTAAAAAAGAAAACCCTCTTGAAAAACATGTTTGCACAGCTGCAAAGTGTAAGGCAGTGTCTCCTGACACACCAGAGGGAGCAGCGCATCCCTCAGTTGGAGTGTGTGCCCAGGGTTCACCCCGCCCTTCCACAGAAGGGCACCTGACTTGTGTCCACACTTCTCACACAGAGGCCCCACTGTTGCAGATTTTCACAGTTTCCTTAAATTGCTTAAGTTGAAATTCTTTGACTGGAGACAAGATAAATAGATGAAACAGCGTAGGACCAGGACTTGGAGCCTTGTCAGAGCCCAAACGAGAATAAGAAAGAATGCCCAAGTGTGTATCTGGCTACAGCATCCTAGAGTGCTCTACACTATGGTGTCATACCTGGGGTCTGCTCAGAGTTCATTCTATTTCCACAGTCCGGGGCAGGACTGAGAGGATTCTGCCATCACCTCAGTGGTAAAATAACTGTCAGCTGCAGCAGGAAGCCCTTGCATACTGAGACATTTGTCCAAGGGCATCTGACTGGTAGGAAGACTCAGGAAGCTGAGAGAAGCCTGTGGTCCAGTCACAATTGGAAGTGACTGACAAATGTTTTCCCCTTTCAGGTGCATATTACAAAACTTTCAAATCTAAAAACTTGTATCATTGACTATAATGTTCGAGCTGAGATTTTATCCATGGGGATGGGTATTGATAACTCAGAGCACATAGAACAACTGAAAAAACTCTACAAAGAAGCCAAAATGCCAGCTTTTGAGGACCTTCTGGGCCAGACCTCGTAAGTGCATTTCTGTCTCCTTTGGAAAAGCTGTGCTAAGCTGGAGGAATCTTCATGTTCTAGCACTCACCTTTAAGAGCTGTCAGGGTTCACAAGCTGACCCCTCTAGCATTGCTGGAGTGGTATAAACAAGTCTGAGGCATTTGCTCTTATCTCTTTTGCAGAAAGGACTTTCATTGATATTTTATTTGCAGATAGCACGGTATGCAGTTTGATAGTGTTCCAGGGGAAAGACAGAGTTGGGGCTCCCCGGCTTTGTACTTCATTTGCATGGACACCTGTGCTTTGCTCCATGTCTGGTCAAAGTATCTCACACTGAACCTACAATTCACCTATGCTGTGTAGAGCTGTAAATCTAAGTATATGATCTTAGTGTCCCTTTGGGTATATCATGATGCTTCCCTGGCGTGCTGTGGGCTAGGGGCTCTTAGTTAGGGTGCTGCACCCTCCCATGAACATCGCTGCTGTGTTTCCTGGTGGCTTCTGATAGGAGGAAATGACTGTGGTCACTGCTGCTGCATGGTGGTAATAATTACTTTCATCATAACACTGTCACACATATGTCATCACCATCTCCATCCAAGACGGTCCCTTTTCTACTTTGACATCTTTTTTTTTTTAAAAAAAAAAAAAAAAAAAAAAAATCTAGATTCTGGGCTGGAGAGATGGCTCAGAGGTCCTGAGTTCAATTCCCAGCAACCACAGGGCTGCTCACCGCCATCTGGCCTGCAGGCATATATGCAGGCTGAACACTGTATACACAGTGACTAAATAAATCCTAAAACAGTAATGATAAGCATAAGAATCTGGATTTTCATCTGAGAGAAAGACTCAGTGTGTATTATGAGAGTCTGGCTTCTCTTGCTCCGTACAGTGACTTTGAGTCCATCTCTCTCTTCCCACAGCCCTCAGGCTTTACAGATGAGTAAAACTGCGTGTTCTCCACATCATCTTTACCCACCCACTGGTGGGCAGCTAGGCTGGGCCCATGGCTCGGCTATTGCAGATAGTATTGAGGTATCACATGGACTTTCTGTGTGGCTATGCCTGATAAAATTCCCCCTGTGGACTTGCAAGATGGCTCAAGGGGCACTTGATGCCAAGCCTGATCTTAATTTGATTGATAGAACTCACATGTTGGAATAAGAAAATCAGTTCCTGAAAGCCGCCCTCTGACCTCCATATGTGTGCTATAGGATGCAATGCCCTATGGCATACAAGGCACAATGCATGTAAATATTTTCAGTAGGTAGAGCAATTTTTAAGGTAACTTTATGTAGTGAAGTCACTTTGAAAAGGTATGCTTGTAGTGGGAGGTTTCTGGCCCGGACTTTCGGGCCTAATCTCAAGGTTTAGGACCCAGACCCGTAGACCCGCAGACCCACAGAGACACACAGATGTTTACCATAGTTTATGGCTGATCAGCCTAAGGCCCAGGCATATAACTTGCTAACTCTCTACCCTTCATCTAACCCATGACTCTTCCTGTTCAGCCATGCAGCTCGGTACCTTTCTTTAGAGCAGCATAGTTGTCCTCTGCTTCTTCCAGCTTCTCTCTGGCGTTCTGCTCTGTGCTTCCTGTTCTCAGAGTTTTTCTTAGTCTGGTAGCCCCGCCCACACTTCCTGCCTGCCTTTGGCCAATCAGCGCTTTTTATTAAACCAGTGTGTGGGACATAATCTCCCACATATGCTGATTACTATTGACTACTTGATGAGTTCTAGAATTACTTAGGGGACAGACCTCTGGGTGTGCATCCAAGGGGGGAGTTCAGGATTGGGTTAGTTGAGGTGGAAAGGTGTGCCTAAATGTGAGAGCACCAGCCCATAGGTGGGACCTCAGACAAAATGAATAGGAGAGATGGAGCTGAGCACAGCGATCCTGTCTCTGTGCTTCCTGACTGTGGATACCATGTGACCTCCGCCTCACCCATACCGCCCTCAAAATGGACTGAACCCTATGCTGTGAGTCAGAATATGATCTTTAAATCCTTACATTGATTTTTATCAGGTATTTTGACACATAAATGAGACAAATAACTAATGCAACAGTGTACTAGCAACCCCAGAGGGGGAAGACAGCCTGTGTGAGCCTGAGAGGATTTTAACCAAGCTGGGCATCTCAGGATTTAGAGAACTAAGGGGGGAAGATTGCTGCCAGTCTGGGCTCCAGAATGAAGTTGTACCTCAAGGAAGAAGGAGAGAGTGTAATTGTTCCAAAAGCTTCTCAGAGAGAAAAATGTTGACACCTACTAGAGATGGAACCAAACACTTAGTCCCCACCTGACAGAAGATGAAGGGAGCTTGGGCTCAGCATGAACAAGAACTGTGAGGAGAGGGGGCTCAGTGGTTAAGAGTGCCTACTGCTCTCGCAGAGGGCCTGAGCTGAGCTCCGTAGTGACTGCACATCTTAGATGTCTAGCACAGGAGCCACATCCTCTCCAGAGTCTGCAGTCTTGTTTCCTTAACGATGGTCATTCTATCGGATGGCGTGGAGTCTCAAAGCCTGACAGCTAAGGATGTCTTGCCCTGACTTTTAAGATCTCAACCTCTCCCTCCCTCCCTCCCTCCCTCCCTCCCTCCCTCCCTCCCTCCCTCCCTCTGTCTCTTCCATTTCTTCACCATAAAAATGTTTAACTGCCTGGCACCATAGACTTGTGTTGATGTCTGTGTAGGTAAATGTCCTGGGGCAGAGCTGTAGCTGTCTTTTATATGCCTGGCACCATGTGGTGGTTGATCTTTGCCTGCCCCTACTGATGAGATTTCATCCTAACTCTGGACAGAGGCTGTGCAAGGCCATTTCACACTGGCCTTGAAACTGAGCAGGGAAAATCTTAATTTGGTTGTGATCAGAGCCCAGGTCAGGACCAAGACAAATGCAGTCTTTGAGGTATAGGATGAAGCGATCCGGAAAGAGACACCTGTTATATAGCACTTAGAGAACCAAGTTTAGGGAGATTCTGACAGTGTGGTGATGGTAGCAAAGAACCTCTATGGAGGGACAGCCTTTGAGAAGAATTCAAGAGCCAGGCAAGTTCAGAGCAAAGAGTCATAGTAGATGGTAGTGTGAGTGGGCTGTGTAGTTAGACCATTGCTGGACAGAGGCAGTCAGGGCTCTAACTGAAGGCGTATGTGGGAATGACGAGGAGACAATACTCAGTGAGATGGGTTGGCAGGTGGGAGCAGCCACTGGGATAAGAGGAGGAAGTTCTGGGCATCGCCTGATGGAAAGGTCGCAGGACTGGGATTCTGAGGTGCTGTGACAGAGAGTGTTGGCACTGTGAAGAAGAGATGTTTGGGCTAAATTTTAGTCATCGAAAGGGCAAGCAGCACCAAGGAAACAGTGAGAAGGCTCTTGGTCGCTGGCACTGAGGGTGAATAGGAGGTCTGTGAGGAAGGGAGAAGGGTGAGGCCATGCCAGTATCCAGTATGGACGTTGAGTGCTTTAGTGGTGGCCGTAGTCGAGGCCCTCTGCCTAGTTTCGTATAGGTTGAGCAGAAGCCTCTGGAGATGAAGCTGTTGCTTCTTTAGGGACACCTGTATCTGAGTCGTGTGCCAACCTGAATTCTCTCTGAATGCCTACACAGAGCGGATTAATTGTCATCTATAAGCCAGGGAGTTGGGGGGCGGAGTTTGAACTACATGATTGTTGTGCTGGTTATCTTTGTCAGCCTGACTCAGCCCTGGACATGTTTGGGTAGAGGAAACCTGGATAAAGAAAATGCTTCTATTAATGAGGCTCTTGGCAAACCTTTAGGGCATTTTTTAAATAAATACTTGATGAAGGAGGACCCAGCTCTTTATGGGTGGTGCCATTGTTGGGCTGATGGTCCGGAGTTGTATAAGAAAGCTGTCTGAACAACGCAGAGGAGCAAGTCAGTAAGCAGCTCCCTCCATGGCCTTGCTTCAGCTCCTGCCCACAGTGCCAGCCCTGCGTGAGTCCTGCCCTGACTTCCCTCAGTGATGGACTGTGATATGGAAGCTGAAACAAACCCTTTTCAAGTTGCTTTTGCTCACGGTATTTTATCACAGCAATAAAAACCCTAACTGATTAAATGCTTAGAGTCAAAAGAATGGTGGTAAATATTTCTAATTTTTTTAGACAAGGTCTTTCATACTCACTGTGTAGACCAGGCTGGTTTTGAACTCAGATCTGCTTGATTCTGATTCCCCAAAATTGTGATTAAAGTCATGCACCAATACTCGTACAGAGTGTGTGTATGTGTGTGTGTATGTATATATGATGTAGGAATGCCTTTCTGTATGCTATGAATCTCAATCTTTAAATAAAGGAGCTATTTTGGGCCATGACAGGCACCATAGAAGAAGTAAGAGGAGGAATCAGAATAGGTAGGAAAGGAAGGGCGGAGTCAGAGGCAGATCGAGCAAGCTGCCCAAGGAGCAACATATAAGGAGCACAGGTGAGCCACAGGCCACGTGGCAGACAGTTTAATAAAAATGGGTTGATTTAAGATGTAAGAGCTAGCTAGCAATGTGCCTGAGCCATAGGCCAAACAGCATGAAGTTAATATAAGCGTCTGAGTCATTTCTGGGGGCCTGAGTGGCAGGCAGCTGGGTGGCTAAGCTAAGAGGTCTGGCACGGCAGATCTGTGGGTCCAGGCCCCTGGCCGCCCGAGACCAAAGAAACCCCACTACTACATATATATGTGTCTGTGTATGTATATATATATATACATATGTTGTGCTGTAATATATATACACACATTCATATGTATATTTATGTATAGATATGTATAGATAGATAGACAGATAGATAGGTTGTCACCTGAATGAAGAAGTAATCTTTAATTAGCTAGTAGACAAAATCAAAGGATGTTGTTAGATGTAGCAGGTTTCTGTGTACATAAAAAAGATGTAAATGGAATTTTTTTAAGTCAGTCACCTCATCCAACCTCAGAGCTGGAAAGTCACCTCCCTGCCCCTACCCCAGTGATACTTCTGTATGAAAACACTATTTCTAGAAGTTGGCCCAAACTGATAGTATAGACAGACTCTGGGAAGACATTGTCGGAGTCAGGTGGGAGGAAGCCAAAGCAGCTTTGCACCTGGGCTCTTCTCCTGTTTGAGGGACCCGCATATGCCCTTCTTCCCAGAGGTTCAGTAGCCTGAAGCACAGGCTGGTTGGGAAATGAGATAGTGCCTTTGTCTGGTGGCATGTGCCCCTCACCTACCATGTGCATGGTTGGTGCCAAGGGCACACAGTGAGCAAAGCTGGCTGCCCCTGTACTGTCGATGCCCGAAGTCACAAAGGCTCCATGTGTCCAGCTTCAGGATGTTGAATGTCTGTGCCCTTTCTGCCAGAGTCTCCTCAAGTCCAGTTAAGCTCTGGCTCTTCTGTTTAGCACACCTGCCACAGTGGAGGATGCCATGTGTCTGCAGGGCATTCAGCAGGGAGATGGAGGTACAGAAGCAGGAGCTGCTTCCACGGTGGACTCAGACGCCCAGAAGCCTGGTTAGTACTGCATTTGAAAGACACTCAACTTCAAGTCCATTTTCCGGGTTTAGACTTTCCTTTTGAAATGGCTCAGGCAGATCTGAGCATAGCAAACCTTACCTTCCCCTTTCCCTCTGCCTTGCTAAACTGTTAAGTCCATTCCTAAAGCCAGCCTCCAAGGTCCACTTCCTTATTTGACCACTCCGCCCTCCTGAGGCTGACAAAGTCCAGCAATAAAAAGTCCCCTATGGGCTACCCTAATTTACATGCCCAGTCAAACCAAATAAACTAATCCTAATACATTTTCATTTAGAAACTGCCATTTGGGGGCTGGAGAGATGGCTCAGAGTAGTTAAGAGCATTCAATTCCCAGCAACCACATGGTGGTTCACAACCATCTGTAATGAAATGTGGCTCCCTCTTCTGGCGTGGAGACATAACACTGTATACATAATAAATATTAGAGAGAGAGACTGCCAATTGCCCAGAGGCAAATCCCATTTCCTCATCTCTGTCCCTTTTCCTTCTCTCTCCTCCTGTCTCCCGTCTTCCTTAATCCCTGCCCTTTGTCCCTCCTTTGTGCTGAACCTTCAGTCTCTGTGTGTCTTCTATACCTTTCCCTGTGAGGCGCAGGCCCAGCCCGGATGTCAGGATGCTTTGTCTGTGGTGAGCAGTGCCACTGTGTCCTGTGCACGTACTTGTGTCCACACTTGAGTTACACTGATTGAATGTTTCCTGCACCCTCCTTAGGACCCTGCTCTGGTTGTCCCTGTCACTGTCGGTTCTGCTTCCTTGTATTGTAGCTGGTGTCATTGTTGTTGGGTTATGTTCTATAATACAGATGTGCCAGGGCTTATTAAGAAGCACTAAGGTTGTTTGTCAGGAAAGGCTATTGGGATTTTTTGGCTTAGCTATGAATGACACCTAGAGATGTTTTAGGTTTTGAATGGTAAATTTAAGTATTTTAGGTAGAGAAGTCTAAATTCCGTTGTCTTAGAGAACGTGTGCTGAGCAGTAGTTTGACCCGGAAGCCGGCAGGTTAAGTTAAGAGCCGGGGAAGCTGGGGACCTGTGCCCAGCCAGCAACGACACACAGACCTCGCCAGTACAGCAATTTTACTTTCTGTTAAATTTTGCTGTTTTTGATAGTGTCAGTTTACTGAGGGATGCACATTTTCATGTCTTCTAATTATTTGCTACTGTTTGTTTTTTGAGACAGAGTCTTTATGTATTTCTGGATGTCCTGGATCTCACTGTGTAGACCAGGCTGTCCTCCAATTCACAAAAATTGGCCTGTCTCTGCCTCTGAGTGCTGAGAGTAAAGGCCACCACATCCAGCTGAAATTTATACTCGACATAAATTCTTCATGTAAATGTTGCGCTGGACACACAAAAAAATGTGTGCTGTAATATAAATAATGTGTGGAAATTTTAACATTCATTTTGTGCAGAAGTTGTACCTGAAGACACTGTCAGTGAAGCCATTAGCGGAACTGCGCAGGCACACGTGAGAAGGTAGGTGCTGTGCTACCGGGCGCCTCCCCAAGACTGCCACTGTGAGCTGACCAGGACAGACCCTTTGCTCTCCTTCCAGCTTTCACCCGCAAATTAAGTGGTTCCAAAAAGATGATGTCGTCATCTTAAAGATGAAAATAAGGAATGTCAGTGATTACAAGTGTAAATTCTTCACAGACAGAGTCATTTTCAGGTAAGCCTGTGTGTGATAAAGAGAAATGGAAATCCCGTACAGCCTTCTAGACGGCCCTCTTAACTTCTTCCTGTCATGCAGCGCCTGGGTAGGGGACAAGTTTTACTTGGCTGACTTGGAACTGCAAGGTGACGTGAGGAAAGGTGACTGCAAGTGCATAATTAAGGACGACGAGCCACTGGTCACCCTCGCCAAGGAGAAAAGGGGGTGCTGGCGAGGCCTGCTCAAGCAGAGGGTGAGTTGCCGTGCTGGAACTGGCCGCCCCTGACGGGGAGCGCCTTGCTTTTACTTAGCTGCCTCCACTGTTGTGTTGCACAGAATCCTAATGTGGCCTTTGACTTTGACCATTGGGAGGACTGTGAAGAGGACAGCCCCTTCTCCCAAGGTGAGATGGCAGGCCCTCTGCTGGAGGTGGGGACCATGGGGCGGGCACAGCCGCTGCTGTTAGGGATTCTGCCTGTGTAGAATAGGCTATGGGTGTAAGCCCCTAAAAGTGGGAGTTTATCTTGGTGTTGGTTAAATGTTGTGGTGTGGGTACACAATGACCCTTAAATACGCTTCTTTGAATATTTTGAGTGCAGAGGATGGAACCCATGTATGATAGAAAACATTGAGCTACACCATCGGTTCCTAAACACCTGATAAATTCTCTTACGATCCTTCCTAGAAGAACTACTTAGGAGCAGACACATTGTACCTGTCAGTGCTTACTTAGATAATTTGTGCGGGAAACAGAACTAGATCTGTGGAACATTTGCTGCACTGACCAAAATAATGGGGTGGGTAGTTAACCTACACTAAAGCATTGTTAATAATGCCGAATCTTCCAGTAGTGAATTCTAAAAGCCCGTCCTGCAAAGTGGCGGCATTGGTTGAGAACAGCGGAACCTCTTCAGACATCACTGATGGAAGTGAGAGCGAGTGAGAGTGAACACACCAGAAAAGTGAGAAGGGCTGGACTGGACATTGCTGTGTGACTGAGAAGACAAGTCGTGTGAAGCTTTTCACCTGCAGAGTGAATTATCACCGTCATTGTGTGCACTGGGAGGGGTGGTGGTGAGAAATTCTGAAAGTAGGGGGTACAGATGAGTTATGATAGGATTGTCAAAGGAAAGTCCAGGAAAGGTCTGAATTCAGAGACACAAAGTTGGGGACACTTTTAATTTCAGCCTTCGGGAGATTGAGGCAGGAGGATGACCTATACAGGAGAGCGAGTCTAATTTTCAAGTGAAGGTCTAATGTAAAGCAAGTGTATGCAGCATACACTTCATTGATGCTCTTAGCTCACCCCAGCTACTCAGTATAGAATGACAGAAAGCAAACTGCAGCGTTAGGAAACAGATTGTCCTGTATGGAGTTAGTCTGTCTACTCATTTACCGTGTAGACCTAGAGTGACCCTACTCACAACTTGTCTACACACAGAAACCAAAGCTTCCATCTTAGAAAGTTACACCCAGCTGCTGCCTGCCAGCCCTTCCCCATGACATAATGGGTTTGCTGCCACATATAAATACTTGAAGAGAAGTCAGATGATTTCTTTTCCCACTGGTAAGATACACTGGCCTCAGCTCAGTGGGACCGGATGACATGCAGGAGCCTGGGCAACAGGGCAGAACATTCAGAAATGTTAAAGGAACCCATGTCTGTGTCTTGGAAACACTAATGGCATCTTTGAATGAGGGTTTGGGGACAGGTGTGTGTAGTTACCGTCAAATGCCCCTGAAGTAGTCGGGACGGTGAGCCATCAGGATCTTACCGTCCTGTGCCTTAGCTTTTCTGTTTCTCCTAGAAGTGAGAAGGGTTTGGATGGTATTGAATGACTGCCTCAGTTTATTCCTTTCACATCAGAAAGTACAGATGCTCCAAGATGGGCGTGGTGACCCAAGCCTATAAACTCCAGCATCTGAGAGGAAGAAGCAGGAGGACCGGGAAGTTTCAGATCAGCCTGAGATATAGAAGACCCCATGTCATAAAACTCAAGAAAAAAAATTAAAAGAAACACATGTCGAGACTTCCGTATTTCCTGGTTGTGAGCCGGTGAATGGCCTGAGGCAAACTCTTGGCTCCCTGGGCCCAGAGCAGGGCTAGACCCATACTGGTTCTTGGTTTTCTCATCTGTAAAAGACCTGAGCACATGCAGTGTTAAAGAGTCCAGGGCATTGTAGGGGGGGCACCTGGCTTTCACAGTGACTGTGGAGAGGGTGGATTCTGTGCCCAGCAGGCAGAGGTTCTTCAGCCTGGACAACTGCCAGGAGCATCTCTTCTGCAGCTGTGCCTCTCAGGTTGATTGGCAAGTATCAGAGTGGCCATAAAGCAATGGTTGAGACAGCAGAAAGCAAGGTGTCTTCTGGAACAATTCAGCTGTGGGGCTGCGCATTGTCGGTGTCCGTTTGTACAGATGCAGGTCCACCCAGCTGGTGGAGGGCTGAGGTGGCACTGGGTATACTGGGTGCAAGTGGCAGGCTGTCTCAAAAGAGCCGGGAAAATGTGGGCACAGAGCTCTGTTTAAATCATTTCCTCCAGATGGTTAAATTTTCCAGTATTTAAACCTCTGAGCAACATTTTGTAGCACATAGGAGACTGGCTATGCAACAATTAGTTTGTGCTTTTCTGTATTCTATTAAAGTACTATTTGGGGTAAAGTTCTGAAGTGTGGGGTGGAAATACTTGAGTGCTCTAGAATCACTTCTCTATGAGGTGAACATGTTTGTTGGAATCATCAATAAAGATCCAGTGGCCTTTCAGAAATGCTTTGTTGAATGTATACTTTCTAGAAAGCACAATGCCAGTAAAGGCAGTAAGTTGGGCTGTAGGTGACACTGACACCAACACTGTTAGCTCCCTTGGACAGTTACAGTGGCACAGACCAGCTATGCAGGGTGAAGGTGGGGGTGGCCACCCTGTGCGGTGATGAGCATGGTAGAAGCATGCTGAAGAGCGTGGGCTTGATGAGTTGCAGGGTTGCCTAAGGCTACTGTTGTCTGCCATAACCAAGCCTTGCATGTGCTGGGGTGTTAGTGCGGGGATGCTATGGGGGCACTGTTGTGCGCCCGTCCCCTAGCCACTAGACCTCTCTTAGCTAACATCCTGATAACTTCAAGGGAGGACAGGGTCCTGGCTATTCTGGAACTCACTATGTAGACCAGCTTGGTCTCAAAATCAGAGATCCACCTGCCTCTGCCTCCTCAGCATAAGTCACCACATCTAGCATTCCTGATAACTTCTGAAAACTCACCTTTATGAAAGATCCTTAACTCATAGAATTAAGGATAGCTAAATATAATAATATTAAACAAATATCTGAATACATGTTTTCATTAAGAAAAACACACCAGAAAGACATAACCACGAATAATTGCTTACAAAAATAAATGGACTGCTGCTTTGGGTGAGTGATGGACCTTTTACTCCGGGTCCTTCTCTGGTGGGACAGCCTCCAGCAGCATCTGCAAGTGCTTGGTGAGCGGCCCTGGAACAGAAGCCAGGCATAAGTTAGAACAGTGAGGTCACGGGGCTTCGCTGTCCCTACTCTGGTCATGTGATGTCTCCTAGACCCTGCATTAAGGGACAACTCATGCTCAGTTCCTTAGAACTGCTCGTCACTGCGTCAGTTCTTCAGAGGTAAGCTATTTCCTACCTAAGAACTGAGTGCACACTATTTATATTCTCCCCAACAATTTATACTAAGGGGAAAACCTGACTAAATCATAGTGTACTTGAGCCTAAAAACCAATGAATATGGAAAAATCAGGACTACATTTTAAAATACAAAATTGTTCATTTTTCTTGTATCACCTTAAGCCACATCAATATTTGTGTTTTGTTTAAGATCTTGCTGTGTAGCCCAGGCTAGCCTCAATCAAACACATGGTCCCCCTGCTTCAGCCTCTGAGAGTTGCGGTTATAGGCATTTGCCACGGTGCCCTAACAGTTCTTAGAGTTAGAAGAGCATCTGGGTTGCCAATGGCAACTTCACTCTGATGGCTTCGCTCTCTGAAGAGGGTAGGTAGGGGCTAGTGATCTCCGGAAAGGGGAAGGTCATATTTTACTTTTGTCAACAGGAAATAAACTCCCCTTCTTAATTCTTGTGCTGCTGTGTGTGAGTGAGTGAGGTACCAGTTTTGACAGCTGAATAAGTGGGCAGAGGGTCTGGCACTGCCCAAGCCAAAGGTGGACCTCCCCCCCCCCCCAGTGCTTCACTTGGCTCTCCGCCTACAAGTCCCCGTGTAAAAGTACAGTGTGTGTCCGCCACATGGAAAGGATATAAAAACATCCTACTTAAAAGGCAGGGGGGTTGTTTCTGTTGAAACAAGGCCTCTGTGTAGCCCCCTTACCTTAGCCCGTGCTGAGTTTGCAGGCTCACACTAAGCCCAGCTGGAAGAGGCATTTTTAGTCACACACACTCAGTTAACACCAAGTGGCTGTAGCAGGTAACACCCTGCGCTCGGCCCAGGATTAAACTCCATACCCCAACCTCTGTCTTAGGGGACATACCATACGGGGGGAGACATGTTAGGGTCCCCTCACCACCCAGTTCTCAGGACCTTGAGACCCTAAGTGGAGTTTCTTGTGACCAAATCTGCTTTATAGCAAAAAAGCACTGACTGTGATCTAGTTAGACTTTAAAAGTAAGGTGCAGCTGAGTTCAGTGACACACATAACCCCACACTAGGGGGGCCGATGCAGGAAGACCCAGAGCTGGGTACAGTTTAGGCTACATAGTGAGACCCTGTCAGCACAAAACCAGGTCTGATTCAGTCTGTTAGTGCTGCTTGGCCCTGTCCTTTCTGTTGAGAAGTGAAAAGCTAATACAAGTAGCTTTTCACACACTTATCTAGCTGGATGTGACGGCACACACCTTTTAATCCCAGAACTGAGGCAGAGGCAGGTGGATCTCTGTGAGTTCTAAGCCAGCCTAGTCTACAGAGTTGAGCTCCAGGACAGTGAGGCCTACACAGAGAAACCTTGTCTCCAAAAACAAAAATAAAACAAAAACCACTTTTCCAAACAGCTGAAGATCAGAGCAGTAGAACACAGACACTTGTGGCCTCCGTGTGGGAGGCTCTGGGCCTAGTCCCATACCTGCTTCTAGCTATCACTTCGGAGTATCTGCCTCTTTGATGTCTCCCTCAGGTCTCTCAAAAGAGAGAAACACTGAGATCCTCCTGCCTCAGAACAACAGAAGACAGTGTTCCGGAAAGACCCCATGGGATGAGATGATACAGAAGCTCCTGAACTACATCCTCAAGGGTGGTCTAATGGGAATTATCAATTAATGTGTATTTTACCTGTCCTCCTCGTTACAGTAACTGATGGGAACAGAGGACACAAGAGGTGGCTCCAGAGGAGAGTGCAGGGGGCTGTGCCCAGTCTGCAGTCGGGGCACCTTCCTTACAGCCCTTCTCGGGATACTTACTGGATATTCTCTGGGCCCACTGGAACTTGTAGTGAACAAAAAGAAGGTAGAATATAAGTCCACTGAGTATGAATAACACACAGTAGAGATACTCCCAGGCTGGCGTGCTGATGATTGGAGCCAACACCAAAAAGACAGATACGAGAATCACAATGACGGGGATGAGGATGGGCACCTGCAAGCAGAACCCCAGCGCATCAGTCCAGAGCAGCTGTGCCCGCCATTTCACCCGTTCCCACTTCTGACTCCGCTAAGATATAAAAGAGCAGATGCTTCATTTGAACTAAAGAAAATGCATCTTTCGCAGAGTAAGGCTCCTGCCTTGAGCATCCATGTTCCCTCTCCTCTCGTCCTGTTAGATTGGAGAAACTGGTGCCTGATGGCAGTGTCTGGCTCTGGCTTGTGTGGCTTCTTCCCCACGTGAGCTCTTGTTCCTGCAAACGTGGGTAGGGAAGACACACATCTGGCCCTTCACACACACCCTGGGGGGGGGGGGGCTTGCTGTGGCTGTTCAGACCTTGATGTGAGTGGCTAAGCTCTAAACACAGGCCGCTCTCCGCCTCCCTTTCATCTTGATTTCCAGTGGCTTTTCCTGCTATGGCTCTGGATCTGACATGGGCTGAAGGAGGTGTTTTTAAGTCACCGCCTAGTGTTTGATTCCGTTTCTCCTGCAGCTCCGTGAACACCCTTGCTAGGAATTTGGTTAGTAGGTTTCCTAACTGTTATCCCAAGAGTTGTGAATTCTGGCTTTTAGTGATGTGTTGTCTTTTTTTTTTTAAATCTTAAGTGATGCTTCGAATTGAGGTGTTTGTCTGATAAGATCACAACCTATATTCTATTTATTTGCCCATTGTGGTGTTTTGAAAGAAAATGGCTCCCAAAGGGAGTGACACTATTAGGAGGTGTGGCCTTGTTGGAGGAAGTGTGTCACTGTGGAGGCGGGCTTTGAGATCTCATATGCTTAAGCTACACTTGGTGAGACAGTTCATTCCTGTTGCCATTGGATCAAGATGTAGGACTCTCAGCTTCAGCACCGTGTCTGGTGTCTGCCTGCGTGCTGCCATGTTCCTCGCCATGATGATAATGGACTAAGCCTCCCAAACTGTAAGCTACCACCTCATTTAAAGGTTTTCCTTTATGAGTTGCTGTGCTCATGGTGTCTCTTCACAGCAATAGAAACCTTAATTAAAACACCCCCTGATATTTCTCCATCTGCCCCTCATCTGTCTCTACCTCCCTTTACCCCAAGACAAAGTCTCATATAGGTTGATGTGTCCCTTGTTGGCCTGAGCTCACAGCAGACTCCCCTCCTCTGTTTCCAAGTGCTGAGGTTGCAGGAAGGCCTCCTGTAATCACACAGCCTGCATTCCTTCATGAGATCAGTTCAAGGTCAGTGTGGCTAGATCAGAGACTTTGCCTTACATTCTCTTCCTTTGGGTGGTACTGCATTGTCTTCTGGCCTGAGTGCAGTGAAAAGGATGTGAACCTGCTCTCTTGTCTCTTTTCCTCTAGAAGTGAGTTGGAGATGGAGGCAGGGGAAGAAGCGGATGCCCAAGAAAATGCCTATTTTCTGGCCTTCCCCTGGAATCATGTGTGGTCTGGATAGTGGAGTCCAACCTTTTATCCATGCCCCACGCCAGGGGCTGTGGAGCCTGTAGGATTACATGCTCTTTGCCAGGGGCTCTGGTTCTTCCTGCATCCAAGCCTCTCTTTCCCTGTTCAACTCACTCCTTTTCTTTGGAACACGTGTTACCTTTGGTACTTTCCCCTTCCTGATGATGCTTTGCTCATGGCTTCTTGGTGACTGCTATGCTTTGGTGCTCAGGTGTAACATGGCCTCCCTGGGCTGGGGACTTGCTCTGTTACACTGCTCTCACACTTCCACTAATGGGCCCCAAGTCTTCCCACTGCAGTCCTACCCAGTGTGCCCTCCGAGAGCATGTGGGCCCTGGTAACTGGTGCTTCTGATGGCACTGGCTGTGAGATTTCTCCCCTCGCTGCCCTCTCATTCTCCCTGCTTTTAACCCTGCCCCCATGATCTTGTCAGCTGGACACGCTGAGTGAATCCTAGATGTGGAGGTGGGAACAGCTGAGATGCCTGCACCAAGACCATGAGACCGTTCTAAGAATAGAGCCTCCAGCTAATCCAGCCCCCTTCACCCTGCTCCTGACTCCTGCAACCTCCCCTTTCTTCTCAGATGTGTGCTTATTTCTAGAAGCATAAAATAACATGGTGGGTGAGCCTCCTTCCTTGTGTGCAGGCATGCATCAGCCATGTGCATGTGGGAGCACCAAAGCACACTGTGCATGTACACGGACTGAGACCAGGGCTCGTCCCAAAGTCCCCATCAGTGTGTAAACATGTCAGAGGCCAGGACCTGTCAGAACTGGGTAGAGGAAGGATACAGATCCTCTCTAATATGTGAGGGTTCTGGTGGCTACAAGGACCATAAGCGATGTTATGAAATGAGCAGGAGGATGCTCACAGAGAAGCAGTCAGGATGACATTAGAAAGGGCTGCCTTCTGGGTTTTCTCCAGAAACCAAGGCTGCTGTGACATTCAGACACTCTTACCTTGATGGGCCTTTCCAGATCTTTCCTTGTGAATCTCATCACAATGAGTCCTAGGATTGTCATGCCATAAAACAGCCATGCAGCAAAACTGAAGTAATTGACTAAGGAGTTGATATCACCGGGGATGATGTAGATGGTGGCTATGATACCCTAATAGGAAGAAGAGTGACATATTTTAGGTCAAAGGCACACACTAATAAAACATTGTCCCTGTCCTCAGAAGCCTGAATCAAGAGCTTCTGTGTCTGGCCTTCCTGTTTCCTACAGGTGAGCCCAGCCTGGCTGACCGAGAGTTGTTCTCAAGGCTCTACAGGAAGAGCGTGGCCATCTTCTGAGTCTCTGAAGTTGTGCCCTTGCTTATGTCCCCTCTCACACATGCACATGGGCACACACAGTCTTTCTCTGTAGCCCAGGCTGGCCTGAATCTTGTGATCTTCCTGCCTCTGTCTCCTGAATGCTGGGATTGATGACAGATAGAAACTGTCATGTCTGACCTAAAGCCATGATAAGCAAGAAAAACAATAGGTGAAATATATATACATTATGTATGCCAGGCCAGTTTATAGGGATGACTTTAACTTGGGAAGTTTTCACTATGGTTGGGTACCTGATGGCACTCAGCTCTGTGAACTGGCTGTGACTGCATTTGTGACCTGGTTCTAGACCAAGGATCCTAGTTTGTGGGGCTGTTTGCTCATCTTCAGAGTAGGGAGATGGACTTGAGTGTGGTCCTTGGGTTCTGAACCAGGTCTACCTATACCTGAGAAGCCACAGGCAAGTTAGCCTGAAATCAGGCCGGCAGCCACCATGAACTGCCTTATTTCCCACCCTGGAGCTAGAGGCCTTCACATCATTTGCTTCAGAACACTTAAGTACAGATGTGTAAAAAGCACAGCACATAGGCTTGGCAGGTCTGGGTTGTGTCAGGGAATGAGGAAGCCTGGCTCACTCAGAGAGGCCTGGCACAGATCTGCTTCATCTCCTGCAGAGGCCTGCTTTCCAGTGGGTTGTGTCAGGTAGAACCCATACTTACATAAAATATGAGGGCAGGGGCAGGTGTGAGGCGCTTGACACTGATGTATGAGAGCACTTTAAGCATGTGGCCTTCTCGGCCTGCCACATAGATGAGTCTGAAAGAACAAGCGGGAAACACACTGAGGTCATTTCTGAGACACCTCTGAGGTCACTGGCAAGGACACACTAGTACATCCTCTAGAAGGGGCCAGAGGGCCAAATGTGATGGTTAACTGCACCTGTGAAGAACACATCCTAGTACTGTGGAAGTCATTAGGGTGGGGGAAGGTTGAGTACATGGTTTATGAAACTTGCTTGACTCCCAAAGGTTGTTCAAGAAGACAATATAAGCTATTCCAGGATGTGGAACCCGAAGCCAGGAAGCAAACACACCCTAGTCTTGAGGGTCTCATTTTTCTGGAGGCATATTGGGGTACCTGAACAGACACAGCAGACCCCCTCCCCAAATTCCTCCTCATCTATCAATAAGACTTTAAAATGTGAGGCAGAGAAAATGGAAAGATCTAAAATCCATAAGAAAGTTGCCATGCCCAGGAACTAAAGAACAGTTGCTAATCTTCCAGAGGACTCACGTTCACTTTCCAGTACCATGGCAGGCAACTCACAATTGTCTGGACTCTAGACCAAGGGGACCTGACACCATTGGCACCCCACACCCTCACGGAATAATAAAACGAGGGTGGTAGAGATGGCTCAGTGGTTAAAGGGTGCATACTACTCTTGCATAGGACCCAGCTTGACTTGCCAGTACATTTGCTGTGCAAATGCCTGTGACTGCAGCTTCCAGGGACCTGATGCCTCCTGCTACTAACACACAGGCACACATACTTAAAATTGACGATAAAAATCTAAACCAAATTATTTCTCAATGTCAATAAAGACTATAATTTCTAAAGTGTAATAAAATTAATGTGTTAATATATATTTAATTACACAGGCCTAAGACATCTACCCAGAACACCTTGGTAGCCGTTTTGAAAGCCAGCCATGATTTAGGGAGAGGTACTAACCACAACAGGGCACGTGCTTCATCAAGTCTTTTGATAAGAGAAATGTCTACAACATAATTACCATAATTTTGTAAGCAACAAGAAAAATCAGACAAGTCTTATTTAATATTCTGGTCCTTTTTTCATTATTGTTCCAGGGATGAATGAAATCGGAACTTGGCATCTGCTAAGCACATCTGCCACAGAATCCATCAGTAGCCAATAGTTGAGAAAGGAGGGGGAGGGGCCCAAAGGAGGGGGAGGGTCCCAAGAGTCCCTTCCCAAGCTGAGATTGACTGATGGGTTCTGCGGGAGATGACGACATCATTTCCACCACAGTCTTACTCCACCAGCTAACAAATGGCCCTGATGAGACCACATGAGTGGGAAAGGGAACTAAAAGGGGTCTGGTGGGGTTCAAAGAGCCTGAGATGACAGTAATTGGAATGCAGGATATATATGGATGCAATTGTCACACACACAAAATTAGAGCTGGGCAGTGGTGGCGCATGCCTTTAAGCCCAGCATTCAGGAGGCAGAGGCAGGCAGATCTCTACATTTGAGGCCAGCCTGGTCTACAGACTGAGTTCCAGGACAGGCTCCAAAGCTACACAGAGAAAGTTGAGAAAAGCCAGGCATGGTGGCACATGCCTGTAATCAGAGACAGAGTACTTACTGATCAACTCCAAGTGGATCAGAGACAATGTAAGACAAACTCTTGTCATGAAAACATTAGAGAAAAACACTTCAAAAACAGACTCGAGAAGGACTTTCTGAGGACTCTACTTACTCAAAACTAAACTTGCCGAATGGAAAATAATGAAACTCGAAGCCTGTACAGCAGGTGAAGAAGCAGCCCACAGAATGGGATAAAATCTGAGCCAGCCATCCATCTGACAGCGGATTAAAATCTACAATATACAAATCACTCAAAAATGAAACTAACAATATGGGCTAGTGGACAGAGAATCCTCAGAAATACAGTTAATTAAACACTTTTAAAAGGCGTTCACCTCATGTGTCTGGCCGGCAAGATGGCTCACTAAGACAGCAGTGGCTGTGAAGCCTGTGTTGTGAGAGCTGACTCCTGAAAGCTGTCTTTGCCATAGCCACATCTGACAGGAAAGGAGAAATCAGAAAGCCAGCACAGCTGCCTGACAAAGATCCAGCAAAACCTTTGGTTTTGGTCTGTACCTGTTACATACTTGGAGGACTTTTGGTATTTGTATAACTTGGGGACATTGCATTGACAGGTCATTTATGCCTTCTCCTAGGACAGTGCTGAACATACCACTCCTCCTGCTTTTAGGGAAATACCCTTATCTACCAGGTCTTCTTTACACCTTGGAGGTTGCAACATAAGCCAGAAGTCTCTTTATGAGCCTCTGAGATATTCTTGAAACATCTGCCCCGGTACTTAGGAATAATATAATCAAAACAAAATAAACTTAAAATATCAAGATTTGGTGGGCTGGAGGAGTTGGCCACAGATCAGAAGCCTTGTTATACACTCAGGAGATTAAAATAAAGCCTCTTTGCTTTTACATGTGGGATTGGGTCTCTGTGGTGATCTTTTAAGGAGTCCCTGAGATCTGGGCATAAAAACTGACACAGCCTGTAAGTCTACAACATTAACATCTGCCTGCCAATTTTTGGCCAAGTTTTGGCCATATTAACATGACAGAATGTTCAGGAAGGATCATGGGAAGAAAATGCAACATAAAGTGCCAAGTAGAAGGCAAGCCTTGTTTACCTAGTGACTCTTTGCTCTGCCTTATTCAGAAGTGGCGGCATTCTCTGGTTTCGAGCCCAGGCCCACTGAACTACACAAGCCACATCCACCTCCCATTCAGCAAGGCTGGCCACCTTGTCTACTTCATTTTGAGGTTCAAGCCACATCCTTTGCCCAGTCATCAGAGTTTGTACGTGTACACTCAGCATGCTCTGGGGTCAGCCCCCGTGTGGGGTTTAGCCTGGCCAAGCCCTAAGGATGCAGGGAGTCTCTTGTTGACTGTTGTTCCCTGCCCACCCCGAGAGTGACGAGATGGAGGTACCCTACCTGCCCGCTGTAAAGCAGGTCCCATTAGCCGCACCAATGGTTGAAAAAGCCACAAAAAGTGGGACTACCCAAGATGCTGGATAGAGAACGCGGTCTCCGAAGGTCTAGAGAAAAGCAGAGTGCAGTCCTGAGGGTTTCCCTGGGCACCCACATCTCCACATCACTTCACTGTGCACAGCCTTTGGGACCCTCTACTGGAGAAGAGTGGGAAGGCTTCAGAGTGGCCCATTCTCTGGCTGGTGACAGGACTCTTGCCCACTCCTGACATTAGTCATCGCATCTCATTTTCAAGCTCCTCTTCATCTTACCTCACATCCTGTATATGTAGTGGATATATGTTGTTCCATTGTAAATAACTGTCCTGCCTATGAGTTTAATAAAAAGCGCTGATTGGCCAAGGGCAGACAGGAAGTGTGGGCAGGGCTACCAGACTAAGAAAACTCTGGGAACAGGAAGCACAGAGCAGAATGCCAGAGAGAGGCCAGAAGATGCAGAGGACAACTATGCAGCTCTGAGAAAAGGTACCAAGCCCCATGGCTAAACAAGATAAAGAGTCATGGGTTAGTTTAAGGGTAAAGAGCAAGTTTCATGCCTGGGCCTTAGGCCGATCAGCCTAAAATTATTATAAGCATCTGTCGGTCTGTGAGTCTGGGGGTCTAAACCTTGAGGCTAGGCCTGAAAGTTATTACAAATGGCAGCCCAATGTGGGTGATATACACGATATACACCCATATAAAGCTGGAGAAAGCTTAAAAACAGTCTAGAGCATAAAATTGAAACTAAAAACAGTTTTCGAGTTGTGTCTCTCACATGAGCCATGTTACAGAGATGCCCTGGTGAGGAGCACTTGGGCTACAATGGCAGGCTTTTGGAGTGCAGCTTAAGGTATAAAATGGCTTGTTCCTGAAGTCTCACAGGACCCTCAATATAAGCAAAAAGTTGTAAATTATGTATTCAAGGTTTCTGTTCATAATGACAAAAAGGGAACAGAATCAAAGATGGCTTTCCAGTGGCAATGTTTTCTTTGATCAGCTCTGTTTGCTGGAGGCAAACTGAGGCTTGGCTTTTTAAAGAGAAGCTTCCTGATTCAGCCTTAGAGGCAAAAACACTTGTGAGTCTTTTAAGAGACCCTGCTGCCTAATACTTAAATGGAGTTAATGAGCAGCAGATGGCAAAGCTTTACTTGGTGATTATATGAACCCTAAAATTCCCCCAGAGTACCTGGGCTAAACAGCTAAATTCTATTAAGCTAGACTAGGAGCTCGGTGGAGCCATCCATCCATCCTACCAACCTTTAATCCTTAGTGAAAGACCTTGGCAGATTAAAGGTGTGTTCAGAAACAGAAAGAAATAGAAGAATCTGGGTGGAGTCAATCACCCTAGCCAAGCAAAGGTTTGGTCAGAGACAGAAAAAGTTAAGAAATAAATATACAGTAAAGACAGTTTTTTTAAAAAGTCTAAATGGTTTAGAATGTGTTGAAAATATATATACATAGGCTTAGAGAAAGAAAAGGGAAAAAACAGTAGAGAAAGCCCTTAAAAAAGAAATAAAGTAAAAATAAAGCCATATAAAGATAGAAAATACAAAGAGTGTCTGGATACTGTATATTATTGTCTTATCTTTAAGCTTCTTGACTGAAAATGACTTAGTAAAAGCTGATAAAAGACAGTTGATTATAAATGCTGTTGGATTAATTCAACCTATATATATTTTGTAAATGAGTTGACTTTAAAACTGAAATCCAAAGATTTGCTACTTTGGAGAAGATGTTTTCTTTGTATTTCCACAGAAAATGAGAGGCTGTGGATTTATTCCTGGATAAAGAACCTAAAGTTTGATAGAGGAAGACCCCCTGAAAAGTCTCCAATGGAAATGGATGTTCTAGATAATTCAGCATTTCAGAACACCTCTGTTGAAGTTTCCAGAGCTCTGTATCCAGAACAATTTCAAGGAGACTGGCTGAGATGACCCAGTCTTACAGACTACTCCACTAAAGACTTGTGCATAATCATAAATTTTTCTTTGGATTTCCATGGGATTGCCAACGCCCCCATTTAGCAGGAAGTAGCCTAGAGAACAATGCTCGCATTCCCAAAACATGGATTATTTATGTTTGTGTTTGTTTACAGAGTTGGTTACAAGTTGTTATAGATACCAGTGGGGAAAAATATTCAAAGGGAATTAGATTTGGGGCTCTTGTTTTAAAAAGAGAAAAGGGGATATGTAGTTGGTTTATGATGTTACATTGTAAATAATTGTCCCACCTATGAGTTTAATAAAAAGCGCTGATTGGCCAAAGGCAGACAGGAAGTGTGGGCGGGACTACCAGACTAAGAAAACTCTAGGAACAGGAAGAACAGAGCAGAATGCCAGAGAGAAGCCAGAAAAAGGCAGAGGACAACTATGCTGCTCTGAGAAAAGGTACCGAGCTGCATGGCTGAACAAGATAAGAGTCATAGGTTAGTTTAAGGGTAGAGATTTAGCAAGTTTTATGCCTGGGCCTTAGGCCGATCAACCTAAAATTAATGTAAGTGTCTGTGTGTCTCTGCGGGTCTGTGGGTCTGAACCTTGAGGCTGGGCCTGAAAGTCCGGGCTAGAAACCTCTTACTATATGAATATACCTCATTGATCTTATTTCATGACTCTTGCTCACCTTAATTACTCCACTTCCTGGCCCTACCTTGTTTAACTTCTTTGATCCCATCACTGGCCTTACCCTTGCTTCAACCTATCCTCGGTGCCCTAGAACCCTTACTCAGCTTCGGTTCCACAGCCCATAACTAAAGACCCCCTTTCGCTCACTTTACTATCCTCCGTTCCTCCGTGGACTCTGGCCCACGGTTCTTCAGCCATTACTATGTGCACCTGGAAGGGACTCTGAGGACCCCAAGGGAGCCACAGCCCACTGCACGTTAAGAGCCCCAGCTTCGATATGTACCCAGTCCTCCTGCTCTCCAAGTCTCCAGCAACTTACCACAGCCACAGCCTGGGACTGCAGGAGCTCCGTTGGGGTCATGACTGTGAAGTAGGAAATATTCATGAGGATGTAGCACACCGTCACCAGAGGAATCCCAATGACAATGGCCATGGGCAGGTTTCTGAGAGGAACAAAGACATGAGAAGCCAGAGTCACACCAGAGCATCCTGTGAAACTGGGGAGATGGTCACTTTCATTCTTCCTCCTGCTGGCCCCGCCTCTGCCCTGTAATACACTGGGATCCCAGATGCCCTTCTTGGGGACACCAGGCAGGGGATCTGTGATAAAGTAGACCCAACAATGTAGGCAAGAACATTTTCTCCAGGGCTGGAGAACTGAACGGTTTAAAGCAATATAAGGCAGAGATAGAGGAATGGAAGTCAGTGTTCTTCCTTCCAGTTACCAAGCATGGCACCATGCAGCAAAGACAAACAAATGTGGATAATGCGCCCAAAGGGTATGGCACTTGGCCCAGTATGCCCAAGGCCATGGGTTCCATGGCCACAGAGGTGGAGAGTATGAATCCTCTGAGTGGATGAGGAGCAGGAAATAACAGAATGGGGGGAGAGGGCAGCAGCTCCACTTGGCACCCCACAGAAGAGAAATGCGCTGTAGAAGCACCATGTCCTGCCCTGTGCCATGCTCTTACCTGTAGGGGTTTCTAAGCTCTTCAGTGATGTAGTTGAGTTGATTCCTGGACAAAGAGAAGAAGGCTGACACTGTGACTTGCTACTTGGCTTTCTGGGCTAAGTTTGGGGAGCAATGGCAAATGTTGACTCATTTTAAGATTTCTACTGTAGGAGCTAAAGGCATGGCTCAGCTCAGCACCAGCGCATCTACCTAGAATTCTGTAGATAGAATGCTTTCCTAACCCGCAAAGCCCTGGGTGCCATTCCCAAAATAATTCAAGGAGTAATAAGCACTAGAAAGAAAGAAAAAAAAAAAAAGGCCATTCAGAGAGCTTTCCTATACCAGCGCAGAGTAACTTCTGCCCCACAGGCCCTGGTGGTGACAGGCCTCAAAACTGCCAAGAGCTTGGTGTTGGCCAGTGGGCTAAGTCTTTGCTCTTGGTAGAAATCATGTAAATTTTCAAAAATATTTGGGATACTTTGAAAAGAATGGAAAGAGGCTGAAAGAAAGATGAGCGCCTGTACCGGTAGGATGTGGGGGGTGGCATTATCGTGACCACAATTCTGTCTAACACACAGTCCATCTAATGTGTGCAGTGCTTCTATTGGGCTCAGAGGGGATCCTCCTGGTAAAGATTCTAAACAGGGCTTTACCAACTACCTCTCACAGTTTAGGCCCACGAAAGGGGCAAGAGTCTGAATCTCCTATCTCATCCATAGAGTCGGAGGCACATGGAAGGTGAGGGTCTGGGCACTTCACATAAAAGAACTGGGAAGGTGAAATTCAGGGTGCCACTGAGCCCCAGGAAGGAGACAGCTTTGCTTTCTGTAGCAGCTGAAGTGAGAGCATCCTCAAGAACCCATTAGTAAAGAGATTTCCAGACAGAGCTTACCACCCATCATAGGCCCAGAGTCCATTGTAAAATGCCAGGCTGATGGCACCCACAGAGGTCTGTGCACCCTCAAAAGAATTCTGAAAGTTCTTCGTATGTCCTGAAATTAAGCCAGATGGTGAAGAGTGAATATCAGCTGCCCAGACTTTGGATTTCTCCCCTTCTCTACCAGAAAAAAAGGGTATGACTCATGATCCTAGCTTTAAAAAAAAAAAAAAAAAAGATTTATTTATTATGTATACAGTGTTCTGCCTGGTGTATGCCTGTAGGCCAGAAGAGGGCGCCAGCTGGTTGTGGTTGTGGGAACTGAACCCGGCCGGGTCCTCTGGAAGAGCAGCCAGTGCTCCTAACCACTGATCCATCTCTCCAGCCTGACTCCAGCTTCTTAAAGGAACTAAAACTACACATGGTAGGTAGCACAAGCCTATCACCCAGCACTCGGGATACTGAGGCAGGAGCATCTCGAGTTAGAGACAAGCCTGGGCTACACACTGAGTGCCTGTATCAAAAACAGACAGAAACTAACAAATAGGCCCAAGTCCATAAAACACATATGCTCATGGGCAAGACTGCTCCAGAAGACAAGAAGTTACATGCCAGGTGAGGCCTGCTGCTGCTCCATCCTGCTGCAGCTCACCTTGGGCCAGGAAGACCAGTCCACTGATGATGATGATGGCCACGATCACCAGCTTGGCTGCCGTGAAGACATTCTGCACATAGCTCCCAAGCCGCACGCTCAGTGCATTCACTGTAGTGATAAGTACTGGAGAGGCCCAAGTGGAGTAACATTCTGTATTCATGGATTTCCCCAAGGTCCTGAAATCTCTTTTCCATTCCTACACACACACACGCCCATCCTCAACAAAGGCAGTAGAACTAAATAAACTAGCCTTAGCACCTTAAAGTGCCCATAATGTTGACCCTGTAATCCTGCCCAGTCTCAGACCATGAAGGAGAAGCAGCCAGGCCCCGGACAAGGAAAACCCCTCACTACAAGCCCCCTTAAGGCCTGAAGTTTGCTCAACACCTGCTGGGATAGCCAACCCTAGCCTGCTTCCCTAGACCTTGGAGGCCTACTGTGCCTCTCTGTGGGGAAAGGAGAGCCAAGATTCCCAGAGTATCAACCATGCACCTTCTCCACCTTCTTCCCGGGCCTGAGGCGTGGTACTCACAGATGGCAGCAGCAGCCAGGAGTTTCACGACCACTTCAGGAGGCTTGCAGCCTGAATAAAAGGCTGCACACACATACTCAGAAAAGCTGAGGCAGATGATGGCAAAGGATGAAGGCTTCATGACGATCAGGCTGGTCCAGGAGAAAAGGTAGGCAGGGATTGGGCCAAAGGCCTCCATCAAGTAGGGGTACTCACCCCCTGACTTGGTGATCATGGTGCCGAGTTCTGCAAAGCACAGGGCACCTGGAACACAAAAGAGGGGAACCCATCCATGTGAGGCGTCGCCCTATTCCACGGAGCCTTCCTCCTTTAGGTGGCCACATTCTGAATCACCCAGTTCTGGCCACCAGACCTTTAATGGCAGCCAGACTCACCCTTATTTATCACATACCCACTGGAAGGAACCCTGGGAATGGTGATACAAACCTATAACCCCAACACTTAGGGAGAAAGTTGGGGACCAGCTTGGACCACAAAGTGAGACCCTGTGCCTGTCTGGCTTATCTTTACCCTGGAAGGGGAGGGGTTGCTAGGGAGTCGCCTCCATTACCCAGTGTAGCCAGGATTCCACAGGCTGCCCATATGATGAGACAGGGTCCCACAGATTCTGTGTTGGCCAGCACAGACTTGGGGGAGATGAAGATTCCGGAACCGATGATGGTGCCCACAATGATACAGATGCCGCTAAAAAGACCCACCTGTGTGCACAAGGATGGAGGAGTTCACGGGGCCAGAGGTGACTGCTCCCCAAACCCCAGTGTGGCCGGAACAAACCAAACTCACTCATGTCCCTGGCGTGTCCACCCTGTGCTGCTGCTGTAGGAACACCAGGCCTCAGAACAGCCTCACATCTGGCTATACCCTATGACACTCATTTCACTGAGGGGGTATTTGGAGATGCTGAAGGCAAAGCTTGTCTTGGTTCCCGCCTTTTATGAAAACACTGATTTAATCAATGGGTCCAGAAACAGCTTCTTAGTTGGTCAGAGCAGAAAAGGGTTCTTCAGTGGCCGTGAGGAGGGACACTGGAGATCTCTGAGGAAGCTGAGGCTTGACTTTGAAGCCAGCCTACGCTACATAGTGAAACTCTCTTTTAAAAAAGCAAAGGGGGGGGGGGGAATCTGCACATTTTATTTTGTCTAAATTTAATACCAATTAATAAATCAAAAATTAAGTAAAAATTTTTTTAAAAAATAAAAAAAAAAAACCAAAAGAGAAAGAAAATGTTTGACTCCACTCAAGGCCACTGCCCAGGGCTCTGCATACAAATGGGAACATGGGAGCAAGATCAGCTTCCCTCCAGCTTTAGGCTGGGCAAGGCTGCCTGGGCTCCCCCACAACCCCGCGCAAGGTACTGGCTTCTCTCATGCCCTTTGGAAGCTTCCAGAACCTTCCTCCTGCAGAGGGACTGGTAGTGTCCAAATCTGATATCAGGAGTTGTTTGGCATCCAGCTGCCTGTGTGTGGACAGATACCTGCATTTGCTTACTATGCAGGCAGCTCCAGGGTCCCAAGAAGAAACTGCGGGAATCAGTGCTCACTGACGGAGAAGACAGTGTCATTGCCCAAAGCCTGACTGCTGGGGACAAAGACTTATGCCGACCCATGGTTGGGATAAATTATCCCCCATCAGGCCACAAAGCTCATGTTAACCCTCTCTAGCTCCTCCACCTGCCAAGCAGTGAGTTCCAGTGGTCCCGCCCAGACCTCAGGCCTCTATGTGGCACTTAGAGCCATCTGGAGCTTAGAGCCTATCTGAGCTGCTCTGGGGTCCTGGCTCTTCATCCATGAGCCTAAAAGGCCTCCTGGCCCTTCTACTCTGCTTGCATACCTGGGATCAATCTACCTCCACTTCTATCCTAGAACACCCAACCCTCAGTCTCACCATACAGCACCTTGGGGCATCTGTTAGCTCCTAGCTGCCAGCTTGGGCTCTTTGATGCCATAGCAGCAGATGCTGGAGGCTCAGCCATTCCCAGCACCACAGCAGGGACAGATGAGGCCGTCAGAGGCCCCTCTGACCTTTTAGAAAAGACCATTGGTTTCCAGGCTCCCGGGGCCGTCAGAATGGATAGATTGTTGACATAGAAACCCATGTTCAAACTCCAAGTATATGTATCATGAACTTCAAAAAGGGTTTACTAAATTCACTGGTGAATGTGCAAGAGACAACCCAGATAACTGTTCATTTTTTTTTAAATCTTACAAAAGCCAGCTAGGGTGCTGGAGGCCAGCTCTGCAGTTAAGAGTGAGTACTGGTCTTGCAGAGGATTATTCCCAGCACCCACATGGTGGCTCACAAATGACTACAGTTCCTAGCTCCAGGATGATCAGACAGACAAACAAACATCACAGCCTGTCATCCCAATACGTAGGAGACTGAGACAGAAGGATCTTAGTTCCAGGCCAGCCCGAGCAAGCAGTCCTGTCCTTCAAGGGCCGGGGAGGCCAACAGTACCCAGCACTGGCAGGTCAACGCACCCCTGCTACTTCCCACCTCTTTCTGGAGATTTGTGGTCTTGGGTTCATTGCTCTGGATGGACTTCTCATCCTCTGCCTGTCTCCTCCGCCTAGTCTCCCCCATCTTTTCCCACCGCTAGCTCCAGGGGCTGGAAGGAGAGAGCATCAGCTTAGGTTGGAGTCAGCAGGAGCAAGCAATACACAAAGAAGATTTCCTCAAGGTGTGTCTCCTGCTTAGACACCTAGGTGCTACAACCAGCTTCAAAAGCAAGAAGCTACTCCCGGCTGAGCAAAACACAGCCCTGGGTCCCCTGAGGACACTCTGCTCCACTCCAGGATGAAAGTCAGACAGGATGCTGTCCAGGCCGCAGACAGCCCCCCCCGCCCCCCCCCCCCAGTGTCCAGGACCCCTCCCCACCCCACCCCAATGTGTCCTTCTCTTCACCCCCTCCCCCACACCCCCTCCCCCTCCCCACGCCCCCCCCACTGGGCATATTTAAAATACACTCTACTTCTCTGACTGCCCTGTCACATTTTCAAAACTAAAAAGAGATTGTTACACATTGCACATGTACACACCTATACTCCAGGCACTGGAGAGGTAAATTCAAGGTCAGCCTGGGCTACCCAGCAAGTCAAGCCAATTTGGGATACATAGAAAGACTGTAAAAAAAAAGAAAATAAACAAATAAACAAACAAACCAAGCATTGAAATATACTGAGATGTGCTAAGGCAGGGAGGGTTTGCTGGTGTAAACAGGCCTTCCCATCAAAGTACAGCTAGGGAATGGTGGTACCCTCTCTAAATATTGTCAAATCGCTTCTCTACCTAGGCCCCAGGCAGGGCACAAGTGACCCTTTCCATCTCTGAGGGCCTTACCTTGACAATGCTTGCTCAGCGGACCACTGCCCAGCCTGCAACTTCAGGGCCGAACCCCAGGAAGGACCATATCTTGTGCCCAGGCGTGGAGGAAGCCAGAAGGTACAGAGGTCAACAAAGGTAATTATTAAACACCCACCTCCGCCCCCCATTCTCTTCCTTCTAAGCAACAAAGCACAGATAGATACCACCGTACACAAAGAAGAGGCCCAGACAAGCACAGCTCTCCCAGAAAGTCTTGGTTTTTGTTTACCTGTGCCTAGATCGGTTTTTGTAACAAGTGGATTCCTCCTGTGAGGAGCACTCCTGTCAGGAGCACTCTCTGCAGGAATGGGGATCACTCACATCTCTGGGAAACTTTGGAACCAGCCTCTTACTATCTCACTGGGCTGGACCTAGAGATGATCAGGCGACTTTAAATGCTGAGTTCATAACTTCACCTCCTTGGTTGTTTTTCTTCAGCCAAGAATTTCCTTCAGGGAGTCCTGGTGCCCCAGAGGGAGCAGGCTGGAGGCTGGGGGTGGCCTTCCCATCAAAGGGCGCCCCATTTTCACCAAGACTCTAGCAAAGTAGCCTCAGGTTGCCATCACATGCTGTTCAAGGAACCCAGGACTTAAGTCACTGGACCATGGAAGGAAAAAGGAGCGCAGGGGTGGCATCCGGTCCATCTTCACTTCCCTCAGTGGGGAAACTGAGACCCAGAGAGAGGCAGCCAAAGCAGGCTCTAGGGTCCAGTCCCATACTTCAGATCTGAATGGGAGGAGCCAGAGATTCCCTGGCGGGGCTCAGTTGGAGTCTTGGCTATTGGTCCCACACTGCAGGCCTCATCCACCCCCCTTATCTCACATTAGGTATCAGAGCCAAAGTTGCTGAGGCATTTTCAGAAGGGCAAGGGGTCCTCTATCTCCAGCCCCAAAGCACCTCATTTAAATGTAACAGCATCCCCCAGGGTGGCAGGTAACAGCATCCCCCAAAGGTGAGATGTGACCAAAGGACAAGGATGTTCTGTATTTTTTAGTCCTTTCTTAAGGCCTCTGGAGAACAAGGAATGTCCACTGTCCCAGAGCCACTGACTGAGGAAGTCCTGGGGGTTTTGTTTAAGAGCCCCAAGCCCCTCCCCTGTGGCCATTATATGCTCCCTTCCTGCTAGCCTGCTCCCCCCCCCCTCCCCCAAGTTCAAAGTGTAACCATTAACCTCTCATTCTTTCTATGGCCTTCACTGGACACCAGCAGAAATTCGTCTGCTTCTTAGACATTCTGCTTGTCGCTGTCTCTGAAGACAGCCCCTCAATGTCACTCCCTCCCCTTGTCCAGTGAATCTTAGACTTTTACCTCCAAGCCTGCCTACTTGCCCATTTCTTTGTGTATAAATGCATGCCAGGGAGTGTGAGACCAGAGGTCAAGCTCAGCCTTAGGGGGTTTTGTGAGGCGTGTGCTATGCATATGTGAGGGGGTCAAAGGAGAACTTTCGGCTCAGCAGGGAAGGGCAGATGCTGCCAAGCCTGACAACCTGAGTTCGATCCCTGGGACCCCATTTTGTTGGTGGTGGTGGATTTTTTTTTTTTTTTTTAGACAATCTCTAGCTGGTTAGTCTGATGTTGCAGATGAGGCTGGGCTATCTAGAAGAATCCCTGGAATCCACCTACTCTCTGCTCTCCCAGCTTCTCTTGAGTGCAAAGCAGCTTCAGCTCTGTGACTTCCAACTTCAAGTAACTTTCTTTTCTCTCAACACCAACAAAACCGATCTCAGTGTTAGGCTGGAGCCTCCAGCTCATCCCTGCATGATCTGGAAAGCCCGTTTCTGTCTCTCTGTCTCTTTCTTTCCAAACCCCACCTCTCAGAGAATTTCTAAACAACAACAGTAACAAAAGGCACCACGAAGTCCAGTTGTGCATCCTTGGTGGCTCCTGCTGCTCTATTCCCCCCAAAGCCGCCAGACACCCAAGTCCCCACCTAAGCGCTCAGCTTTTAACCATACTTGGGCACAAACCAGCTTGTGTCGGACATATCATCACCTTCTCCCACCGCCTGCCTACAACCTATAAAATCTCCCTGCTTTAGTTTTGGGGTGTGCCTTCTCTGTCCAGAGAACTTACAGGAGCTGCTCTCTCATAAACCTGTTATATTTTTCCCCCAATTCATCTTGATCATCTGACTTACTACATAGGGAAAAAAAAACAAAAAACAAAACAAACCCTATATTATGGAGGGGCAGAAAAATCCATTACTCAGGGTATTACAAATAAAAAGACTCTGTCATCACCACCCCTCTTGGGGACACCAGACCTGCACAATGCTCTGTGCAAAGTGTTAGTCTGTTAGTCTGTAGGACAGGCCTCTGTCAGAAGTCAGCAGGGGTTACTCCTTAAGCATCCCTGAGCATCACATTCCTATCTGTGTCTGCAAAGTGCAACACCATGATCTTGGGTCAAGACCACCCGCAATGGGCTGTTTTGTTTTGGTTTCGTTTTAAAAAGGAATCTAGACACACTGCCCAGGTGGCACACTAAACGTCTGAGCTTATGTAACCTTTGCCTCTTGAACAGTCCAGATAACAGGTGGGAGCCGGGCAGCCCAGAAACTCCTCAACTCACTCTGTCTCTCTACACACTAATTTGATTATGGATCTGACATATGAAGCCGGTTAACTGGGCCTGGTGGTATAGGCTTGTAATCCCAGCTACTCAGAAGGCTGAGGCAGGAGGATTATGAGTTCCAGGCCTTCTTAGTGAGACCCTGTCTCAAAATGCAGAGTACTATAATGGCTGGGGTGTGATTCTGTGCTAGAGCACTCTTCTAGAATGTGCTAGGCCCCATGTCAATCTGTAGCTCCAGAACGGGGATGGGGATGGAGCTAGTGAGGAAGGGCAGAGGCTCGGCACTGAACTGGAAGAATGCCCAGGGCCTCTCAGAGTGCTGGCTTGGCAACCTCTGGATATCACAGGTCCTTTGTCAAGGTCAGAAATCTTTACCTCCATTCAGTTTGGTCAAAGGCAAGCCTTTCTCTCAAAGCAGGCACAGGAGCCCAGGTTAGCATGGAACTCAAATCGCTGCACCTCAGACCTGAGCTCCACTGGTGCTCATTATAGGGGTATATGCACCACACATGGTAAACATCTCTTCTCTTCTCTCTCTCTCTGTCTGTCGTTCTCTCTCTCTCTCTCTCTCTCTCTCTCTCTCTCTCTCTCTCTCTCTCTCTCTCGTGTGTGTGTGTGTGTGTGTGTGTGTGTGTGTGTATGTGTGTGTGTGTATGGGTATGTGTGTCTGTCTGTCTGTATGTATGTTTCTGTATGTCTCTGTGTCTGTGTATGTCTGTGTGTCTATATGATGTGTGTATGCATCTGTGTGTGTATGTCTATGTATATCTGTGTGTATGTGTGTGTGATATATGTTTCTGTGTGTATGTGTGTGTTGTCTATGTATGTCTGAGTATATGTGTCTTTGTGTATCTATCTATGTGTGTCGTGTGTATGTGTGTCTTTGTGTACCAGACAGAGTTTCCTGTAGCTCAAGCTGGCCTCTCCCTTCTAAATACTGGGATTCTTTGGTTTTTGGCTTTTTGAGAGATTATTTCTTTGTGTAGCTCTGTGTAGTGTGTGCTGGAACTCACTCTGTAGATCAGGCTGACCTGGCACTTATATATGTTACTGGCCGGACCTAGCTCCACAGTCCAGAACCCCTGCCTCTGCTTAGCCTCTCAAAATGACTCAGATGCTTATATTAATCACATGCTGTTCACCCTATGTCTCAGACTTATTGCTAACTAGCTCTCTCATCTTTACCCAACTCATTTCCATTCATCTGTTTTGGCACATGGCTCGTGGCTCACCTGAGTTCCTTTACATACTGCTCTTTGGTGGCTGGATCACTCCTCTACCTGACTCCGCCCTCCTTCTCCTTTATCTCTGCTTGGATTTCCCACCTGCTTCTAAGATGCCTTGCCATAGGCCAAAAAAAGTCCCTTTATTAACCAATGATATTCACAGCATACAGAAAGACATCCCACAACAGGAACTCACAGAGATCTGCCTGTCTCTGCCTCCTGATTGCTGAGGTTAAAGGTATGCTCTCCCACCCCAAGCCTGGGATTAATTTTAATGACAGTTTTCAATCTATTTCCACCGCATAGTATAGTTAACCAGATATGGGGTGATCTCATTGGAAATCATATGGCCTGGATTTTTAAAAATAAAAACATTCCCAGTTTGTTTTTTAAGACCTGGAATAAGTAACTGGCATACAGTGTATTTCCTGGAGGTCAGTTCTCTACCACAGCTAATCTCCTAAGGCAGCGGTTCCCAACCTGGGGGTCAAATTATCCTTTCACAGGGGTCACCTAAGACCATCAGAAAACACATTTTTGGTGGTCTTAGGAACTGAGATACCGTTCCTCTGTCTCCAGGTGTGTTCATCCCCACACAAATATACCACATACCCAGTGTGATGACATCATTACACCAACCCTATCACATACACTCCAAACAAATACAGGTATATATGACAGGGATGACAACATAATGTATGTCTTAATTAGGGTTTTTATTACTATGGGACACCATGGCCATAACAACTCTTATAAACAAAAACATTTAATTAGGGCTCACTTACACTTCCAGAGGATTAGTCCATTATCAACATGGCCACATGCAGGCAGACTTGGTGCTGAAGAAGGAGCTTAGAGTTCTACATATTCATCCATATGCAGCAGGAAGTGAGCTGTGTTATTAGGTGTAACTTGAGCATAAGAGACCTCAAAGCCCACTCCACTGTGGCACATTTCCTCCAGCAAGGCTATGCCCCTACTCTAACAAGGCTGGGGGGCAGGTGCAGAACAGCTTGGCTGTACTGCTGCCAAAACAGGCTCGATTTAAAAAAAAAAAAAAAACAGCTAAAAAGTAGGCCTGATAGTTCCAGGAAAAGCCATAAACTGATAGCACCCAGGGATGGGCCAGCATCTCAGGAGAAGTACCTGAGATTCCAAACTTTCCAACCATTAGATAAGATTAGATAAGATCACAAGATGTTCTTAATCTATAAATCTAGAGTCTTATGACAGTGATGATAACTGGGTAGGAGAGCCTATTTCTAGAGGTAGAAAAAAAAAGTCAAAATGTTAAATGTTACAATTGTGGAAGGCAAGGGCACATAAAAAGAGATTGTAAACAAGGCATTCCCAAAAACAGTGCTCTTGTTAGGAATAATCCCAAGAGATCACTCCTGCTCCTTCCTTCTGGAGTATGCAGAAGGTGTGGAAAAGGAAAACATTGGATGAATGAGTGCAGATCAATAAGGGACAGACAAGGTAACTTTCTGCCCTCGGGAAACACCCCAAGGGGGCTTTCAAAAGCCCCCATATCAAATCCAACCCAATCTTATCCTGCCATTGTGGAGGAAACACATTCCCAGAACAATTTAAAAAATTAAAACCTATTTTAAAAAGACATTCTACACTGAATGATAGAAAATCTATAGAAAAAGAAAAAATTACAGTTCTTTAAGTTGTAAGAAAAACAAAGGATGGGGGCAGGTTTTTGTTTTTTGTCTCTACAGAAAACTGGAAATACCCATCTTCAAGAAGTTAAAAGACCTTGGGCATCTAGATGTCTAAAGCAAAAGGGAGGCTATCCAGAAAAATTTACAAACAAAAGAATATTGGACCTATTGGTACCACTATACTCTTTAGGGTAAAATCTCAATGCTTAACCTCTATTTTTTTTGTAAGTTGAAGTCCCAGTTTAATTATAACTTAAAGCTGGTTTTAGAGTTGGAGTATGGCTCTCTCCTTCTCAAGCATACTTGTTAAAGGAAAATACAAAATCTCTATCATATCAGAAGAGCCACCTGATATGGGACAGAAAAATAACTAAAAATAAGGGACTATTCTATTGTTACTAATCCTACACTGGAAAAGTACTTATATATTTAGCTTCCTATACATTGCTTTGGATTTTAGTCTCTTATCAGTTTTCTGCAGTGACCCATGACAATGCCTAATTGTGAACTTGAAGAATGCAGAAGGAAGATGGGGCCCCACAATGATGATTTCACATGGACTCTGACAAAGCCACTAGGCTGACAAAGATCAGATTTGGACAACAAACTGCTCAGGAAATTTTTGAGGCAGCTCGCTGAGATGAACCAGCCTCACAGACTACTATAGCCAGGACTTGAGACAAGCCGTGCACTTTCCTGTTATGTAGAGACTGGACAACAAATGACACAGCTACTTATTTCAGGACTTGACAATTAACAAAACTTTTATTTTCAGGATTCCCTAAAGATGCCATCACCTCCAGACAGCAGGAAGTAAATTTAAGAACACGGCGCCCACATTCCCAAGAGGTGGCATGGGTGGTTTTTGGTCTTTCAATGGGTTATGGATGATTGTCATTGTTTAGGTTAATTGGTTAAAAATTGTTAGTGGTTATGGTTAGAAAAAAGTTAAACAAGAATGATTAGATTCAAGATTTGTGTTTTAAAAAATAGAAAGAAAAAGGGGATACAGATATATAGGATATAAGGATAGATTATTGAATTATTCTTTTAAAAGGATTTACTAGCTTTAAATATTTTACATTGGATTGGATTTTTGTATATTGTATACAAATTGTGTGTATTGAGATTAATTGTGTTACTGTACAAATATCCCTATGCTTGTTCATGATTTTATACTTATTCAGTTCATCTAACAATGTAATACAAGTTGCTAGTCCATGAAAGTTTTTATTAACAACTAATTAGAATATAAAGCAATGAAAGTTAGTAGTTAGACATTACATTCAAACATAGTCATATTAGATATGTTTTCAAGATCAAACAAATATACTTTAGATGAACAGGTCTTCTTCAAACACTTCAGAGATCCATAGAATATGGCATTTAAAATATTTTAAGAACTTAGACTTTTCTGGACAGTGAGACAGGTCTGCACCAATCTACTTCAAGAGAAAAATGGGCAATTAAAAAACTCCATATGGATTTTACTTTCTTTGTGGCATTGGTTAGCCACTGGACAAGAACCTGTTTTTATATTGACTGCTTGACAGTATGCTGTTTAAACTGGACATGCAGGTTCCATAGGAAAGTGACCTCTGAACTTTGATAGAACAAGCTGAGATGGTCCTTCAGTTTCCTGCTTTTCAGAGAAAACTGTCAGATATTCTTCAGGACACAAGAAGCAACCGATGAACTATACCAAAATGGGCAGAGCATATTTCCTGCTTCACTGAAATGAAAAGAGACTCTGGGCTTGTAGGCTGAAGATGGATGCCCCAACTTTATAAAGGAACTTTGGGTGACTGTCCAGGCAGATAGGTGTCATCTCTGTCACTTCTAGAATTTGGAAGTTGCTTGCATTTCCTGTTTACTTGGGTAAATATTATTTCCTACTTGGATCTCTGAGTTAGTTGAAAATGAAGTTATAGTTTTCTAGTGACAGTTTTGAAAAAGAAACTTTGAAGTTAAAGTGTATAAGTTTAAGAGACATCAAAGTAATAGCTTTTAGTTAGTAACACAAGTTAGAAAGAAAGTGAATTAGGTATAATCTTTTGGACTCATCAAAATAGGATAATTAATGAAATATTTTCTTTGAATTGTCAATTGTTAATGGACTGGACATTACTCATTTATTGTTTGTATATATTGTATATAATTATTGTACCTATTGTATATGGTTTTTCTTATGTTAGCTATCACCTTTTTTTTAAACTTGACTCAAAAGGGGATATGTGGGGATATTTTCAAATATAATAAAAACAGTGGAGACATCAGAGGGATCTACCCACAGTCAGTATAGGGGGATCAGACAGTGGTAACTCACACCTTTAATCCCAGCACAGGGAATATCCTGGGAGTAGTGACCTATGCCCTTAATCCATTCTGAGTTCAAGGTCATTTTAGTTTACAGAAGGAGTTCCAGGCTCCCAGGCAGGCAGTGGTGGGGCCACGACTTAACTGAGCAAAGAAAGTATTTAAGGCAGGCATAGAAAGACAGAGCAGGCAGAAGAGGCCAGGAAGAGTGAGGCTGAGGAAGCTGGAAGACAACTGGGTGAGATCTGACTGTGGTGTTTCTTTGATATCTCCGCCTTTCCCAGAGATCTGACCCTGAGTTTCCTTTATTCGTGCAACAATACTGTATATGGTAATAACATTTTAATGTTTAAAGATCTATTCAGATTAACAAAAGTTAACTTAGAGGTTTATACCAAGGTACTTATGTCTTTGACAAATATTTGACACCAGGTTTCTAGAGAATTCATATAGTGGGAACATAGGTTTGCTTCATTTTCACCCAAAAAATGGCTATTTTAGTTTTTTTACTGAGCCAATTATCTCTGATTAAAAAGGTTTTATTTTGATCCTAGAAGAGTTTCGGGTCAACATTATTACTTTTAGGGACAAACCTAACAGGAACAGAAAATAAGCTGCTAACTTATTGTTGACTGATACGGAACACAGATTAGAATAAATAGTTTTTTAATTGTAGTCATGCTAAGTACTGATGTCATTAATAACAAGGATAAGCTTTACTTAGTTCCCTGTTTATGTTCTTAGGGTTGAGTTTAAAACAAGTATCTAGAAACACAGTTTGCCTATTCGGTCACATGGTCTTCAAATGCTTCAGAGATCTGCAGAATATGGCGTTTAAAATGTATAATTAAAAAGCTTTTTGTGATAGAGAGACATGCCAACCACTGTTTCCTCCAAAGAAGATGGAGTGATACACAAGAACCTTCTCCACACTGTGGACAACAGGACCGTGGGGGATGGCCTGAGTTGCCTCCATGAAGATAGGCTAGTCTCCCACAACTTCCCCCTCCACAGCTAAGACTGATGTTGTTACCCTGAGAACTACGCCCTTAACAACCATGGAGGACCTGGGGTGGTATCTAGGTACCAGCAAGTCAGTCTCTGACATTTTAATCGCTAACTCAGGTAAATTTATTTTTCTCAGAACTCTAATGCTGTTTGATGACCAGTCTAGTGAGAGCTTTGTCAGCCTAACAGCAGCAACCAAGGCTTCAGCTACCTTCTCAGTTCTGTGTAAAAGTCAGGTTACAGGCCTTACTTCCCTGGAGCTAGTAATAGGTCTAGATGCAATTTACCTCATTATGGGACTCAAAAAGGAGATGGACTCAGGACAGATTTCAATGTAGTCTTTGACATTCCTTTATTTAAAGAAATTCTCTTTGCAATGGTGTTGTACCCATGTCGAGGGACCCCCAAAGACCACCTGGGATCTGGATTCTAATGCAAACATATGAGGGTTAGTTTATTCTTTTGGACAGGTTCAAACCCGGGCCAAAATCCTATATTCTGAGGCAGCAGAGGAAATTCAGCCCCGAGCTCAGGGGTAAAAAGGTTTTTAAAGAAAGAAATACCTAACTGGGGTGTTGCATGTCTTGGCATTTCAGGATTGGGTAAAGGGGTATTGGGTAGAGTAATTCTTAGAAATTATTAGCTGAACTTTTGAGGCAAAACCAAGTTTTGAATCTATTGGCTGTCAGGCACCTTCCTGAGGTTTTTCCTAGATTCTTCTTAGACTTGGGCCCTGCCCTCAGGCACTAAATAGTCTTTCCCTGAGATAAAGTTTTGTAATAGTAAATCTATGCTTTCACAGTGGCTGCTCAGTGGCTAGCCACTTGTATCTCCTGGTAAATTAGATAAAAAGAAAATATTTTAGGATATAAAGTTTCTATGAGGCTATGAAAGCCTGAGATCTGAGGATCTAAGATTGCATTAAAAAAAATGACTTAAGGTATGCAAAATACACATTAAGATTATAAAGTTTATAACATGAATGTTTGAATATGAAAATCTGAAGGTGTCAGAGTCAGAGTCTATGTAACTTCCGAGGGTCTGAGATATATAAAGGTCTAAAGATATGAAAGCCCAGAAAATTATGTAATATGTAAATACAAGTTACAAAGGTAAAAATAGATGATTAAATATGCTTCTTTTCCCTTTTGTGATATTATTATATTAAGATTTCAAAAGCTCAGAGTTTAACATTAATAGAGTTCTGAGAAGCTAATAGAGCAGTGACTTCTTACTGTTTTGGTCACAAGCTCAAGGTTTTAGATATCTTTTGGTTGTCCTACTAAATAGAAAAGATGTCTCTTACCATGTCAGAGACATCTCTGTCCAATCTATACCTGGCTCTCTGGACAGAAAGACAATATTCATGCTTTTAACCCAAATCTGTCATTTTTGCAAGGACTCAAAAGTATGAGTCTACTCTTGCTGTTTATGGATACCCATTACCTGCTTTTCCTATGATGTAGACTTTAGTACAGATTAGTAATACTAACATGTCTAAAACGTTTATGTCTTTTTTCATGAAATAAGAATGTATATAAGTTTCAGAGAGTCAAGAGAGTCATAAAACTTGGATCCACTTCACAAAAGTCAAAAGGACCCCAGATGAGTACAGCCTAAGTTATCCCGACCTGTCTATTCTTGAAGATGGTACTTTTCTCTCTCCTGGTTTTAGGGCTCCTCGTCTTCCCAGTTACTAAAGATTATAGGCCTAAAAGTTCCAAATAAGTTCATAAAATTGAACTCCTGTTCATAGTTTAAACTGTCTCCACCAGTGACCACTTGGCTGGCAGACCCACCCAAGCATCCGATCAGTTGCTGATTACAGCCTGCTCCAAATGACTATGGGTTCTCTGGATGTGATAAAAGCTGATGTGGACCAGGCCAGATCACCCGCTGTCTCTACACCTGGGTCAGATAACCACATGCTTCTGACAAATGCCCCATTGCCCAGCCTTTGACTAGTCTTTCGTCTTCCTTAGGCCCTAACAAGGATGCCCTAGTATCAGCTTGAAGTAGTTACAGATAGAGAGTAGGTTGTCCTGTGCTTCCTGTCCATCATAGGCTGAAATGCTGAGTCAAAAGCAAACTCCCTTGCATAGGGGGACGGAAAGGTTGTTATAATGCCCATTGACAAACCAGGAAACCAGGCCAAGAGTTGTCAGCTAATGATTCTGATAAGACCTTAACCTTCTTTATGCAGAACCAAATGGCATAATATGGCATTAAGAAATTGCTTCTATATGGTGATATTTTGTGCATCCTCTAAAAAAGAAAGCTTGCCTGAAGATCGAAGGACAGAGCCAGCCACAGAGTGAGCCATAGAGGCCAGGCAGTGGAAACACCTTTAATCCCAGCAGCAGGAAGGTTGAGACAGGAAGTGATATGGCTGAGCAGAGAGAGGAACTTAAGGTGGGAAGAGACAGGAGCTCAGCTCTCTCTTCACCTGGTGTTTTTCTTTTTCAGCTGAGGACTCTGAGGCATTTAGTTTGAGGATTTGTGGAAGCCGAATCAAACCCTTTCAGCCTGACGATTCGATAGTGGTAAGAAGTTTCTCTAGTGGCTTGTCTCTGCTTCTAGGAGCTTTCAGCTTTACCCCAATATCTGGATCTGGGTTTTTACTAAGACCATTTAGGATTCCTGCAACATTTCTATATAAATCATTGAGGATTATAATCTGGCTGTACTCAAGGATTAGAACTACAGGGCCTAAAGAATTACAATAGATGCGGATGTTGCTGCCCTAGAAAAATTTGTTTCTCATCGAGAGGAATCGCTCTCCTCTCTAGCTGAAATAGTTCTCAAGATAAGAAGGGCCTTGACCTATTGTTCCTTCAACAAGGGGACCAATGTAAGGCCTCAGGAGAAAAATGCTATTTTTATATTAACCATTCAGGGGTCATTGGCCCTGGTCAATGGCTCTGCTGAGAAAGAAGATCCATGACAGAAAAGCAGCAGCAACACGGAACCAGTTGGCATGAAAATTTGTTCAGGTGGTCCTGGTTAACCACTCTGGTATCTACCTTAGCTGGCCCCTTAATGATCTTGCTAAAACGTGCCTCTTTCTTTATTAACAGACTATCTGCCTTTGTAAGGACGGAGTCAGCAGCATCCAGCTAATGGTTCCCATTGCCTTGAACCCCTGGACAGACAGGGCCATGAGTGGGTCCTATGTTGGTACTTGTGAAAGGAAGGTCTAAAATAGCTTGACCACACTGCTGCCATGACAGCCTTGATAAAAAACAAACAAAAATCTAGTTCTGAGAGTTCCAGGAAAAGCCATACGCTGACATCACCCAGGACATTCCAACTTTTAGATGAGATTAGATAAGATCACCAGACATCCTGGAGCCAGCATCAACAATTTCATGACACCCCTAGACAAATGTCAGCCAATCAAAGTCCCTTCACCCTGAAAATCCCTTCACCCTCAAACTCTACGATGATAAAAACCCTACCTAGCCCTGGCTTGGCACTCTCCAATCATACTGCTGCATTGACAGGTGGAGGATCCAAACTTGAGCTGGAATAAAAGCTTGTTGCCTTTACATCTGGATTTTGTCTCCCTGGTGGTCTTTTGAGGGGTCCGTGAGATCTGAGCATAAAAAAGTCTCACCTCTTGTCATTCCCTTTTGGGGGTAATTTTCCTTCAAATCACCATAATGTACTTAGGGGGATCGGTCACACACACATAGGTAACATGCAGCCTTCGTGTTGAAAGCTGCAATATTGAAAGTAAAACAATACTTTATGGATTATAATTACCAGGTAAATATAAAATTATGCACATTAACATCAACTACTGCTACAAAAAAATATCTGCACCTTGGGACTTAGTTCTTTTTATATTCAGCTATGGCTGATGTGAATACTGCCCTCTTGTGATGGTAACAGAGAATGGTTAATCATAGGAAACTTTAATGAACTGTATTAACCGAACTAAGTCATGTATCATCTTTTGCGTTATTAAAGCTATTAGATATATTATTTTCACTAGAAAGCCATTCCATGCCAATGGAGCACGTAGAAAAACATGTTAAGAAAGGAAAACATAGTGAGGATTTTTCCTGTCTTACCTCAATAATTACGGCAGGAATTGAGAAGCTGAAGTGTGTTTCTGTGAAGTCCCATGAGCAGAATCTATAAAGCTGAACTAAAATACCATTTTGATAGTGACCATCTGAGTTTTGCTGGAAAGGAAACCATTTTAGAAGCAAAGCTGATAGGCTCAAGAAAACCGGACTTGACACTGGTGGCTAGTGTGAGAGCCAAAGTTACATCTTAAATTTTAATTACTATGCCTAAGAGATCCATGAAACAAACATGCCTCTCATATGCAAGCAAGCTCCTTGCCCAAAGACAGATAGTTCCTGAAATAGTGGAGGCTACTGTTTATGGGAGATAACAAGCCACAGGTTTTCACTCCCCTGAACTAGTTTGCTAGATCCACCTGCAGTGGATGTGCTTGATCACGTGTGGGCAGGAGATTCACAGGCTGGAGGTACATCTGTACATGCTTGCCTCTGATTGGACCTGATAAGAAATGCAATAGATTATGAATTTTCCTTCATAAGCTGCTACAAACCATGACTCTGGTATGGAGCTGGCCGGAGCCAATCCACCTGGCTAGTATTAAATTAAAGTTTGCTTCAAATTTGGCTTTTAACTGTGCTAGTGGTCTTAATCTTGAGAGATGGGATTAGTAGCTAGGACCACAAACAGAAAATAACAGCTGTTGAAGATTCATATTTGCTGGCACTCAGAATTGCCAGAGCAATGAAATCTCACATCATTGCTGGGGATTTACTTAACTTGAACTGTGAAAAAAGAAAAATCCTGTAACTCTCTCCCCCTCACCCCTTCCTGAGGTCCCTGAAACTAGCCAAGGTTGAGATAGCTGCTTGGGACACACCCGGCAGCCTGAGCCTGATACTTCCTGAATTCCTGAGACGCACCTGGTAGAGCAGCTTGACCTTCCAAGATAAGACTCTGAGACCATATTCCTGATCTAGCAACCTAGGTAGGGTCACCCAGGAAAGCCCTACCATGATAACTGTTAACTGTTAACTGTTTGAAGCTTGCACAATGTGTCCTGCTCCAGGAAATGAATGTCTTCAGGTGGTTTCACAGGAAATAGCTTGCTTGCCTGCATTCCTAAACTCTGTCCTAAACTGACCTTTGGCCCCACCCTGTTATCATGCCGAGCCCACCCATACCCCCTCCCCTACCCAGAGTAGGGTATAAGAATTCTGCCCCGAAAATATTCGGGGCTCTGGGCTTTTCTGCAGTGCCTAGAGCCCACACATGTGTGTACCGGTATTCATATTCATATTCATTAAACTCTCTTTTTCTTTAATGTTAACAGTGGTCATTAGCCATGATCTTGGGGTGTCTTGGGGTGCCCTAGGGGCGCCCGCCTATTACAGAACACTGCCAGCAACCAAAGGCAGTGTTCAAGTTACAATTAGAGATGGATTTAATACACAACTGAGTGCAGATTCCTTATCTAGATGACCTTATCTAAATAACTTGTCTACTTTTTAAATTTTATTTATTTATTTTTTTTTTAGAGACAAGGTCTCTCTGTATAACAGCTCTGACTGTCCTGGAACTTCCTCTGTAGACCAGGCTAGCCTCGAACTCACAGAAATCTGCCTGCCTCTGCCTCCCAAGTGCTGGGATTGAAGGCTTGTACCACCATGTCCCACTGATATTCTTAATCAGATAATCCAGGAAATTAAATCTGATCCAATTCCCATATTTAGTACCCAGCTCAATGAATCTACAGAGATTGCAAACTGTTCTTAGTTACTGATTTACTTGAGGTATATTAATAATGGTGACTTTAAAGATGAGGTTTGTTCTTTGTTTTGGGGATTTTTTTTGCAAACCTTTTGAAACCATAACCACTATACATGCTGTATTTGACATAGGTGGTCTATTTCTGAAAGAGCAGAAGCCCTCTTGGGAAACTTTGTGGTGGTGTTACGCCCAGATCTCACCAAGGAGTCCAGATACATATGTAAAAGCAAAGATTCTTTATTTAAGCTTAAACTTGGACTCTTTACCCGTCCAAGAGGTTAGAGCAGAGAGTGCCAAGCCAGAGCTGGGTGGGATTTTATCATAGTAGAGGTTGGGTGTGGGGGGATTTACAGGATTAGGACACTGATTGGCTGATATTTAAGGGTGTCTTCAGGGCAAGTCATGGGGAACAGGTGTGTGTTGGGCTCAAGGACATCTGGTGATCTTATCTAAAAGTTGGAATGCTTGGAGCATCAGGTACTTAGATACTGGCCCCTCCAAGGGTGGCCCCTCCACTTATGACTTTTCCTGGAACTACCACATGCTGCCAGTAAACCAAAGAGACTCAGGCCTACTGTCTGGCTGGTTTTTAACCGGGCCTGTCAAGGCAGCTGTGTAGCCAAGCTGTTCTGGGCCCCACATTACTGTGTGGTCAAGTGTCTGCATGGATAACGGTTCGGCTATCCAGGATGTCTATCTGGATCTCAGAATTTGGTATTGAGTGAGTCTGCAAAAGTCATCAGAACTCACAGTATGATTGAAGGACAAATATTAGCAATGAAGACATTGGCATGGGGTTACAATAAATAATGTAAAAGCGTCATAAATTCTGTCAATTTTGGTCAAGGTCAGCACTTTACCACACAACTGTTTGCACCACTGGGCAAGGCGTTGTATGCGCCAAACAAAGCTCTGTTATTTCACAGTAATATAAGATGTTTGTGGAGAGGACGTTTTAAGACTTGTTTTTGAGCTTCGTTATCAGCTCACAACATTTAAAATCAGAAAGCAAGACCGCAATTCAAAGCACTTTTCAGTGATCATGAAACCCTCATGGGTTGTGAGAGCCAAGGTCCCTCCACTGTAACCCAGAGCTATCTTAAGGAGTTAAGTTTTTATTTCCCGAAGGTCAGAACCATTTCTGAGTAATCAGGAGGACATTCCAACCTACTATTCCTCTACCCTCAAGACCACCAATCAGCTAACCATTGTCACCTGGCTGAAGAGATAATGTGTTGTATTAGGTTTCTGGCCTGGACTTCCAAGCCTAATCTTGTGGCCTGAACTTTCAGCCTATCCTTGTGGCCCAGACCTGCAGACCCACAGTCCCATAGTCCCACAGAGACACACAGATGCTTACACTAATTGTACGCTGATTGACCTGGGGCCCAGGCATATAACTTGCTAACTCTTTACCCTTAAACTAACCCATGACTCTTACCCTGTTCAGCCATGCGGCTCGGTACCTTTTCTCAGAGCATCATAGGTGTCCTCTGTATCTGCTTCTCTGGCTTCTCTGTGGCATTCTGTTCTGTTCTTCCTGTTCCCAGTTTTCTTAGTCTGGTAGCCCCACCCACACTTCCTGTCTGCCTTTGGCCAATCAGCGTTTTCATTAAACCAGAAGGTGGGACAATTATTTACAGTGTAACAACACATAATCCCACTACAATAACGTTAGTAAAGGAAATTCTCCTAGACACTAGCCTGATAACAGGGCCACACTCCCAAGCACTTCCCAGCTCAACTCAATAACAGCACCCACTGCCCAGCACTCGCCAATGACGGCATTCCTGTGTTTTTTCCTTGAAAAGCCCTGCTCTTGAGGAACCAAAAGTTTATCTTAGAGTTAGCAGCCATGTTAGCAAACAGGTCAAGGAAAGCTCAGGCCAAATCCCCCCTCAGTTCCAAGAAACTTGCAAAAGATGTTATCCAAAAGGATATCTGGGCTGGTCTTAGCCTAACTGCAGAATGTTCCAATCCTGCCCTAGAGTCAGTCAATAGAAACCCAATCCTGACCTACCCTGATTTAGGCCAAGTTACCTTGCATTCTTCATTGTTATCCCAGTTCATGGTTTTTACCTGTAAAAGATACATGTATCCTCAACTCAGGAACTCCTCCTGGCCTCGCTGTGCTGAGTGCATTCAGATTCCCCAGATTGTGGTGATCTCTCTGGGCAATGGGAGGCACCTTTCTCCTCTGAGGTGGCTGTGCTGTGATGGTTAGGAGTTGGGTCCCTGCTGTGCAGCTTGAACAACTGAATAAATCTTGCCCTGTGTGTGCATCTCAGAGAGTTGATGTGTTACTGGGGATCCTACTGGGCACACAGTGTTTGCATCAGAATCCAGCTCCCTGGTGGTCTCTTGACATGGGTACTACAGTTTACAGAACCGAGACAATGGAGCAGTAAGGAAGTACCAAAAAAATGTCTAAAAACAAACCCAACATCCATCACCATGTGGTCAGTGATTAGGGAAGGTCAGAGTGTTCTCAAAAACAAGTCAAAGTCATGGGATAGGTCACTGTGAAGCCCAGAACAGCTTGACCACACAGCTGCCATGACAGACTTAATAAAAAACAAACCAGCCAGACAGTAGGTTTAAATGTCTTACTGGCAGCATCTGATAGTTCCAGGAAAAGCCATAAACTGACACCACCCAGGGAGGGGCCAGCATCTTAGGGGAAGTACCTGACAGTCCAAACATTCCAACCATTAAATAAGATTGGATAACATTTCCAGATATCCTTGAGCCCAGCTCATACCTGTTCCCCTCAATCTGGCTAAGACACCACTAGACAAATGTCAGCCAATCCAGGTCTTGATCCCTGGAAATCCCCTCACTCCAACTGCTACTGTGATTAAAAGCCCTCCCCCACCCACGCTGGAGACTTTGCTCTAACCACTGTGTGGGACAGGCCAAGAGTCCAACCTTAAGCTTGAATAAAGGCTCTTTGCTTTCACATATGGGATTCGGTCTCTGTGGTGGTCTTTTGGGAGTCCCCGAGATCAGGGCATAACAGCCAGGCAGGTTCTTTATTGTGACAGTGAGATGGATTTGTGACTCATTGAACTTAGGGGGTAGAGGTTTGACCTCCCAATGAGCTTTTGCTGTGTTTGGATGGTGCATATGCTTCAGGCATAGCGTGCTGGAGTGGTTGTATTGGAAGGCAGTTGGTTTTACGTGGCAGATCAGACACACACCAGATGCTACAGTAGGGTTTATTCAGGGGAATTACTGAGCAGGTATAAGGGAGAGAAGCAGAAAAGAGAAACAGACTTTCAAGTGGTGGCTCCTTTAAGAGAAGGGTGGACATAAATTTACATTGCCACACCTAGGGGTGTATATACCTTCCCTAAAGAGTGTGTTCTGCTGGCTCTATGGGTTTACCGTGAGGCCACTGCATGCCACGAATTCTTATCTCACCAGATGCTATGTTGGGTTTATCATGTAGCTGTTAATGTGCCGGGAATCCTTACAAGTAGGGCCTTAAAGAGGTCCTTGAGGTCAGTTGAGGATGTGATGCTGGAATACTGTGACACTGTGATACCGGCTTGTGCAGCTCATCATCCACTCCCCACAACACACAGACTTGGGCCATTTCCCTGATGTGACTCAGCCACTAAAACCAAGCTGACACAAGCAGCACATCCTTGAGCCTCAAGAATGTCCTCATCATAGCCTGTGACACATACTTGAGTAATGCAAAGTGGATTGACATAGGCCTGCAGATCCAGCATGACCACACACCTTTAAACCATTACAACAAGCATGGTGTACACTCAGACCCACTTGGAGTCCTGACCAATAAGCAGGTAATGTCTTGGTCCACCCAGCATCCTGATGTCATATATAAAAACCCCCTTCAAGACTCCCCCCTTCCCTTTGCCCCCTTAATAAAACTTTCCACGTAAGAGCTGCTTGTGTGACATAGCTTTCCCCAAGCTGTTCCCACCTGCTGCAACCTCTGAAGTGTCTCTGCATGGCTTGTGTCCCTCACCTATCATGGGACTCCTAGGCTCCAACCCATCAAGTTCTCTCTCCCACCATTTTACAATGCCTTTAATCCCAGCACTGGGAATGCAGAGGCAGGTGGGTCTCTGAGTTTGAGGCCAGCCTGGTCCACATAGTGTAACAGGCGGGTGCCCCTAACTTTAGCGCCCCTAGACACTCCAAGACCATGGCTAATGACCACTGTTAACTTGAAAGAAAAAGAGAGTTTAATGAATGATATACCGGTACACACATGTGCTGGCTCGAGGCACTGTGGAAGCCAAGAGCCCCGAATGCTTTCAGAGTAGAATTCTTATACCATACATCTGGCTCGTGAGATAGAAGTTATAACAGTTCTCATGGTAGGACTTTCCTGGGTGGCCCCACCCAGGTTGCTACAACAGGAATGCAGGCACAGGGCCTTATCTTGGGTGGTCCTGCTCGAGTGAGGTCCAGAAGGTCAAGCTGACCAGGTGGGTCCCAAGAACTTAGGAAGTACATCCTGTGAGCGGTTGAGCAAGCTGCCAATCCTGTGAACAAAGCTTTTCCAAGAATCTGAGCCCTGAGCAAACTGCCATCTAATTTAGTGATACAATGGAGCCGAAACTCGGTTCTGAGTAAGCTGCCATTAGTGTGTTTGATACAATGGAACCGAAACTCTGTCAACCTTGGCTAGTTTCAGGGACCTCAGTCGAGGGGAAAGAATCAAACAGGATTTTTCTATCTTCACAATACTAAGTTCTAGACCCTGTCTTAAACTGAAAGGGCCAGACACATACTCTAAGACCTAAAATCTAGGCCCACTAGGCCCCACTTCCTGCTCTAAAGACCGTTAATCACTAAAGCCCCAGATAACATGGACAAGGGGAACAGCTAGTATCCAGGCTTAAACAAATAACCAAATAGGGACAAAGTCTGAAACACATCCTGGATTGTCCAAAAATAAACAATTCTAACCCTAATTTTTAGCCAATATACATTACTAACAATAATCACCACCAGACACAAGTCAATCCTAAAGTGAGCTAGCTTCTTTGGACAGCCCCCTAAGCTAGGCTTTAAAGGACCCATTACCCCTTCCCCAGGGTCATTGTTATTCTCCCTTGGAGCTGGGTGCATAGCCCAGTACACTTGAATACTACAATAAAAACTCTCTTGTTAATTGCATACATGGATGGTGGTCTTTTGTGGGTCTTCCCCAGGATCCCAACACAAACAAAACAAAATAAACATTACAGGAGAAGGGAACCACATGCATCATAGTGGAACACGGTCCTCTGAACCAAACAGCCTCCATTTTTACCAGAGCAGTGGTACTTTCTTGCAAGTGGCATCCGGCACTGGCTGTCACAAAAAGGAGGGTCATGGTTCACCTCCCCCACCTGAGATCCCAGACTCCTCTTAGCCACTCACATTACCATCTCCTTGGCCAGGGAGGGGATGCGTCTCAGGAGGTGCTGGGGTTTCTAGGCTGGGGAAGGTTAACCAAGGAAGCCATCTCCCATCACTGTCCAGTGTGGCAGCTTTGATGGGGTCCCTTGTACCCCTCACTCACGTTCTGTAAGTAAGCTGTAAAGGCAATGTTCTCTCCGGGTTGAATTTTGGAGAAAACAGACTTGAATTTGCCATTGGGACTAGAGGGGTGGATACTGTTTCTGTCCCCCTTACATCTGGGGATGTAAGCTGTTGTGTTGGGGAGGCAGTAAGATCTTTGGACTCAGAGTTTTGCAGTTGAAAAAGAGCAGGAAGTCTGCAGAGCAGAGCCTGGGCGATGGCGCTTGCCTGTAATCTCAGAGGTGAGCAGACAGAAGCCAAAGTCCTAAGTCACCCTGAGCTACCCAGTGACCCCTTTTCCTCCACAGAGGAGGAAGAGAGAGACAGATTCAGTGAAAACCTACTAAGTGGTGAGCTTTGAGGAAATTCCTAAAGCAGTGGTCCTGTAGTACCCCTATCAAGGGACCCCCAAAGACCACCAGGGAGCTGGATTCCAATGCAAACACAAAAGGGTCAATTTGTTCTTTTGGACAGGTTCAATCCCGAGCCAAAACCCTTTGTTCTGATGCAGCAGAGGAATTCAGCCCCGAGCTCAGGGGTGAGAGGGTTTGAAAAAAAAAATACACAAGTTTGGGTGTTACACATCTTGGCATTACAGGATTGGGTAAAGGGGTATGGGGTAGAGAAATTCTTGTAAACTATTAAACTTTCAGGGCAAAACCAAGTTTTGAATCTATTGGCTGCCGGGCACATTCCTGAGATTTTTCCTAGATTCTTCTCAGACCTGAGCCCTGCCCTCAGACACTAGATGTTCTAGAAAAATGATCTTTCCCCGAGATAGAGTTTTGTAATGGTAAATCTGTGCCTCCACATAAATCTGTTTTGCAACTACTTGTGACTTTATTCCTTAAAGGGGACCTAAGAAATGGGCTCAGGTGGAAGCACACACCTTTAATGCCAGCCCTCAGGAGACAGAGGCAGGAGGATCTCTGTCAATTCGAGGCCAGCCTGATCTACAAATCTTACTTCCAAGACAGCCAGAGTTTACACAGAGGAACTATGTCTTGAAAAAGTTTAGTAAGAAATGGGCTCAGGGCTGCTGTCTCTCTAATCTGATTTAGGAAGCAGTTGCTGGCCAGCTCTCAGCACCCCCAAAATCAAGCTTGCTTCAAATTCGACCTAAAAATTGAGGTAGAGTCTTATTTTACCTGAGGGGCTTAACAGTTGGGCACAAGAGATGTCGGGAAAGAATAAGACATAGGAAGGACGTGTTCACTTAGTTCCCAAATTCCAGCCTGAAGCCCCTGGTTAGTCTAGGAAGTGTGTGAAGTCTCCCAGGGCCACAGAAACTCAGTGAGTCATAGGAAGGCAGCCAGTGGGAGAGGGGGAGAAGCAGCCGGGAACCAACTTGAAGCTGGCTTCAGTGCTGGGAACGCAAGCCCGGGAATCCAGGTACCACCAGAAGCATGGCCCTGTATTGGTACCTTTCTGTATTTTCTCATTCTGAGCTTGAGCTCAACCCTCTCATCCCCATCCCCAGAGGAAAGCATTCAGCCTGCTACTGTGTTCCAGGTTCCACCTGGGAGACCTGTGACCGGCTTCTTCCATCTCCTCCATCACCCTCTTGACCCCATGATGCCCTCCCTGCCTCTAAGGACATCCCTGTCACTGCTGTCACCAGTTTTGTTAACATCTGCATTATATATTCTTCTGCCTCAGCTTCTGTACCTCCTTCAGAGCCAGGGCATCCCAGCTCCTCCATAAAGCACCCATGATCTTTCCTGTCCTGCAGACTGTCTGACCCTCTGCAGCCTTGCTTCTGCTGCTTTGATGTTTGCCCACCTGTATGCTGTGGGCCCAGCCTGTGGCCTGTTTCTTATGACCCAGTAGGAAGCTGGGCAGTGTATAGAGACTGCAGCATCTGTATCCTTCCCTGGTCACGAGGTGGTCAAGGGAATGTCTGGAGTGTATGATGAAGCGTAGGGTAGAAAACTGTTCTTATAGAGTGAAGGAAACCATTCTCCGGGTTGTGACAATAGCCATGTTCCCCCTGACAAGCCACTGCAAACATGAGACTCACACTGTTGCCTTTGATTTGGGGACAGTGGGTATAAACACCTTTGACAAAACACCAAAATCATCTTCTGGGTCGCCTCCTAGGAAGATGGCACGCGGTTCTAATCCCAAGTCTTCAGTTTGTGTGTTCCCTCCACCGCTCGCTGACGGGCATCACACGGCAGCTCCATCTCTTCCAGGCCTTTCCTAGCCATCCAGCTAGGAGCCTGGAGATAGAGGGCATCAGAGGGCCAGTGGGGGCGGGGGGTAGCAATGTGACCAGGGACTGTGATCTCATTTAAAATTCAGCACATCCTTAAGAACAATGTGGAGAGGTGTGTGATGGGGCTCTCCTGTAATCCCAGCACGCAGGAGGGGAAGGCATGAAGATCAAACCTGCCTGGGCAGTGAGTGACATCCAATCTTTGAAAACAAGTCCTGTACAGACCCCGAACACACACAGAGAGAGAGAGATAGAGAGAGAGAGAGAAACCAAAAAGAAACATGGAGAAGCATTTGCATTTGATGCCTGGGCTGGTTTATTTCTTTCTTGCCTATGACACTCAGTGGGCTTCCTCAGGCTTCCTTGTCACACACCTCCTGGCCCACCTCAGAAGAGAAGGTCTATGCCACAGACTCCCCCAGGCTCTGGCGGGCAGGGGGTTGCATGTCACCGTAGCTGAAATCATGACCAACCAGCAGGTCTCCCCGAGTGTCCTCAGGAGCTCTGGTGTGCTGTGTGCCTCCCCTCTCCAGCACGGCCTGGAGAAGGCCACGCATCCTTCTGTTTTCCTTGGTAGTGGACACCAGAACCATTTCAAGCTCACCTTCCATTTCTCTGGAGGAGAAAGAACAAAAGGAGGAGGTGGGTTGAAAACGGTGTAACAGAAAAGTAAATCAGGGGCTGGAGGGCTCAGGCTCGGGGTGGCTCCGTTAGTCAAGAACCTGAGTTTGGACCCTTGGGCTTGCTGGTCCACTGGTCTAGCCAGCTAGAGAACTCTGAGTCTACTCTGAGACCCTGTCTCAGAAAGAGAGGACAGTGCCTGGGAAGACCCTGATGTCAATTTCTAGTCTCCACACGTGTGCACGTGTATAAACACCACACACACGTGCACACACACACCTTTTTAGAAATAAGAAAATCCAATGGTGCATATGAATCCTGAAGTAGTAAGACTCCAGTGAGAGACACTTAAGGTCCAAGAGCCCAGCGAGGATTGTGAAGGTCTCACCACCAAAAAATAGCAGTGAAGTAGAATTTAATTAGAAAAGATCAGTTATTAAATATTGATTTGTTTAGTGAATTAACATAAGGCACTGCTGTTCTGCCTGTTTGCCAAGCATGACTTCACATGCTACCTGGAACAGAATGACCAGAAGAATCACCACAGACTTGCCCTTAACCTGTAAAATCTTGTCAGCTCCACCTTGCGGTTTTAGAATATAAAGTGAGGATGCGAAATGGACCCAGGATCAAAGCTAATCTCACACCATGTTACTTGAATCACGCATCACACGGCACCCACCAATCTGTCCAATTAGGTAATGCACACAATACTGGGAAGTTGCCATGTGCTGTTAGAGCTCATGATCACGCTGGCTCCGGGTTGCTGCTTCCCATTTCAGACCATCCATACTTGTCTCAAAGTGTTCTTGTCAATGTGTGCTTGCAATCCCAGCACTTGGGAGGCTGAGGCAAAGTGAAATGAAGACCAGCCTGGACTACAGAGTGTCTAAATACACACAGACACGCATGAACGCATGAGACACAGACACAGACACACACAGACACACACACACACACACACACACACACACACACGCACACACACGCACACGCACACGCACGCAGAGAGAGAGAGAGAGAGCAGCTCAGTGATTATGAGTACTCCATGTAAAATTGTGAGGACTGGAATTTGGATCCCAGCCTCGAGAAAGAAGTCAGCTCCAACAACCACACATGTAACTCTAGCTCCCAGGATGGCAAAAGACAGGGTTGTGGAGCTGGCTGGCTTCCAGTCTAGCTGAGAAATTGCAAGCTCCAGGATCATAGAGAGACCCTGCCTCAAAGGAACAGGTGTGGAGTGACAAGGGAGGGCACCTGCTGTGTGCGGCTCATGCACCTACCTTTTCTGCTGCAGAGCCTCGTCCAGGACCTCTTGCTTTTCCCGTAGCATCCGTTGCAGGTGCCTCATCTCCTTTTGGTACTGGGCTGTTTGGCCAGCGAAGTCCTCTTGCTGTTCTACCAGGCGGTGATGGATGTCTCCCAGCTTCAGTGCTGCCTGCTTCTTGTACCCCTGCAGGGGAGGAGGAAGTCAGTGAGCAAGTCGCCACTGGATAGTCCATTGGCTGAGTGTGCCTCAGACAGTGCTGAACTGGAAGGCAAGTTTGGATTTTAAAAGGGCGGAAGGACCACAGGCAGCTAGAGGTTGGGTAGAGTGCCTGCCTGGCACTCACACAAAGACCTAGATTTGATCCCTAGCAATTCGTCAGACTGGGGAATCCCAGCACTTGGGAGGCGGAGGCAAAAATGAGTCTGAGGTCCCCTGGGCTACATAGTGAGATTCTGACTCAAGAAAACAATTTTTTTAAAAAAATGATACAAGAGAATTTCAGGTAAAAGAAAATCGGAGTGACGGCTCAGTGGTTAAGAGTACCTACTTACAGGGGACCCAAGTTCAGTTCCCAGCATCCATGTGGGCTGCTCACAACCACCTGTAACTCCAGCTCCAGGGGATCTGGTGCCCTCTTCTGGCTTCCAAGAGCATCTGCACTCACATGCACACTCCCACATACAGACACATACATAATTAAAATAAAATCTAAAAAAGAAAACCAAATTATAATCTATATCAGGTCTGATTTTTGTGGGATTAATAGGCTAAACATGAAAATTAAACAAAATGTCTGCAAGTTTTGCAAATTAATCTGCTTCTATGATTTTTATTTGTTTGTTTTTGAGACAGGGCCTTTTGCAGCCCATGCTGGCTTTAAACTACGTAGTAGTTGAAGGTGACCTTAAACTCAGGACCCTTCTGCCTCCACCTCCCTGTTGGGATTACAGGTGTGCACCTCAAACACAGTTTAATACAATACTGCGGACGAAACTCAGGGCTTCATGCATGCTAGGCAAGCTCTACCCAGTGAGACACATGCCCAGTGCTTACAGCTGCATTTGTCATGGATGATCCTTTCAGCAACTGGAAGCTTATGAAAGAATGTCCACAGCTGTCAACACTGTTACCAAAGATGTCTCATGTAAGAACTTGGCAAGTGCTTGCCTAGAATACAAACAGTTCTGGGTTCATTCCCTAGTAAAACAACAACACCTCCCATCCTGCATGACACAGGTCCTCAAACACCCTTTCATGTAGCTAGCGCTAACCACTGAGCAGCATTCTCTCGACTCCCCCAGCCAACTCTTAAGGCAGAAAGAATATGAAAACTGATCATAAGGATTATGTTAGGATATCAGTTCTATGGGAGTTATAGATCTAAATCTCTGACATCAGTTTTAAAGTGCTCAGAGGGGCTGGCGAGGTGACTCAGTGGGTGCACTGCTTGGTACCTACAAGATAGCTGGAGCCCTGAGGTGAATCCCAGGAAACCTGTATAAAGCCGGAAGGAGAGAGTTCACTCCATAAAATTGTCTTCTGACACCCATGCATACTGCATGCAACTGAGGCTCATACATCACACCAGACACTAAATACAATAAAGTTGTACCAATAAATCTCAGAGCCAAAGAGGTGGCTTAGCAGTTAATACCAGTGGCTGCCCTTGTTGAGGTCCCAAGTTCAATTCCCAGCACCCACATGTGGTTAACATCCATCCTTAACTCCAGTTTCAGAGGATCAGACACCCGCATGATGACCAAACACAGTCAAGATATTCATACACATAAAATAAAAAAATGAATAAATATAAAAATAGCCAGGTATGGTGCATGCCTTTAATCCCAGCACTCAGGGGGCAGAGGCAGGTGAATCTCTGTGAGTTTGAGGCCAGCCTGGTCTACAGAGTAGTTCTAGGATAGTCAGGGATACACAGAGAAACCATGTCTCAAGATAAAACAAAACAAAATAGAAATAATAAAAAATACATCTAAGAGGTTGGAGAGACGGCTCAGCCCATAAGAGCATGGGCTGTTCTTCCTAAGGACCAGGCTTGGCTCACAACCATCTCTAACTCTAGAGGTCAGGGGATCTGTTGTCTTTTGTCCTCTGCAGGCACCAGGGATACTCAAGGTCTACATACAAACACTCAGGGAAACACTCACAAACCTAATAAAAAGAACTGGGGCCAGGTGTGGATGGCACATGCCTTTAATCCTACCTCTGTGAGTTCGAGGCCAGTCTGGTCTATAAAGTGAGTTCTAGGACAGTTAGGGCTGTTACACAGAGAAACCCTGTCTCAAAAAACAAAACAAAACAGAATTGTGTACAGCCTTTACATTTCCAGGTTTTAAAATTTAAAAAAATTAAAAAAAAAATTGTTGTGACATCACTTAACCACAGAGCCTGCAGATTTCTTTTCAAAGACAAATAATTGCATGGTGTTTCATTGTGCAGCAAACCACAGCGTATTTAAGGAGGTACAAGGTGCTGTCTGCCAGCAAAACCAGCAGCTTCTTGTGTGAGCAACACCGACAAGCCGCATGGATTCCCCTTGTGAAGCCCGCTTTCCCAGGGCACTCACCTTCACCTTCTCCTCCAGCTTTCCCAGGCGAATGTTGCCTTTCAGGATTTTGTTGAGAACTCCATGCTTCTCGCTTTCTAAACACTGAGCCTGAAAACGGAGGGAGGAGCATTAGGCTTACATAGACAGCCCTCTAATTGCGCACGCGCGCGCACACACACACACTGACCGCAGAGAACATCCCCACTCACAAATAACGGCAATTCCATCTAACTCTGCCTGCTCCACCTTTGGCTCCCTCTCTGAGGGAGGGCTGTGGCAGAGCCTGGACAAGGGCTAAGAACCAACAAGGACCAACAAGCCCACACTAGGCTTCTTTCCTAGATACAAAAGGAGGATCTGGGTCCCTCAGAACAGGTCTTTTTTTTAAAAAAAATAATTTATTTATTTTTATTTTTGTAATTAGCATTTTGCTTGCATGTCTGTCTGTGTGAAGGTGTCGGATCTCCTGGAGCTGGAGTTACAGACAGTTGTGAGCTGCCATGTGAGTGCTGGGAATTGAACCAGGGTCCTCTGGAAAAGCAGTCAGTGCTCCTAACCACCGATCCATCGCTCCAGCCCCAGAACAGGTCTTTAAGAGCTTCATAAGAGCTTCAGAGCATGTCTCTGTCCTAGTGGACACAGCGTTCCTGAGTGGTTTGAATGAGTTATATCTCCTATAGGCTCAGGTATTTGAACTTGATCCGGGGTTGGTGGTGCTGTTTGGGACATATGGAATCTTTAGGAGGTAGAGCCTTGCTGGAGGGGGCACATCAGGGGGTGTGAGCTGTGAGAGTTGATAACCTCATTCTCTGCTTCCTGTGTGGGGGTGACATGTCATCTCCCAGCTTCCTGCTCTGGCTGCCTGTGCTCATGCCTGCCATGCATTATGGACTCTTCCTCTGGAACCATAAGCCAGAATAAACTCTTCCTTCATTGGTAGCTTTTGGTCAAGATTCCTTCAGGGGTTTTCAAGGGATAAGTACTGTGATAAAAGCAAGTTTGTCACTTTGTCTAATATGGTCACAACAAAATTGAAAGGAATAATACAAACACCCAATGCTCTTCTCAAACCAGTTTGGCTGTCAGTATATCCAAGAGGAACGTTATCTAAAGACAAGCAGTTTGCACTGATACAGATGGCAAACAAGCTCCCACATACCATGAAGGGCCCCAGGTGCTAAAATTAAAGAGAAATGTATGGGGGCATCTTCCTCCTAAGGCCTCTAGCAGTGGTAGTGGCTTCCTAGAAAGGAGACATCCTGGCTGGGTGGTGGTGGCACAGGCCTTTAGTCCTGCACTCGGGAGGCAGAGGGAGGTGGATCTTGGTGAGTTCCAGGACAGTCAGGACTGTTACACAGAGAAACTCTGTCTCAAAAAAACCTACCCCCCCCCCCCGAAAAGGAGGAGGAGGAAGACCAAAAAAAAAAAAAAAAGAAAGTTAAGCAATTTGTTCTGAACCACAGGAAGAACTATCCAGTTGGCAGTTCCCATGTCTGTTCCTCAGTATAAATAGAAGTAGCTGAAACCACTGTGAAGTTTCAGAAGACCTCTGGTCATGTGACACTGTGCAGAGCAGAGCGGACACCTTTCCTAAAGATTGCAAGGGTGGGTGGGTTCTGAGACTCCAAAGAGCAGGAGGGATGTGACCAGCAAAGAAGCCAATGTCACCCTGGTGTGTGTGATACAGGACCCCAAGTGCCTATTAGCTTCCATATACCCCTCTCCCCCCCATGTGACCACGGGTCCCCTCTCCCCCCATGTGGCCACGGGTCCCCTCTCCCCTCATGTGGCCACGGGGCCCCCTCTCCCCCCATGTGGCCACAGGTCTTCCCTCATGTGGCCATGGGGACTTGGTATATCATAAATCTTGCTGACAAGTGGAATCAGGTTCATCACGGCACCTCTGCCCACATGCAGTCTGACTCAGTGGTTTGGCTTTCAGCACATTAAAAGATCAAGTTGCCTAAATTTACAACTTCTAAATATTTATATGCGCAGTATGTGCTTCCACTGTATTCCCATGCCTGATCCACAAGGCTGAGGTGCAGGCCTCAAGGGACCCCTTCAAGTTGGAAAGTATCTCCACTGTACCACAGAAGCCAGTGCCACTCTATGGCCTGGGTGGGAGGCGAGGGTCATATACCAGGGACAAGGGTCCCCGTGTGCCCTGCCCTGGGGATAAGATGGCCTTACATTTACTGTGACACTATGTGGTGCTCGGGTCTCTGGAAGGTTCTCCAGATGAGCACTTTTGATCAGCACCTTTTAACAGCCCAGTGGGTACGTGGAGGGAAGGGGTGCTAGGTGCTGGGACAGGAAACACCAGGACATTGAGCACCAAGGCTGGGACGGCCACCTTTCAGGAGAAGCCCCAGTCAGATCCGAATGGCTTTAAGAACAACCAGTCAAAGTCAGGAAAAACTTAGAAACTGCCAGTAAAGGGGCCTGGAAGATGGCTCAGTGGGTACCCGTGGAAGAGAGAAGGTTGTCTTCTGACTGTCAACTCATGTGCAGTGACACACAGGGACACTCACTCACTCCAGCACAATAATAATAAATTACAGTTTTAGAATTGCTAGTACTGTACAATGAGACTTACTGGAGTCTTGCCAGTTACTGTCACATGTAAAAAATGCCTTGTTGACACTAACTACAGATAATATCAAGACACATCCAATTAGCATTTTTTATTAAAAGTAAGTAGTAACATCCCCTCACGCTCCCTGCTATTTCTACGCCTTCCTCTATAAGGGCCCATTGCCCTGGGGGGGGGGGGGGAACTCTTCCCAACAGCGCCCCCAGCCCTCATCTCTGGCTCTCACAATGCCCCCTTTGGTCTGTTATCAAGACACTCAGTAACTTCTGCCTTCTAATTTGACATGTCAGCAGTAGCAACTGCAAGGTTGAAAAACCATGCACGCGTATATGAAGGGAAGTGTTACGTGTCTAAAACACACAGAAGTGAAAATTCAAGTAAGGAAGAGGGTTTATAAAACATCACCCGAAGCCCACCCCTTGGAGGTAACTCACCGTCAGAGCTTGAGGGAATCTATAGGACCTTCCTGAATGCACATGGCTTGACACAGACAGCATTGTCTCTGAATCAGTGTGGGAATGTCTAGAACCGTGCCAGGTTCTTGCTGGCTGTGTGCTGCTCCAGCAACTAGGATACTAATCATTGACTTAAGTCTCTTCCCTGCTACTACAGCTGTAGGTGATCTCTGTCTAACCTTCGGAATCTGGTTCTCTGTGTGTATGTGTGTGTGTGTGGGGGTGCGCTCAGCACTTGACCATGGAGCTGCCACCTCCAGTCCTGTGTCTATGGTTCTCAGGACTCATCTACTGGTGGGAACTATTCAGGCAGTGCATAAAGGGAATGCACAGATGCGTCCACTGCTGTGCGATGGACACAGACATCACCATATCTGGCCCCGCAGTTCACCTTCTAAAATAACACTTGTTGTTATTTAGAAATTCTGGGTGATTTATTTAAACATGTTTTGGTTGAACTATCATCTCAGTACTTGGGATGCTATGGCAGGAAGATCATGAGTTTGAAGCCATTTGCTTAAAAATTAGTCTTAGAGTCACATCTGCATACGAAGCTTAAGTGTACAGAACATCACTTTGAGGAAACTCACCAAATACTTAAGACTGTCTCTTTCCTTGGTGACATTCTCTGCCAAACCCACCAGGTTTGCCAGGTACTGGTGGGCAGACATCTCCTTCCCCATGGCTTTTTCCACTTGCTTTCTGAGGACATCAATTTTCTTTTGGTATCGCCTGCAGAGGTCCCCCAGTGGTGGAAAATGAAAATGTGAGCCTGTATAACTTGGGAAGAGTGAATATATGTACACAAATACATGTTTAAAAACCAGTGTGTGTGTGTGTGTGTGTGTGGTATGGTGTATGTGCGGTGTGTGTGGTGTGGTGTGTGTGCAGTGTGTGTGGTGTGGTGTGTGTGCGGTGTGTGTGTGTGTGGTGTGGTATGCGGGTGTGTATATGTGTGTCTGTGTTGTGTGCAGGGTGTGTGTGGTGTGGTGTGTGTATGATGTGTGTGTGTGTGTGTGTGTGTGTGGTATGGTGTGTGTGTGGTGTGGTTTGTGTGTGATGTGTGTGTGTGTATGTGTGTGTGGTGTGGCTTGTGTGTGGTGTGTGTGTGTGGTGTGGTGTGGTTTGTGTGTGATGTGTGTGTGTATGTGTGTGTGTGTATGTGGTGTGGTGTGTGTGTGTGGTGTGGTGTGTGTGTGGTGTGGTTTGTGTGTGGTGTGGTATGCAGGTGTGTGTATGTGTGTCTGTGTTGTGTGCAGGGTGTGTGTGGTGTGGTATGTGTGGTGTGTGTGTGTGGTGTGGTGTGTGTGTGGTGTGGTTTGTGTGTGATGTGTGTGTGTGTATGGTATGTGTGTGTGTGTGTAGGTGGAGAAAGAAGCAGTTGGGGGAGGAGATGATCAAAATCCAGTGTATACATATGCACGTGATACAAAGAATTAAAGATATTCCAAAAACAATAAATAAATATTATAAAGTATTAAAAAGAAGAAAAGGAAAAAGCTGGCATGTTTAATGGAAAGCAGGCTTTGAGGAGGTGGCTAGGAGTCTGTCTAGAGCACGGGTGCCATGTGGTTATCAGTATCTGAACCACAGACTTGAAAACTAAAGATCCACCAAAAAGCTCCTGTTACACATCTACTCTGATAGCTGTTCCTGTGCTTATTATTTTCCATTTTATTGTCCTTATGAGAGAAAGAAAAGATAAAGGACGCACACACACAGGAGCACGCACGCACGCACGCAGGCATTCCCCCCCCCCCCACGCACGCACCTGTTCGTCTTGCGAGTTCGCTCCAGCTCAGTCTCTAGGGCTCTGTTTCTGCTGGCCCAGCTGCTCTTCTCCAGAAGCAGGCTCTTCTTCTGCACCTGCAGGGCTGTCAGCTTTCCCAACAGCTCCTCCATCTCAGCATTGTCTTTCTCTTCTTCCTTCTGCAACTGGCTGAAGGACAAGAAATGGCAGACACAGATGTAAAGTGAACCATGCACAGCATCTATGTGTACTGTATACAGCGCACTGTGCACCATGGGTATAGGGTACTGTGGGTACAGTGTACCCTGTGTACAGCACATCCTTGGTACAGTGCATTGTGGGTACAGCACACCCTGTGTACTGTGCACCATGGTACAGTGCATTCTTGTAAAATCAGTGGAACTAAAGGAAGCAGATGATCGGTAGCCAGATCCCCTGGTGGACACCCAAAAATCAAAAATCAAAGCAAACCCTGTCTACTATGTTTCCCACAGAGGGCTCTGAGTTAAAGCCTCACCTTTTTAGTTCATTGACAATCGATGTATGGACGTCTATGGCGATCTTGCTGTCCAGCTGTGTTTGGAGTTCTCGGCATCTGGCCTGTAAGCTCCCCAGCTGCTCTTTGATCTCCGTCAGCTGCTTGTCCTGGTCCTGGGTCTTCGCCTCCAGGAGCATGAGTTGTTTAGTCAGCTTGGAAACTGGAAGGGAACAAGTTCAAGACTTGTCACGAGTGTCAGCCAGGCACGGTGGTGCACCGGGGGTCTGAGGCAGGAGGATCAATCGTGAGCTCTGGCTAGGCGAGGCCACACAGTGAGGTCTCATCTCAAAGACTTATCTTTGAAAGAGAAGGGGAAGTAGCTGGGCAGTGGTGGTCTTTGATCCTGGCCCTTGAGAGGTAGAGGATCTCTTGTGAGTTCGAGGCCAACCTGGTCTACAAAGAGAGTTCCAGGACAGCCAGGGCTACACAGAGAAACCCCATCTCTAAAAACAAAAACAAACCTATAAAAAAGAGGCAGGGATGTAGCTCAAAGGCACGCTGTGTGCTTAGCCTGCGTAAGGGCCTTGGGTGATTATTTTTAAAAAATCAGCTAACTTACAAAAATGACTTTTTAAGGCTGGGGATGTGGCTCAGCTGGTAAAGTGCTTGTTTTGGATGTATGAAGTCTTGGGTTCAATCCCCAGCACTGCATACAAATAAATAATAAAGGACACTTGGTGGAACGTGCTTGTTATCCCAGCAATTGGGGGGCAGAGGCAGGAGGATCATGCTCATGGGCATGTATAGTGACTGACTGAGACCAGCCTGGAAGGAAGCTCCATAGCTTCGGCCACAACAGAGGCAGGCAGCGATTTATTTTTATTTTATGTATATTGGTGTCTTGCCTGCATGTGTGTCTGTGTAAGGATGTCAGGTCCCCTGGAACTGGAGTTACAGATAGTTGTGAGCCTCCATGTGGGTGCTGGGAATTGAATCCAGGTCCTCTGGAAGAGCAGCCAGTACTCTTAGTGGCTGAGATATCTATATAACCTTCAGAGGGAGTTGTTCTGTGAGCAGGGATGAGAAAATAGAGAGGTCCGGAGCGATCAGGCAAGACAGCCTGTTTCCGACTTTTGTCCTGTGACTCCAGTCTTCAAGGAATACAGGAAGGGGGTGCCACTACTTTGGGGACTCATATCTTATTTTAATCAAGGGGAAGTCCTGAGGATTTAACCTGTGATGTTCTCAGCTCCAACAGAAGATGTGGTGGTACACGTTACTCTTGCACAAGTAACACAGAGGCCTGTGATTTCAAAGGTGCCCTGGACTCTGCAGTTCTGGACCAACCAGGACTACACAACAGACTCTGTCTCAAAACTCTAGGGTTAGAGATGTGGTGATCTGAATATAAATGGCCCCCATAGGCTCATAGATTTGAATGCTTAGACACCAGGTAGTGGCACTGTTTGAAAGGATTAGAAGGATTAGGAGGTGTGGCCTTGGTAGAGGAGGTGTGTCACTAGGGTGGTCTTTGAAGTTTCAAAAGTCTCTCATTCTCTCTCTCTCTTGCCTGTGAAAGCCCTCAGCTATTTCTACCAACACTGTGTATTCCTCTAAAATCCCTACCTTGATAAGGGACTAACCTCTGAAACTGCAGGCAAGCATTTCTTCTGTATGAGGTGCTCAGGGTGTCTGTTCACAGCAACAGAGCACTGACTAAGACAGGCTGCAACTCAATGCAGAAGTGCTTCTTTGCATACAGGGGGCGGGAGAGTGTGGGAAAGGGGGTGCAGGGAAGATCTACTTTCTTGTCCAGCCAATAAATATCTGAGCAAACAGTCCTAAGTTGTTTCAAATGCTTCGTTCTGTAACTTCTCCAATTTCTCAGAGCGAGCTTACCCTACAACCTTTTTGGCTGATTCTATAAGGGACCAGAGAATACACGGGCTAACTGAAGGTTGGCTGTAAGAATGCAATGCCCACAGCATCTTATAATTCTGAGGAGTCTGATCCCCACCCCTACCCCATCTAGGACATCGCCTCACTTACCTTCTTGGAGGTGCTCCTGGTGGGTGTCCCTGGCTTTTGTTTGCTGAATCTCCAACTGCTCTATCAATAGCTTGTTCTCATCTAGAACCAGCTCTGCTTGAGCCTGAAGTTGCCGCCTATGATTGATTTAAAAGATTAAACACTGTCCTCAGGTTCTGAGAGACCATAGAAACGCAGGTCAACACATGGGCATGCTTTTGTGTCGACCGTGTTAGTTACATAGCAAATGCTGCCCCATGCAGTGAATGGGGAAAAGGGGAGCAATTATCCAAGAGGAGTATTCGTCATGAAGGCAAAGGACGGCCATGTGCATGAGCATCACGTGAGATAGTCACAAATGGCCAGTTGTGTTCTCTACACTGAATCATCGGGTCCCTGTACCCAAATAATTGTTTTGAAACTCACATGGCATTTTTGAATGCTAGAAGGTCCCCATTTGACTTTGGAACCATTCATTCATAATCAGTAGCAGCTGCTCAAAACCAGTAAGTAGCCACACTTGTGAGTCCTAAGCATTCCTGAGGCGGAGGCAGGAGGGTTGCTTGAGTCCGGGACTTGAGGGCAGGCCTAGACAACTTTGTGAAATTTTAATTTGCCAAGAAGTAAAAATAAAGTGATAGAGATGGCTCAGAGGCCAAGAGCATTGGCTACTCTTCCAGAGGACCTGCGGCTCAGAAGCAACTTAACTCCAGTTTCAGAGCATCCGATACCCTCTTCTAGCCTCCAAGGACACCAGGCACATCCGATACTGCACATTCAGTTCAAAATTCAAAAAATGCCTCTAACTGCAAGCCCCACTTGCCCAAGAACAGATACTTCCTGGAATGCTGGGGGCCATTCCTCATGTAAGATAACAAATCATGAATTTTCGCTTCTGTATACAAGGTTGGTAGCCCCAATGGCACAGGATGTGCTTGATCACACTGAAGCAGGAGGTATGCAGGCAGGATTTATACTGTAAACTTCCTTGCCCCATTGGATGGAGGCGGGAAAAGCCCCTGACTAACGTAAATTGTCACCATGCTCGGGGAATGCTGGGCTTGGACCCGGCCAGTGTCCATCGTCTTGACCAGTGTTTAATTAAGCTTGCTTCCAATTTGGCTCAAAAATTGTGGTACTGGTCTTATTCTTGGCTGGTGGGTTTAACACTTGGTCTGCTTAAGAGTTCTGCTCTCAAGAACACAGCACATCCACTGAAGTTAATCATTTCTGTTTCCAGTCTCACCTGGAAACTCTCTAGACTTTCATGGCTTTGCTGCTGCTGTGTGGGATTCAGGGATGGGGGTGTCACACAGAGCTGAGAGGGGAAAAGGAGGTAAGGTGGAGGGGAGGGTGCTCAGAGGGACAAAGACATGCTGCACCTTGAGCCTGATCAGCTGTGCACAGGCTGCAGGGAGGGGGCAACACTGGGAACAGAGCAGGAGAGTGCAGGTGTCAGCTGTGAGCAGCCTTAGCCAGGCCTTCCCATTCTAAGCTCCTGGTAGTACTGGCTCTAGGGAGGAGCTGCTTCAGAGCACAGACACAAATGGGCAGAGCAAATGAGCCTCCAGTTTGAGAACCTACTTAGAAAATGTATTTATTTATTTGCTTACTCATTTATTTTTACTTTTTTGCAGTCCTAAGGATTGAACCCAGAGCCTTGGTTAGGAACAAAGTGCTCTAAAGCTGAGCTATAGGCCCAGGGGCATATTTAAACTTTTTTGTTTTTGTTTGTTTGGAGACAGGGTCTCACTATATAGCCTTGGCTGACTTAGAACTCCTTATGTAGACCAGGCTGGCCCCCAACTCACAGAAATCCTCCTGCCTCTGCCTGAGTACTGGGATTAAAGGTTGCACCACCACACTTGGCAAATAATAGTAGTAGTAGTAATAATAGTAATACCACTATCAATCTAGAGCTACATGCAGCGGCATGTGACTGTAAGCTGAGCACTTGGAAAGATGGCGGACTACTGAGTTCAAGGCTATTTTAGAGCTATGTAGTGTGGCTTATCTTCAAAAGCTGAGGGATGTGACTCAGAGGTAAAGCACTTCAGCACAACCTGAGGCCTAGGGTTCTATCCTTAACACGTCAAAGAATAAAAACAAAAATGTTAAAGTCCCATTTAGAAGAGATTACTGGGGTTGTGTCTTAGAAATTCTTCCTTTTCAGAAATCTTATAAACCTTATTATCTGAAAACCTTGCAAATATGTAAAAACACACGCCAAAATTAACCTGACTGCGAATGAATGAAATGGACATGAATTATTAAGAAGACACAAAACTAACGAGTTTTCTTGCGCTAATTGTGTCATGGTCTTCTGGTTTTGGTCCATGGATACCTGCATAAAATGGACTGGACACTCAAAGTGTAAATTTCAATGTGTAGCTCCAAGCCGCTGTCCTAAATGCCTATCCTAACTGCACAGAGGTTCACTGAGTTGTGCAGGCTTGGAGTAAAGTGCTTAATTTTTAAAAAAACAAAGTGCATTTACGTATTTGGTGATGCCATGAAGCCTGCTCCTATTATGCTGTAAGTTAGCAAACTCCACTTGCCATTCCTCGCTGGTAATGGGGCCGCTCTTAATCAGCTGCTGACGCAAGCCTTCATTTTCTTCCACCACTTCCTGGACTCGAATCCTAAAGGTTTTCATTTCCTCCTGAAATGAAATGCACGGAAACCGTCACGCACGGGCACACAAGCGGTATCAGCTGGGATGCTGGGCTTGGGGAAATCAAATGTCACAGTCACGGTGATGACGGTGATGATGGCAGCATCCTGCTCTAGTCAGGCTCGGTCTCCAGGATCCAGAGCCCCCGCGTGTGCTCAGGAGCACAGTCTACGAGAGAACATCCACGTCACTGCAGGGTCTCTGGCACAGAGACTAAGAACTTAGGCTTAAGTAGTCAACTACTAGCATGATGCCATTTTTCTGTAACTGCCAAATATTTGAAATTTTTAAGGGAAGGGATTCGAAGAAAAATAAAGAGAAACAAAAAACCCAAAGCAACCAGAGACTGAAAGGTTTTCTTTGTTTAGACTTTAGGGGGTAGACGGAAGCTTTTGTTCTGTTTCCGTTTTTGAAGACAGAGTTTCTCTGTATAGTCCTGGCTGTCCTGGAAGTCACTCTGTAGACAAACTGGAATTCTTATATAAACAGAACTTTGGTCCTAGATGAAAGCTTGTATGAGCGGGGAAGGGTGTTAGTGTGGAGGTCTCCTAACCTTGTCTGGTGCGGAGCACACCAAGCCCCAGTTCAGAGGCATCCACTTGCTCAGCTAGACACCCTGATGCACTCAGCATAGCAGATCTGGGCTCCTGACCGGGCCTCACTGTGGTGTCCCAGCCCACACTTGGTGTAGCGCACAGATAGACCTTTGGTGGGAACCGTGGGTGTCTTAAACAGTCTCTTGCTGACTTACAGTACTGAATGAACCTAGGCCTTTGTACTCACAGGAGCCCCACCCCCACTCTTTAGCTCTTGAAGCCTTGCCTTCGACTTTTCTTCCTTTCTCCTTTGCCCAGAACACTCACTTGTTGCCGGGAGTCAACATGTTCTTTATTTTGACTTTTTAACTGTCTTGTCAAACTGAAGCCATTTAGCTGTTTGTTTATACTGACTGTTTACTGGAAATCTTAGAAATCCAATGTCCAATAGTGTGTCATGAGACGGGGTAGGTAATGGGAGGCATGACTGAAGACCAGGCTGTTGGACTCTTGGGATCTGCCCCATTCAGAATTCCTTAAAGACCAACTCTTCTCTCCCTGGATCCTTCTAATACCTGGCCCCATAGTGAAGACCTCAGGAGTGTGAGGCACAGAAGAGACCGGGGGTGTTAATAATATCTAGACCTGGTCTCCTTATAGCTGAAATAGCTGCCATTCTTAGGAAGGGGTAAAAGAGAAATGGACAGATCCTTGTTTTTGATACTGCCAACAATTCCATCACAATGTGCCTCTGGAGTCAGTGCTCCCTGGGACCCCTAAAACACCCTGAGCATGGTCTCCATTGTGCCCAGCATCTGCTCTAGCACCGAAGTCCAAAGCTGCAGAGTCATGGATGGTGTACCACCCACCGCTTCTCCTTTGCTCCCCAGACCGCCACACTGTCCCCAGACACAGCCGCTGCATCCACACAACCCTCACACTCTGCCAAACACCCCCCCCCCCATTCCTCCAGTCTCCCTACCTAGATCCTCTGTTCTTAAACAAACACTAGAGCATGCCAGGTCTTTGGGCTGTTTCTGCCGTTGATTTTACCTGAAGAGGCTTGTCCGAGCCATCTGCCAACCTACCTCCAGGGCGGAGCTGAGCTCATCCTTCTCCTTCATTCTGTCTTCATAAGCCAGCAACAGTGGCGACAGGTACTTTATATCTAGCTAATGGGGGGGGGATGAAATAAAGGATGACTAACTTCATTATCATAGCTTTTACACTAAAATCATCATGGCTTTTTCTTTTTTTTTTTTTAAAAAAAAGATTTATTTATTATGTATCCAACATTCTGCATCCATGTATCCCTGCACACCAGAAGAAGGCACCAGATCTCATTACAGATGGTTGTGAGCTGCCCTGTGGTTGCTGGGAATTGAACTCAGGACCTCTGGAAGAGCAGCCAGGGATTTAAACCCCTGAACCATCTCTCCAGCCCCCATTATGGCTTTTTCAAGTCAGGGTTTCTCTGTGTAGCCCTGGCTGTCCTGGAACACACTCTGTAGACCAGGCTTGCCTTGAACTCAGAGATCCTCCTGTCTCTGCCTCCCAAGGGCTGGGATTAAAAGTGTACACCACCACTGCCCAGCTCATCATGTTTTCTAAAGGGCAAGAATACATGCTTAATCTGGAATGGCTTTTACTGGTTTGACAGAGCCGGAGACTATAGGCCTGAAATTAAATAAGTTTCACTTACCAACCAGGGAGGTGTGGGGCCCTTTGATGGGAGACCTTCAATATGGGAACTCTGAAAATAAAACACACATTGAAGACACGGCCAAGCTGTCCCTAAGTGCCATGTGGGACATTCTCAGTCTAGAGCAGACACTATCCTTCTCCGTGTGTGTGTGTGTGTGTGTGTGTGTGTGTGTGTGTGTGTGTGTGTGTGTGTGTGTGTGTGTGTGTGTGTGTGTGTGTGTGTGTGTGTGTACACACAGGGGAAGTATTTGAGAGTAACACACCCATCCCCTAAATACTGCAACATGTTTCCTAGGAATAAAACACTCGGTTAACACAGAACTATATAAAATCAGGAAATAACACTGACACACATACACTATTTTTGAACATTCAGACTATCTCCAAACTTCATGTTTCTACAGGAAGAGAAAGAAAAGATGGGAGGGAGGGAGGGAGGGAGGGAGGAAAACACTGACATCCTTTGTACTCTTCATATGCACCCATGCATGAGAACACCCCCCTACACACCACACACACACACACACACACACACACACACACAAGTATACACATGTTCTCCCTTCCCAAAGTAAGAGCAAGATCACACCTGGAGAGAGGGACTTGGAAATATGTCATTAAAAATGTGGCATTTCCATACTTCAAATGACAAGTATATGAAGTAGGGATGCAAGGGGTAACAGAGGGGCAATAAGCTGCCACTGGGCCCACTTGCTCAGCCTCACCACAGCCCTAAAGGAGGACATGGTCTAGGCAATGTGTTCCGAGCCCTGTGAACTTCCCCAGATTAATTTTGTTATTAACAATTTAACACTGAGAGCTGATGGGGTAGCCTGTGCCAATAACCCCAGCACTTGGGAAGCTGAGGCCAGCCTGAGCTATAATAGTGATCCCTGCTTAGACTACACAGTCTGAGACCCTTTCTTATAAATAAATAACATTGGAGTTAGTAGAGTGACCCTAATATGTACAAGGACCAGGGTTGAATTACCAGCATCACTAAAAAGAAGAGATTAATATTATGCAAAATAAAAGAAATCAGTCACAAAGGGCCACTCAGGATGCAATTGTTTTTCTATGAACTGTTCAGAATAGGCAAATTCCTAAAATCAGAATGTAAATCAAGACAGATGTGAGTTTGGGGCTAGCCTGGTCTATGAGGAGGTCCAAGAAAGCCAGGGCTATGTAGAGATCTTATGTCAATAAACAAACTACCAAACGAAATAAGAAAGTAAACCAACAGTTTTCAGGAGTTGGTGCAGAGGAAGTGCATGCTGGGAAAACAGGGGAGACTCAGTCGGCATGAAATGTCCCATGAGCTGGGAATGTTCTAACACTGATTGCAGTAGCTGTGCTTAAATCTGGACACACTAACTCCATCAACTATACATGTGAAATGGTAGAATTCAGGAGGTAGAGACATGAGAAATTCAAGGCCAGCCTGGACTATGAGAGACCCTGTCACACACAAAACAATTAATGAGTGAGTTAATTAATTCAATTAAATGGATGCTAATCAGACAATCTCAAATCAGATGCTACAAAATTCTAATTTTAAGAAGATGTCGGCTCAGAGGCTAAGGGCACTGGCTGCTCTTCCAGAGGACCCGAGTTCAATTCCTAGCGCCCACTTGGTGGCTCATCTATAGTGAGATCTAGTGTCCTCCTCTGGCATGCAGGGATACATGCAGCCAGAATGCTGCATAATAAATAAATAAATAAATAAATAAATATTTCCAAAAAAAAAGAAGATTTTAAGCTGCCCATCAAGTAAAGTCCAGAAAATATTCAATAGCTTTAAATTCTAAAATAGCTTTTTTTTTTTTTTTCCTAAAGGATAACAACCTATATGTCAAAGCTGTATTTTTTTTAAAAAATTGAAAGTCAGGGGTTGGAGATATAGTTGGTATACAGTGTTTATTTAGCTTGTGTGAGGCCTTGAGTTCATCTCCAGAACATTTAAAAGCAAACAAACAAAAAGACCCAAAAAGCCTCCAAAGCTTACAGGCAGGAGAAACTCTCATGAGGGGAGAATGCTATGTGTGTGGTCTGCCTCTCCAGACCACAGCTAGAGGCAGTGATGTGTTCTCTCCCATGCCCTGAATGTCCACACCCTCCCCACCCCATGCTCACTGGAGTAAAAAACCATTGACTTTCTGTATCAGTGTTAACTCTGAGCAAAGAGACTGAAAGAACCTTTAATCTTTTCTGTTAAATGTCCTGGCACTGCCCAGTGTTTTACAGGCTCTTCACTGCCTCCATCATGGATGAAAGAGGTGGACCGGTCCTGTGCTTTGGTTTCTGGCTATGACTTGAGTCTGGAATGCTGCCACAGCTCAGCTTGACCACTTGGTCCTGAGCTGATGGAGCCCTCTGCACAGGCTGAAGAGCTAGTAGGTGGGCCAGCAGACAAGACATAGGTTAGGCTGGAGCACGGCAGGGCAGCCCTGCTACCAGTATGGCTGTTGATTTTCCAATCTGCAGAGATGTGACGAGTCATGCAAGCAGGCCTCCCTGGCCACGACAGGCCGTCACCCCAAACTGTGAGCCAACATAATAGATCTATCTCTGTCCCCTTGATTGTTCCTATTAGGTGCCCGTCATAGCCACGAGGGAGAAACTAATACCTTGTGGGGCTTTTCATGGAATAATTATGCCTTCAGAGGCAAAGGGATCTCTGCAAATTCGAGGCTAGCCTGGACTAAGAGCGAGTTCCAGAACAGCCTGGGCTAAATAGAGAAACCCTGTCTTGAAAAACAGAAAAACCAACAAAAATGTTTTTCTTTAAACTCTTACTTTGATTTTAACTATGTGTGCCCGTGTGCGTGTGCGCATGTGTGTGTGCAGTGTTCTCAAGAGGCCTAAAGAGGATGTCAGAAACCCCACAGCTGAAGCTACAGGTTGCTGTGAGCTCCCTGATGTGAGTCCTGGAAACTAAACCCCCCATTACCAGTAAGAATTTTTAACTGATGAACATCTCTCCAGCCCCTCTTTTCTTTAGGTCTGTTTATTATGGACAGTGCTCTGCCTATATCTATGCCTGCACCAGATCTCACTACAGATGGTTGTGAGCCATCATGTGGGTGCTGGGAACTGAACTCAGGTCCTCTCAAAGAGCAGCCAGTGCTCTTAACCTCGGAGCCATCTCTCCAGCCTCCCCTTTTCCTTTTCTTAAAGGCAAAGACTCAATGTGTAGTTCAGACAACTCTTCAACTCGGTATATAGTCCCAGGGCTGACTCAAGCTCAAGAACTCAAGACTGGGTGCCAGGCTATGTCTATGTGAGTGTGTGTGTGTGTGTGTTAGTGTGTGCACATGTATGTATGAGTGTGTGTTCGTGTATGTATATGTGTGTACAAGTGTGAGTGTGTATATGTGTGTGCATGTGTATGCGTGTATGAATGTGTATATGAGTGTGTATGTATACATGTGTGTATGAGTATATGTGTGCCTGTGTGCACATGCAGGCACTCTCAAGTGAGTTGGTTTTGGGGACCTATCTCTACCTATGGACCTATGCAAGAATAAGGTACAAGCTACCAAGAACCTGTTAAGAAGCAGGAATCAACCCAACAGTGCAGCTAAGGCAAACAGGTCTTCATGTTGGCAACATTACCTCTTCCTCAGACAAATGCCTGAATTTTGTTTGGTAGCGACTGAGTTCTACGTTCAAACGATGGACAATCATCTTCAAGCCCTCATTTTCATCCACCAGGTCTTGGCCTTGCTTCCTCAGGCACAGTAATTCAGGAGTGACTATGGGAAACATGGACTCAGTATCACAGGACGATCAATCATGTCAAAGTCACCCAGATCTCATATAAACCTTGATGGCGAACTGTACGCAAATATATCATTTATATCAGTAAGTTACGACATTTAGTAACACATCAATATACAACAGGAAGTAGATTCTCAAAATGAAAAGTGAGCAAAGCCCTACTGTCCCTTAGTAATGACGTCAGGGGCCGCACCTTCCTGAGAGGAGGTCTTCTCAGCCTCCTTCAGCTTCCTGTTGTCTTTTTCTAACCTCCTGAGCTTCAGCTGTAACTCCTTCATTGCTTGTCTTGTGGCGCCCAGTTCAAGGCTGAGGGACTGGTTTGCAGCGTGTAGTCGCACGGTTTCTTCTTGTAACTCCTCAAACTTTTCTTTGGTTACTTCTGTGTATCTTTGATGTACTCTGCTGGCGACATCTAAAGGTACAGGGGAAAAGCAAACATAACCAAAGTCACCACTGGGCGTCAAAAACACTGAGGTCCAGAAGCCATGGGAGAAGCTTCACAGTAGGCCCAGGCCCTGCTGTCCCTGATGTCTGAAAAGCCCACGGGAAGAGAGGGGGCAGGGCAAGGGGGAGGGAGGAGCTTCCACCCTGGGGCTTAACATCCTTTCAACTGCCAGGGAGTCCTCCTGGTGATCTAGTACAGAGTGTACAGCAGAGGCTTCCTGGCCCTGCCGCTCACGCACCTGCTTGGTGCATGTACAGGCCTTGATTAACACTGTGCTCCGTAACTATAAAGTTCATATAACTGCTTCTGTACTGAAAACTGTCAACTCCTGCTCTCAGGCCCAGGCCACTCACTGCCTAGAATAAACTCTTCTCCCCTTTGATGAGAAAACTGGGTTTCCGGCTGATATGCAGCTTCTATGTGCTGCATATGGGTCAAGGGCCCGCTCCAGAAGCTGGTTTCTGCGTGTGTAGGGGTGCGGGGTCATCTGAGTCTAAGAAGACTACTTGTCTCTCACTTTGGCTATCTGACCGCACAGGGAATGGACCTCGATGAATGGCAAGTCCCTGTAGGAATCCCACACTGGGAGAAGGGCATGAAGCCTTGTAGTATGAGGTTTCTGGCTTGGATTTTTAGGCCTAGCCTCAAGGTTTAGGCCTCTAGACTCACAGACTCCCAGAGACACACAGATATTTACAGTAGTTTTCAGATGATCAGCCTAAGGCCCAGGCATACAAGTTGCTAGCTCTCTACCCTTCATCTAACCCATGACTCTTATCCTGTTCAGCCATGTGGCTCGGTACCTTTTCTTAGAGCAGCATAGTTGTCCTCTGCTTCTTCTGGCTTCTCTCTGGCGTTCTGCTCTGTTCTTCCTGTTCTCAGAGTTTTCTTAGTCTGGTAGCCCCACCCACACTTCCTGCCCGCCTTTGGCCAATCAGTGCTTTTTATTAAACCAGTGGGTGGGACAATTATTTACTATGTAACAACACAATCTCCCACAAAGCCTAGTGCAACCAGAGGAGCTAGACTTCACATGTAGCCTGGAGGTGACTAACACTGGCTTGAGCTTTCTGTCTGGACTTTGAAGCTGGGATTGTTTTGGGAGACAGTCACTGAAACTCTTTGTCCATACTGAATAAATGTTTTTGTGTCCTTATAAATTTGGCTTTTTAACTTATCATGTGTATTATGTCAGATGTGAATAGGCAAGTGCCAGTGAGAATGTGAAATTTGAGGATCCTACGCAGAATCTCCTGCAGGTAAGTGTGATGAACAGCCTAAAACAGGACAGGCCGCATAATGGACTACTCTGAGTAGAGTCATTGTGAGCCAGAAATCTCAACAAGCCCACCTCAGGCTCTCCCGGGCCCATATTCACCTGAAGCCTAACCTCTCCCCAGGCCCAATCAGACCTCAGGCCTGAGCTCTCCAGACAAGCCAACCTTCAACTGAAGCCTAAGCTCTCCCCAGTGGCCCACCTCAGGCCTTAGCTCTCCCCAGGCCCAACATCTCAGGACTGAGCTCTCCCCAGGCACAACATCTCAGGACTGAGCTCTCCCCAGGCCCAACATCTCAGGACTGAGCTCTCCCCAGGCACACCCTCACATCAGGCCTGAGCTCAATCCACAGGCTTAGGCTCACTTCAAGTCTGAGCTCTCCAAAGGCCCACCCTTACCTCAGGACAAAACTCTCACCTGGCCCACCGTCAGCTGAGGTCTAAATTCTACCCAGGCCCAACCTGATCTTAGACTTCAGATCTCCCCAGGCCCACACTCACCTCAGGCCTCAACTCTCCAGAGTCTCACCCTCACCTAAGGCCCAAGGTCTCCACACAAGCAGACACTCACCACTAGGCCTGAGCTCTTGCCAGGCCTACTCTCATCTCAGGTTACAGCTCTCCCGACAGGGCCAACATCACCTCAGGCCACCGTTCTCCCAAATCACACCCTGACCTCAGGCCTGAGCTCTCCCCACAGGCCCACCCTCACATCAGGTCTGAGCTCTCACTAAGTCCACTCTCACCTCAGACCTAAACACTCCTCAGGCCCAGTCTAAGCTCAGGCCTGAGCTCTTTCCTGCCTCAACTGAGGCCTAAACTCTGTCCATGCCGACCCTCATCTGAGGCCTCAGCACTCCACAGAAGTCCACCCTCACCTGAGGCCAGAGCTTTCCCTAAGGCCACCTTCTCACCTAAGGCCTGAGATCTCTGCACAGGCCCACACTCACTTCAGGCCTAAACTATTCCCAGACCCACCATCATCTCGGTCCTGATCTCTCCACAGGATTTCCCTTACCTCAGGTCTGAGCTCTCCCCGCAAACCAACCTTTACCTCAGGCCTAAGCTCTCCCCAAAGGCCCACCCACCCTCACTTCACAGTCCCAGCCTCACCTCAGACATAAAATCTTTCCAGGCTAACCATCACCTAAAGCCTAAACTGACCCCAGACCAACTCTCATCTCAGGCCTGAGCTCTCCACAGTCCAAATCACACCAGGACTGAACTCACCTCATTTCAGGCCTGACCTCTCCCCACAGACCCACCCTCACCTCAGGACTCAATTCTTCCCAGTCCCACCCTCACCTCAGGACTCAATTCTTCCCAGTCCCACCCTCACCTCAGGCCTAAGCTCTCCCCACAGGCACACCCTAACTCAGCCCTTATTTCGCCTAAGGTACAGTTAGCATAGGCCTAAAATCTACTCAGGCTCACCCTCACCTCAGGTCTGAGATTTTCCCACAATCCTGCCCTCACCTCAGACCCCAATGCTTCCCAGTATCACCCTCACCTAGGGCCTGAGCTCTCCCCAGTCCCACCCTCAATTCAGGCCTGTCCTCTACTCAAAGACCCACCTTCACCTCAGGCCTCAATTCTTCACAGTCCCACCCTTACCTGAGGCCTAAATCTGCCCAATCCCATACTTACCTCAGGCCTCAATTCTCCCCAGTACCACCCTCACCTAAGGCCCAAAGCATGTTCCAAAGAGACACCCTCACTTCAGGCCTAAGTTCTCCCCATAGGCCCAACAGGCCCAATGTAACTCAGCCCTTATTACACCTAATGTTCGAAGTTACTAGAGGCCTAAAATTGACCGCAGACCCACCCTCACCTAAGGCCTGAGATCTCTCCTCAGGCCCACCCTCACCTCAGGCTTAAATTCTCCCCCCGGGGCAACCCTCACCTGAGGCCTAAACTCTTCCTAGGCCAAATCTCACCTAGGTCCTAACCTCCCTACAGGCCCACCCTCACCTATGGCCAACTTGTCCCAAAGACCCACCCTCACCTCAGGCTTTAGCTGTCCCCAGGCCCACCCTCACCTCAGGCTTTAGCTGTCCCCAGGCCCACCCTCACCTCAGGCTACAGCTCTCCCCACAGGCCCACTCTCATCTCAGACCTAAACTGTCCCTGTAAAGGGAAATTTTATGAGCTCCAGGTGGCTGTTAACCACCTCCTGAGATAAGACAAAAGGTTAAGAGAAACAGATAGGGACTCCCCGGCTGTTTATCATTCCCGAGAGTGTGTGTTTGAAGTTCCAAGATAGAGACTCCCCAGAGCTATCTGGCCATTTATAATCAGAGTGTGTTTGAAGTTCCAGGAAAGAATACACCCAGTTCTAAGAGAAGCCATAAAGTATACGTTGACACTCATGACCTGTGGATGAACTTCTTTGTTCCCTATACCCTCTGCTCCACTTCAGCTTGGGGCTCTCTCTCTCTCTGTACCTGCATGTTCAGTGAGCTGAGCCCCAGGTATACTTGGTAAATTCCCCTATGCTTGTTGCATGAGAGAACGTCTCTTGGAATCTTTACGAGGCAAGTTTCTCAACCCTTACATTTGGAGGTTCCACCGAGATCTCTCTCTGTGTGGGAGACACCAACAGTCTTCTCCCAGAGTAAGTAAGGCCTTTTTCTCTGGAGTGCGATCACTTAGGGTATCAGACTGGCTGTGGCTGTCAGGGAGATGCATGAGCTTTCCCCAGATGCAACTGACAGACATGTCCAGGAGTTGCAGGCCAGAACTCTGAGGGACGCCTCGGAGTGGGAGGACTTCCAGGGATGCCTGGACGTGTCCTATCTGACTGACTCTGATTTAGCAACTGTTGCCAGTAATTCGGAGGATTGGTGAGTTGGGCTCAACAGAAACTGTGTCTTTTATGTTCTGTGTGTCTTGGAGACGTTTTGTGTCTTACTGTGCGTGCTTTCTCTCTGTGTCTTCGTCTTGTTTGATCTGACAACTTCAACTCCTCTCTTTCTGACTCTGGATCATTGGTCTGAAGTCAGAGAAGGAGCTCACAATCTCTCATTGATCGTGAAGAAGAAGGGCAAGTGGAAGACTTTCTGTTCAGCAGAATGGCCCTCCTTTGAGGTAGGGTGGCCCGTCGAGGGGTCCTTCCACCTCCCGCTGATCTGGGCAGTCAAAGCTGTTATTTTCCAACATGGTCAACACGGTCACCCTGACCAGCAGCCCTACATTATGGTATGGCAGGACCTGTGTGAAGAGGACCCTCCAGGATGGGTGAAACCTTTTCTCTTCCCAGAACAACATAGCTCTGTGGTGGTTCTTCCAGCCAAGGCACAGGCGCAACCATGGGCACCCAGACTTTACCCGCCCCTGCCCTCCTAACCATCAGCACCCAGACTTTACCTGCCCTGCCCCCCTCAGTCTCGCCTGAGTCTCAGCCTGATCTCATTCTCTTGAACTCTGATGTCCCACCTCCTCCCTATCCTCCAGAGCAGCCATACCTCCTCCTCCCCCCTACCTACCCCTTCCTCTTCTCTTGACTCTCAGCGGCAGGAGCCATGGGCGGGGGCCCTCCGGGCAAGGACTAACCCAAGAGACGCGGAGCAGATGGGCCCAGAGCCCTCAAGACGTGGCAGTTACTCTCCCTCTCCGGCCCTACGGACCCCAGATTGATGACGGACAAGGGGGAGAGATGCCCGCCCTTCGCTACTGGCCCTTTTCTTCCTCTGACCTATATAACTGGAAAAATAACAACCCTCCTTTTTCTGAAGAACCCTCTAGGCTTACCAGGCTGGTAGAATCCCTCGTGTTCTCCCATCAGCCCACCTGGGATGAATGCCAGCAACTATTGGGGACTCTCTTCACCACATAAGAGCAAGATAGGATCCTCCTAGAAGCCAGGAAATTGGTTCCCGGACAGGATGGGAGACCCACTCAGCTCCGTAATATCATTGATGATTTCTTTCCACTGTGCTGTCCTGATTGGGACCCAAATACTCCTGCAGTGGGTCTCCGAGCAGCGTGTTTGGCCAAGGTGAGGGAGGCCTGACGAAATGACCTCAATCTTTTTAGAAAGGCTAATGGAGGCCTACTGTAGATTCACCTCCTTTGATCCCCAAGCCGAGGAACAAAGGGTTTCGATTGCTATGGCCTTCATTGGTCAATCGGCCCTGGATATCAGGCACAACCTGCAACGGCTAAAAGTCTTTTATAAAAGGGAAACAGAGGAAGAAAAAGAGCAGAGGAAGGAGAGAGGGAAGAGAGAGAAAGTTATGGAGAAATGAAGGACAAGAGAGTTAACAAAAATCCTGGCCACAGTAGTTGAAGGCGCCACTGAGGGAAAAGAAAAGTTTAAGAGAGGCAGTGGAGGGAATAACCTGGGTCTGCGTCACCACCCTCCTCTAGACCCGAATCAATGTGCCTACTGCAAAGGAATAGGACACTGGGCTAGAGACTGCCCTAAAAAGAAAGAGGCTCAAGAGCATCGGCATGCCATGCTAGCCCTAGGGGAGAAGGGGCTCGGACCCCCTCCCTGAACTCAGGGTAACATTTGATGTGGAGGGGATGCCAATTGACTTCGATGAGGCCCTCCATAAAGACCTGAGCTTCTTTAGGGCTCAACATCCTGAAGTTACCCTACTGCAGTATGTGGATGATTTATTGTTAGCAGCAAATACCAAAGAGGACTGTGAGTTTGGAAATCGAGAGTTGTTAAGTGAACTAGCCAAACTGGGGTACGGAGTCTCAGCTAAGAAGGCCCAGATTTGTAAGAAAGAAGTTATTTTCCTAGGATAGGCTGTGGATCCCTGGGTTCGAATCCCTTGCTGCCCCGTTCCACCCTCTATTCAAAGGGGGTGCTGTTTTACAGTGGGTAGAGGAACAGCAGGAAGCCTTTGACAACATTAAAAAGGCACTTCTTTCGGCCCCAGCCCTAGCACTCCCAGAAGTGAGTAAACCATTCACATTCTATATAGAGGAGAGAAAGGGAGTGGCCAGAGGAGTGCTAATGCAGACCCTGGGCCCCTGGAAGAGACCCGTGGCTTATCTGTCCAAACGACTGGACTTGGTTGCTAGCAGATGGCCACGATGTCAAAAAGCAATCATGGTGGCTGCCCTCCTAGCTAAGGATGCGGACAAGCTTACCCTGGGACAAAAATTAACTATTGTAGCTCCACACACATTAGAGAGCGTGATCCACCAGCACCCAGATAGATGGCTGTCAAACGCCAGAATTACCCACTATCAGAGTATTCTCCTAGATAAAGACAGAGTGACCTTTGGGCCCCCTTCAGCCTTAAACCTCACTACTCTGCTACCAGATGAGGCCATGGGACCTGTGCTACACACTTGTCAAGAGACCTTAGCGGAAGAGACTGGAATCCTCCAGGACTTGAGAGACCGGCAGCTACCCAATTTGGAGGTAACCTGGTTGTCTGATGGGAGCAGCTTCCTCCAAGGCGATAAGAGACGAGCAGGAGCAGTGGTTGTTAAATGGGACTAAAGTTATCTGGTCTTCTGGACTTCCAGAAGGGACCTCTGCCCAGAAGGCTGAGCTAATAGCCCTCACTAAAGCCCTGGAACTAGCAAAGGCTAGCCGTTATGCCTTTCCACAACCCATGTTCACGGGGTCATTTACCAACAAAGGGGACTGCTAACCTCAGCTGGCAAAGAAGTCAAACACAAAGAAGAGATCCTAAAACTTTTGGCTGCAGTCATGCTTCCCAAAGAACTAGCCATTGCCCCCTGTGATAGCCACCAGAAAGGCTTAGACCCAGTAGCACTGGGTAACAGACGAGCAGATGAAGAGGCAAAAGCAGCAGCATTGAGGGACCCAAAAGAATTGTCCTTAGTAATCAAGGAATGCCAACAGCTTCCGCAAACACCACCTGATACTCCACCACTAGGGGAACAAGAAGTCCTAACCTATTTACAGCAGGTTCATCAATTCACCCACTTGGGGTCAAAGAAATTACAGCAGCTCTTGCAAGATCAGAACGAACTATAACTACTGTCAACCTCTAAGAGAAGAGAACTAGCAGATCGCGTGACAAAGGAATGCCAGGTGTGCCAAACTGTAAACGCCTATCCCTCCAAAATACCTGAAGGAAAAGATTAAGGGGGACCCAGCCTGGACAATTTTGGGAAGTTGATTTTACTGAAGTAAAACCTGCAAGGTACGGACTTAAGTATTTGTTAGTCTTTGTAGACACTTTTCCAGGTTGGGTAGAAGCCTTCCCACTAAAAGAGAGATGGCCCAGATCGTAATCAAGAAGACCATGGAAGAAATTTTTCCTCGGTTTGGTCTGATAATGGACCGGCGTTTGTGGCCCAGGTAAGTCAGGATGTGGCCAGGATATTGGGGATTGATTGGAAGTAACAGAGTTCAGGGCAGGTAGAGAGAATGAACAGAACAATAAAAGAGACTCTAACCAAATTAGCTATAGGGACTGGCTTAAAAGATTGGACCATGCTCCTACCTTACACTTTATTTAGGGCCAGGAATACCTCCTTCTTTCTCACGTGTAACCTGACCCCTTATGAAATTTTGTATGGGACACCCCATCCAGTAAGAGCCTTGTCCCCTATTCTAGAAGCTAATGATTCCTTTCATACCCCTTTGCTTGACAGGCTGTGGGCTCTGGAAAGAGCCCAGCGGTTCTTATGGTGACAACTCTCCACCGCCTATCAACCAGGAGACAGAGGAACCTCCTATCAATAGCAGGTAGGAGACTTCGTCCCTGTCCATCGCCACCAGGTACAGACTCTCGAATCCCGGTGGAAAGGAACATATCAGGTGCTCTTAACCACCCCCACTGCAGTCAGGGCTGATGGCATCAGATCCTGGACCCATGCATCTCACTTCAAGCCAGCATCCTCACCCCTGGAGTCCCAATGGAAGTTGGAAAAGTCTGATAATCCTCTCAAGTTACAGGTTCATCATGTGGCTAGGGGCCTCCCTCCCTCTGGGTAAAGGTAACCCTCACCTGCCGCTGGATCAAATCTGGACAATTTCCAACCTAGAAACGGGAACCACCCTTACCCTAGCTTCCCAGACTGGACCAAAAATGTCCTGGTTCCTGGACTTAGCCTTTGATTTATGCGAACTAGCTAAATGATCTTGGATCAACAAAAAGCCGACCAGGCTAGATCCTTATCCAGACTGCCAGTATCGTGACTGGTGTATATGTCCAGGAAGAAGCTTTATTTACCTCTAGGTGTGGGGGGCCAGAAAGCTATTATTGTGCCAGATGGGGATGTGAAACTTCTTATACGGGGAGCCGATGGACAGCGGGAGGACCTCCAGATCTGATTAAAGTCACCAAGAAACAAGAAAACCAAACAGCCCAGATAAGTTTTACCACTCTAGCCGGTCTAGATATACTGGGAATTAGATCCAGGGACCTACTGTTCAGTTTAAGGTTACAAAAGCAGTTTGTAGACCCATCTGTTGTAATAGGACCAAACTCTGTGCTCAAACCAAGCAATCCCCCACCCCCTACTCATGGGCCCCAACTCATTACTCAGACCCCAGGGACTAGCACGGTATCTAGACCTCTGCCCAAACATATGACCCCAGCCCAGTACCTGATCTTAGTAATTTATATAACCTTGTCTTAGCATATTCAGCTCTTAACCATACCCGAAGTGTCTTGACTCAATCTTGCTGGCTTTGTTTGACGGCTTCCCCACCATATTATGAAGAGAGAGCAGTTAATGAGACTTATAATATAACTACCAGCTCCTCCTGTGGTTGGAATGGAAAGCACAGATTTACCCTCCCTGAGGTTTTTGGGCAAGGAACATGCTTAGGAGAACCCCCAGATTCAGTCAAGCAGACACTGTGCTCTCAAACTTTCTGGGTAAATTACACAGAAAACAGCCAGTACCTAGTCCTACCCCAAGGTACCCGATGGGCATGCAATACTAGGCGTACCCCCTGTGTTTCTGCCCAGGTATTCGATAACTCGGCCCATTGTTGTGTTATGGTACAGGTATTTCCCCGTGTGGTGCATCATCAGGGTGAAGAATTCAAAAGTAAGATAGAGGGTGGAACTAGATCTCAGAGAGAGCCTGTATCATTAACCTTAGCCACACTTATGGGGATAGGTGTTGCTGCTGGGGTAGGGACTGGGATCGCAGCAATAGTACAAGGGTCGCAGCAGGTGGCTCAGTTGCAGGTTGCCATTGACCAAGATCTAAAAACCATAGAGACCTCAGTGACAGCACTGCAGGACTCTTTAACCTCCCTGTCAGAGATGGTACACCAAAACAGACGTGGGCTAGACTTACTGTTCATGAAAGAGGGAGGTCTCTGTGCGGCCTTAAAGGAAGAATGTTGTTTGTATGCAGACCTTTCGGGAGTAGTTAAAGAATCTATGACCAAACTTAGAGAGCGCCTCCGGGAGAGAGAGGAGTGAGAGGTGCAACAGGGGTGGTTTGAATCTTAGTTTGCTAAGTCTCCTTGGCTCACTACGCTGCTGTCTGCTTTAGCCTTGCCATTCATTGTGTTGCTTTTAGTAATAACTATAGGACCATGTGTTCTAAATAGAGTAATAAGCTTTCTGCATGAGCAAATTGGAAATGTCAAACTAATGCTTATTAGGCAACAATATTCAGTCTTAAATAGCCAAGAAGATCTCTAAGATTAGAGATGTGCACAAGAGGAAGTGGGGAATGTTAGGGAAAAATTTTGTTAAACTCTGCATAAGTGATGAATCACCCTCCTTCTGAAAACCAAGAAGGGGCTTTAAATGTGCGGTCCACCCAATTCTTGGAAAAACTGCAAGATATATGTTATTTGCCTCCTGCATTCCTGCACAGAGCAACCCCCATGACCTATACCTGAACTCCCTTGTCCAAACACCCTATAAAAGCTTTGTGCAACTTCAGCTCGGGGCTCTCTGTTCGTCTGTGTTCACTGAGCCCCATGCATGGTTGGTGAATAAAATTCCCCTTGCTTGTTGAAAGAGAGAATGTCTCTTAGAGTCCTCATTTTCAAGAAAGATATCACAAACCCTTACAACCTCAGGCATAAACTCAAAACTTGCACACGACACCTAAGCCTAAGTACTCCTCAAGTAAACCCTCATCTGACGCCTACACAGTCCCCAGTCCAGCCCTCACCTGAGGACTCTCCAAAGGCCCATCATACCTAAGGTCCCAATTTTCCCAGCACCAGCCTCAACTCTCTGCAGACCTCTCTCCAGTACCACCCTCACCTGCGGCCTGTCCTCTACCCACAGGCCCACACGGACATCAGGCATGAGATTTTCCCAGCAACCCACCTCACCTCAGACCCCAATGCATTCCAGTACAACCCTCACCTGAGGCCTGAGCTCTGTCTAAAGGCCCACCCTCAAATCAGGCCTCAATTCTTCCACGTCTCACCCTCACTTGAGGCCTGAACTCTGCCTAATCCCATCCTCAACTCAGGCCTCAAGTCTCCCCAGAACCACCTGCACCTCAAGCCCCATCTTGTCCCACAGGTTCACCCTCACCTCACACCAAAGCTCCCCACACAAGCCCACCCTAACTCAGTCCTTATTTCGCCTAAGGTACACTGTCAGCATAGGCCTAAAATCTACCCAGGCCCACCTCCACCTCAGGTCTAAGAGGCCCTCCCTCACCTAGGGACTTAATTCTCCCCAGGTCCTCCCTCACCTGAGGCCAGAGCTACTACATACATATAGGCTCACTGTCACCTCAGGCCTGAGTTCTCCAGAGACCTATCCACAGTACAGGCATAAACTCTACCTACAGATACTCCCTACATCAGTCAGGCCTGAGATCTCACCACACGCCCACCCTAACCTGAGACCCCCAATGCCTCCCAGTACCCTCTTCACCTGAGGCCTGTCCTCTACCCACAGGCCCACCCTGACCTCAGGCATGAGATTTTCCGCCAATCCTGCACCCATCTCAGACCCCAAGAATTCCCACTACGACCCTCACCTGAGGCCTGAGCTCTACCCAAAGGCCCGCCCTCAACTCAGGCCTCAATTCTTCCCAGTCCCTCCCTCATCTGAGGCCTGAACTGCAAATCAAGTACAAGTCCTGGCCGCTACCAATGATGATTGGGCCATTTTAACCACCATGTTTGATGGAATAATTGATAATCATTACCCAAAACACCCAATGTTAAAATTCGCAGCCGAACACCCTTTGGTATTTCCGCGGGTTACCTCTTCTGTGCCTCTTAAGGTTGGATTAATGGTTTTTACTGATGGGTCAAAGACGGGTGTTGGAGCCTATGTTGTAGGTTCACAGGTTTTTACTAAATCTTTTGATGAGACCTCACCCCAGGTAGTGGAATGTGCAATTGTTTTAGAAGTATTGAAGAAATTTAAATGCCCTCTTAATATTGTTTCTGATTCTTGCTATGTGGTTAATGCCCTAAAGATTTTAGAGGTGGCTGGGGTTATCAAACCTTCCAGCACCGTGGCTAAATTGTTTTGTGCAATACAAGATTGTTTATTAGCCCAACAATTTTCCTTTTTTATTACTCATATTCAGGCACATTCAGGCCTGCCTGGGCCCCTAGTTCAAGGAAATGACTTGGCTGATAAAGCGACAGGCCTTGCTGCAGTCGCTCTACAAGATTCCCTGACAGCTGCCCGTGAGTTCCACAAAAAATATCACGTAACCTCTGAGACATTGCGCAAGCGATTTGCACTTACTAGACAACAGGCCCGTGAAATAGTGCTACAATGCCAAAACTGCTGCCAGTTTCTTCCTGTTCACCATAATGGAATCAATCCCCGGGGCCTTGAGCCTCTTCGTATATGGCAGATGGATGTTACCCATATTTCCTCTTTTGGAAAGCTACAATTTGTTCATGTCTCAGTAGATACCTGCTCTGGCATTATACATGCCACCCCAGTGCCAGGAGAAAAAGCCATCCATGTGATTCAACATGGTTTAGAAGCCAGGAGTGCATGGGGAAAGCCCCAATGTATTAAGACTGATAATGGACCAGCTTACACATCTCAAAAGTTCGCGCAATTTTGCGCACAAATTCAAGTGATTCATATCACAGGATTGCCCTACAATCCTCAAGGCCAGGGCATTGTTGAACGTGCACATAGATCTCTAAAAACTTATTTAATTAAACAAAAAGGGGGTATGGAAGGCACCCTTCCTGCAACACCCAGAGTGACTATTGCTTTGGCACTCTTTACCCTCAATTTTTTAATTTGGATGATAATGGGAGGTTAGCAGCAGAACGGCACACATCTCCTACATCATCAACTAAAGAGATGGTTGAATGGAAAGATGTGCTAGATAATAAATGGAAAGGCCCGGATCCTGTTTTAATAAGATCCAGGGGAGCTGTTTGTGTTTTCCCACAGGATGAAGAGAGTCCAATTTGGATTCCAGAATGTCTTACAAGGAAGATATTGCCGGACCAGGACTCGGCCCCGATATCCCCATCTCCTGTGGATGATATGCTGGATGATGCTGACGGGCCATGTACAGGGAGAACCGCGTTGGGGAATAATGTCCACCTTTCCACCCCCAATGGCGGTGATGTATAATGCTCAAGTTTTTCCCAGGTTTTTTACTTCATCCAGGGATTTAGGCTTGGCCTTTTTACCCCAAGATGTACAAATCGAGCCCCTACAAGATAATCGAACTTTGTCCTTAAAGGGTAGTCTTTGCTTTGTGGTAGAGAAGGACAATAGTTCATGTATTCAGTTAGGTAACTTTTCGGCCGCATGGCGAAGGGAAGCGGCATGGGGAGATAATGCCAAAATTCAGGCAAACGCTACCGTCCTTTATGGATAGTGGCCAGCAACCTTCGTTGGCCTGAACTATACGCCCCCTCAGCAGCCAAAGATGGCTCCATTCTGTATGGGCAGTCAAGAGAAGGATGTTTTGCTCCCCTGGACGGGCTGTAAATCCCGCCTGGCAAAGTGGGTTGTACCTGGGCTGTTTTCTTTTTCGCCCGACTTGGGCACAAATTTTACTGATTTTCAAATACAACAGGCTAATGGAAATCCCTTTGATTTATGGCTGCTTTGCGGGGTTAATGGAAGCTGTACAGATTTGTCACCCCTGTCCATGATAAAAGGGGGACAGGGCGAATTGGGCCAGTTAGAACATGAGTAGCAAAAGAAGATTGAAGGGGCCTTATCTTCAGCCCCATCTTGTCCCACAGATTCACTCTCACCTCAAAACAAAGCTCCCCACACAAGCCCACCCTGATCCAGCCCTTATTTCGCCTAAGGTACACTGTCAGCATAGGCCTAAAATCTACCCAGGCTAACCTCCACCTCAAGTGTAAGAGGCCCTCCCTAACCTAGGGACTTAATTCCCCCCAGGTCCTCCCTCACCTGAGGCCAGAGCTACACCTATAGGCTCACTGTCACCTCAGGCCTGAGTTCTAAAGAGACCCAGCCACATTACAGGCATAAACTCTACATACAGATACTCTCTACTTCAGGCCTGAAATCTCACCATAGGCCCAATCTCACCTCAGATCCCAACTCCTCCCAGTACCCTCTTCATAGGAGGTCTATCCTCTACCCACAGACCATGAGATTTTCTGCCACCCTGCCCACATCTCAGACCCCAATGCTTCCCACTACCACCCTTACCTGGGTCCGGAGCTCTTCCCAAAGGCCCACCCTCAACTGAGGCCTCAATTCTTCCCAGTCCCTCCCTCATCTGAGGCCTGAACTCTGCCTAATCCCACCCTCAACTCAGGCATAAATTGTCTCCCCAGGGCAACCCTCCCCTGAAACCTAAACTCTTCCTAGACCAAACCTGACACAGGTCTAACCCCTTCCAGGCCACTGTCCTCTGAGGCCTGTCCTCTACACAAAGGCCGACCTTCATGTAAGGCCTCAATTCTTCCCAGTCCCATCCTCACCTGAGGCCTGAACCCAGCCTAATCCCACCCTCAACTCAGGCCTCACTGTCTCCCCAGAACCACCTGCACCTAAAGCCCCATCTTGTCCCACAGACCCACCCTCACCTCAGACCTAAATTCTCCACTTAGGCCCACCCTGATTCAGCACTTATTTAGCCTAACGTACACTGTTAGCATAGGCCTAAAATCTACCCAGGCCCACCTTCACCTCAGGTCTAACTTATTCCCAGGCCCTCCCTCTCCTAGGGACTCATTTCTCCCCAGACCCACCCTCACCTGAGGCCTGAAGTCTTCCCAAGACCACCCTCACTTCAGTCCTCAATGTACCCCAGTGCCACCCTCACCTGAGGCCTGTCGTCTACCAACAGGCCCACCCTGACCTCAGGCATGAGATTAACCGACAATCCTGCCCACATCTCAGACCCCAATGCTTCCCAGTACCACCCTCACCTGAAGCCTGTCCTCTTCTCACAGGCCCACCCAGACAGCAGGCCTGAGATTTTCCCACAAACCTGCCCTCACCTCAGACCCCAATGCTTCCCCTGACCACCCTCACCTGAGGCCTGAGCTCTACCCAAAGGCAAGCCTTCACCTCAGACCTCAATTCTTCCAAGTCCCACCCTCACCTGAGGCCTGAACCCTACCTAATCCCACCTACAACTCAGGCTTCACTGTCTCCCGAGAATCAACTGCACCTAAAGCCCCATCTTGTCCCACAGACCCACCCTCACCTCAGACCTAAGCTCTCCTTCCATGTTGATTCCTGAATAGTGCCATTCTGGCCCTTATGGCCCCTCTTCCTCCCCAAAGGACTAAAACCTTATGTTAAATAGGGGGATTAAGAAAAACATGTTTTCCTGCTCTACAGTCTCCTTACAGCTGCCACCTGCTGAGTGCTAGTCTTTGGGGATTTTCCATGACCTTGGGTGGGCGGGAATAGGGGGCAGGGTGTGAGAGAGTCAAGAAAGGAGAAGCTAAGTGGGGGACTAGGAGAGAGAGAAGCAGGACTAAGATGTAAGGTGTACTAAATAAAGCTCGGGTCTCTCATTGTGATCCTGAATGATAGAACCTAACGACTCCAGAGTACAGATTATTTAACCTCGACGCCCCTTGCCTGTACAAGACTTGAACACCCAAAAACCGGATGTGGTAAGTGGAGGTCCCATCGAGACCCAGGAAAGAGGGATAAGCAGACGAGGCTCACCCGTGAAGAGACCGGGGAGGATCTGGGAAATACCCAGGAATAGGCGCCTAAAGATAAAAATAGAAATATAAGAATAAGAATATAAGAATAGAAATATGGGAAACTCAACCTAGCATGTTTGGCTAGCTTCCGAACTCCGAGAGTTATTAAGGCAACAGGGACTTTTAATAAAAGCTCAGACCGCACTCGCTTTTGTAAAAAACGATAGGGGAGATTAGTCCATGGTTCTTGACGGGAGGAAGTTTTAACGTTTCTGATTGGGTACAAGTTAAGATAGACTTACAAAAGACATTGAGAGATCAGGGTCCCAAATCTCTTCCAGTATTTACCTTCTCTCTCTGGAGATTCGTAAAAGACACGTTGCTCTCTAATCAGGTTAAAGTAAAACAACAACTCGCTGACCTGGAGCGTGTGTTTGAAGAAGAGCAAGAAATAGAGACCCAGGAATCATTTAAAGAAGCCTCAGATTCAGATTTATCCGGTCTTGAATTGGAGAAGGGGCTTCCACTGCCTCATCCAGTAAGAGTAAAGGAAAAGGATGGATGGTGGCAAATAGTTATGATTCAGACATTGAAGAGGAGAGACATTTTGAGGAGCGCTCCCTTGTTAAAGACACTCATAAATTGACTCAAAAATTAAGGGATTTAGAAGTGACTGAGGTGAAGGGACCAGTTAGTCCTTCTGCGCCTCCACCGCCCCCATATAATTGGGATAGACCAGAAAAGCGGCTAATGCGGTGGAGAGAAGATAGGGAAGAAAATAGCCCTAAGGGAGTAATTTTCCCAGAATTGCAAGCTTACTTGGTTACAGAGGTACAAGATGCCCAGGGCCAGACTATTCAGCAGCATGAGCCCCTCACCTTTAAAGACCTGAAGCAGCTCAAAGAGGCTGTTTCCAGTTATGGCCCTCATGCCCCTTTCACCCAATCTCTTTTTGAATCTTACCAAGGGTCGTTTTTGACTCCTAGTGACTGGCAACAATTGACTAGGGCTGCTCTATCAGGCGGAGATTATTTAATATGGAAAGGAAAATTTCAGGAGAGATGCGTTGAAATTGCCCACTTAAATGCCCAGGCCGGAAAACCTGAAGTTAACGTAGAGCTGCTGACTGGCACTGGAGCATATGCTAGTATACAAGCACAGATTCAGTATGATGCTGGCACTTATGCTCAGATTGCTGCTGCAGCAAACAGAGCATGGAAAGCCCTGCCTAATACTGCGGCTGGTCAACAATTAAATAAGGTCTTACAGGGTCCTTCAGAGCCCTATGCAGATTTTGTTTCTCGACTGTTGCAATTAGCAGAGAAAATACTTGGAGATGTTAAAGCAGCTATGCCAGTAGTTAAGCAACTGGCATTTGAAAATGCCAACAAGCATTGTAAAGAAGCCCCGAGACCTCACAAAGGAAAGAGTCTTGATTTTATGATTAAGGTCTGTAGAGATATTGATGCAAGCTTTGTGCAGGCACAGGTTATGGCTGCTGCGATTAGCAAAGGATTGAGGGCAGGAAGAACAGAAAATGAAATGAGGAGAAGAGGTTGTTTTCAGTGTGGACAGCCTGGACATTTAAAACGTGATTGTCCAAACGGTTCACCTGCTAAGGCAAGGCATGCCCCTGGAATTTGTCCTCGTTGTAAAAGGGGACAGCACTGGAGTAGTGAATGTCGCTCGAAGTGGGACAATCAGGGAAACCCCATCCAGCCGAGAAAAGGGGTGAGGGGGCCGCTCCGGGCCCCGAAAGCCAATGCGTACGGAGTTTTGAGAACTACAGCACCCCTTCCAGACAGTGGCAGACTGCATCACATTCCAATAAACAATCAGGCCAACAATCCTTTTCTGTCAGAGACCTCTACCGAACAACCCCAGGTAGCGCAGGATTGGACCTCAATGCCTCCGCCAGAACGATATTAACCCCCTCCATGGGGCCTCAGGCAGTACCCACAGGGGTTTCTGGCCCACTTCCCACAGGGTCAGTAGGACTGTTGTTAGGAAGAGGCAGCATTACTATGCAGGGCATAATCTTACATCCTGGAGTGATTGACTCTGATTTTACTGGGGAGATAAAAATCATGATGGAATCCAAAGGGGGAGTAGCAGTGACTGAGCAAGGACAAAGAGTGGCCCAGCTGTTACTTCTTCCTTATCTAAATACTAATGCCTCTAGCACAACACCTATGCGAGGTGATAGGGGGTTCGGCTCCTCAGGAGGGGCCCAAGTTTAATGGGTTGCTCAGATGTCCTCGCGATCTCAGCTCACCCTTAAAGTGAATGGTAAAGAATTCTTGGGAATTCTAGATTCTGGGGCTGACGTTTCAGTTATTTCCACCCTCTACTGGCCCAAGAAATGGCCAAAGGATGAAGCTACTGCTATACTCCAAGGTTTGGGACAAGTAAGGCCAGCCCTCAGCTCCCAAATTCTTGACTGGAATGATGGAGAGCATTCAGGAAAATTTCAACCTTATATAGTTCCCGATTTGCCCACTAATTTATGGGGACGGGATGTACTAGCTGCTATGGGGGCAGTGCTTATTACTCAGGCTCTTGGGAACAGTAACCCTTTTGTGACCAATAGGATGTTGGACATGGGATGGACACCAGGCAAAGGGCTTGGCCATTTACAACAGGGGCGCCCTAAAGCATTACAACCTTGGGATGAAGTTACTAGGAGGCCTGGAGATAGAAGAGGGCTCAGTGAAGAACCTTTTTTCTAGGGGCCACTGTGATTAGGCCTGAACCCACACCTATAATATGAATTCCCCAGTGTGAGTAGAACAGTGGCCCTTGACTAGAGAAAAATTACAGGCCGCACAGAATCTTGTCAAGGAACAACTGTTGGTGGGACATATAGTTCCTTCCACGTCACCTTGGAATATTCCTATATTTGTTATAAAAAAGAAGTCAGGAAAATGGAGGCTGCTACAGGATCTTAGAGCAGTTAATGCCACCATGCAAATTATGGGGGCGCTGCAGCCTGGACTTGCTCATCCTGCTGCTATACCTAAAGATTGGCATTTGATTGTTTTAGATTTAAAAGATTGCTTTTTTACCATTCCTCTTGCTCCTCAAGATTGCCAGCGTTTTGCTTTTTCTGTCCCCTCAAACTATAAGGAACCCTATAAGAGATATCATTGGATAGTTTTACCCCAAGGCATGGCTAATAGCCCCACATTGTGTCAAATGTATGTTTCTGCAGCCTTAGAGCCAATTAGAAGCCAGTTTCCCAAAGCCTATATAATTCATTACATGGATGATTTACTTCTGGCACATTCTTCTCAAGAGGCATTGATGGAATTGTATGATAAATTACAAAAGGGTTTAAAATCAGTGGGTCTCGTTATAGCTCCTGAAAAGGTTCAATTGATACCTCCTTATAGTTATTTGGGTTATGTTATTCAAAAGGTGGGTATTGCCCCTCAAAAGATACAGTTGGCCACCTCCCAGTTAAAAACCTTGCATCAGTGGCAACAATTCCTAGGAGAAATTCAATGGCTAAGGCCCTCTTTTTCAATTTCTACAGGAGAACTTAAGCCTCTTTTTGAACTCCTAAAGGGAGATGCTGAGCCCACATCTACCCGGATTTTGACTCCTGAGGCCAAAAAGGCCCTTACTAAAATAGAACAGGCATTACAAGATATGTCAGTACAACAGATAGATTATGATAAGCCTTTGCAGTTTTTGGTTTTGGCCTCTAATTTTGCACCTACCGGTGTTTTTTGGCAACAAGGTCCCATTTATTGGGTACATCTTTCTGCGTCACCTGGGCGCACAGTTATTCCTTATCCTGAGTTAATAGTTCAATTGTTATGGAAGGGTAGATGCTTGGGGCAGGCTTTATTTGCCAAAGATGCAGATATAATAGTTTTGCCCTATACCCAAGAAATGGTTGCTAATTTGATTCAAAATGATGATTCTTGGTGTTTTTGTGCACCTTTAAAGGACAGATAGTTCAAGCTTATCCTAAACATAAAATCATTCAAAGTTTTAAATTATGCCCTTTTATCTTTCCCAAGATAATAAAGACCCAACCTATAGCTGGGGCATGTCTACTCTTCACTGATGGCTCCAAGACTGGAAAAGCAGTAGTTGTGGATGGAGATCATATAGAAAGTGTAATAGTGCCCCAGGCCTCTGCTCAGTTGATAGAAATTACTGCTATGATACTTGCCTTTCAATTATATCCTGAAGAGCCCCTTAATATTTATACTGATAGTGTGTATGTGGCCAATATTATGCCCCAACTAGAAGTGGCCCCTCATGTGGGGTAATCATCAAAGATTGTTAGCCAATTACAAAGCTTACAGATTTTTATATGGTCCAGAAAGCAATCTGTGTTTGTAGGACATATTAGAGGACATTCTGGCTTGCCTGGACCACTTGCCAAAGGCAATGCGCAAGCAGGTGAAGCTACCCGAATAATTTTTGCCTCTCTAGAATATGATCGGGCTCTACAATTACATAAAAAGTTGCATCTCAATGCTCAAACGTTAAGGCATTAGACACAATGCACCAAAACAGAGGCCCTTTCTATAGTTTCCACATGTGTCACTTGTGCTCCCTTTATTCATGTTCCATCCTTTGGAGTAAATCCTAGAGGTCTCAGACCAAATGATATATGGCAGATGGATGTCACTCATGTCAATGGTTTGGGAACCAAATATTTTTTGCACGTGGCTGTAGATACTTATTCAAAATGATCATGGCTACTTAGATTCAGGAGAGAAAACTAGACAAGTAATTGAACATTTGCTAGCTTCTTTTGCTGTTATGGGAGTGCCTAAAAAGATTAAAACTGACAATGGTCCAGCATATACTAGCAGAAAATTTTCCCGGTTTTCTGAACCCTGGGATATTAAACACAGTACTGGTATCCCTTATAATCCACAAGGACAAGCTATTGTTGAGAGGACCCACCAGCACATCAAAACTTATTTAAAAAAATTAAAGGAGGGTGACATATACCAAAACTGTCAGGGCCCACAGGCCCTTCTTTCTCTTACCTTATTTACTTTAAATTTTTTGCTGCTGGATTATGAAGGATATAGTGCTGCCCAGCGACACTATTCTGTCCCCCCCTCCACAGAAGCTATGGTTCGATGGAAAAATTTATCCTCCGGACAATGGCAACCGCCAGCACCTGTGCTGGCCAGAGTTAGGGGGGCTGTCTGTGTTTATCCACCAGGTGCTGAGAAGCCAATCTGGATACCTGAAAGGTGTGTACGTCCTGTTTAACATGAAAAGATTGTGGTTCCTGAAGCTTCTCACGAGGCCAGTAAGTAAAAAAAAAAAAAAAATTCTATCTCTTCTACTCCATGCCTCTTGGTCCCATTACCCAGACTCGGACCCTGGAGGGTGGGAAGGGTCTTTTAAACTGTTCATCTCTAAATTTCAGCTTAAGCAACTGACTGGAGTAAAGAACATTCCAGTGCCCTGTTGGTACGAGTCCCAGCTGCAGTGATGTTGGTGGTGGTTCGTCAGACCAAGATCCATCACCCAGGTGCAAAAGAGAGACTCCAAAATAACTACACAGTCACCCTGCTGCTTTTGGAGCTACAGCCTCGGAAAATGAATTGAGCCAGACAACCAGAGCTGCATCCCTGGTGAACCAACGATCAGCCAGCATGGTGACTGCCTTTGAAATTCCAGAGACTTTAAATGGACAAATACATTTTGAAATTTATCCCTCAAACAACAGGCTGCCCTATTGACATTTTGCATATGTAATAATGGCTATTGTGTGACCTTGGATATTCTGATATTTGTGTTACCTCAAGTAAGATAGAAAATGTAAAGTCAGTAGTTGCATATTGTTAAACCAGTGTTTTTGGGGCCCCTAGAATACAACCTTTTTAATTTACACTTTGCAATTAGCTTACACCTTTACACCCCTTGAGACTAGTGGCTTATAGAATACCCTGACTAGGCTAGGTAGATCACCCAATGGTCTGGATATATATCCCTTTTTAATATTTGGCCTCAAGGGTTGGCATGCTGTCTTTTCATTCTAGTACTCTGCAAGAGCAGCAAGGTCATCAGCAGGAAAAATAAAAGAGGCTTCAACCTTGCAACCCCCCAACTGATGCTCAAATATGCATATCAATGCTAGAAGGACTCTCCCAATAACAGGCAACTTTCCCGCCTGCTATATCTAACTAAGACAGGAGTTGGCACATCCAATGAAGGGTTCTGTAGCAGGGGCTAGGGGGCGATCCTATATATATATTTTTTTTAATAAAGGGGGGTGAGATGTTGATTCCTGAATACTGCCATCTGGCCCTTATGGCCCCTCCTCCTCCCCAAAGGACTAAACCCTTATGTTAAATAGGGGGATTAAGAAAAACATGTTTTCCTGCTCTACAGTCTCCTTACAGCTGCCACCTGCTGAGTGCTAGTCTTTGGGGATTTTCCAAGACCTTGGGTGGGCTGGACTAGGGGGCAGGGTGTGAGAGAGTCAAGAAAGGAGGAGCTAAGTCTGGGACCAGGAGAGAGAGAAGCAGGACTAAGATGTAAGGTGTACTAAATAAAGCTCGGGTCTCTCATTGTGATCCTGAATGATAGAACCTAACGACTCCAGAGTACAGATTATTTAACCTCCACGCACCTCGCCTGGACAAGACTCGAAAACCCCAAATCCAGACTCAGTAATCTTCTCCCACAGACCCACCCTCACCTAAGACCTAAGCTCTCCATCCAGGCCCACCCTAACTCAGCACTTATTTAGCCTAAGGTACACTGGTAGCAGAGGCCTAAAATCTGCACAGGCCCACCTTCACCTCAGGTCTAACTTATTCCCAGGTCGCCCCCTCACCTAGGGACTCATTTCTCCTCAGGCCCTCCCTCACTAGGGACTGAATTCTCCCCAAGCCGTCCCTCACCTGAAGCCAGAGCTATACCTATAGGCTCACCATCACCTCTGGCATGAGTTCTCCAGAGACCTACCCACATTACAGGCATAAACTCTACCCGCAGCTACTCTCTCACTGCAGGCCAGAGATCCCCCCACAGGCCCACCCTACCTCAGATCCCAAACGCTTCCCATTGCCACCCTCACCTGAGGCCTGTCCTCTATACACAGGGACACCCTGACAGCAGGCCTGAGTGTTTCCCACAAACCCGCTCTCACCTCAGACCCCAATGCTTCCCAGTACCAACCTAACCTGGGGCATGAGCTCTGCCCAAAGGCCCACCCTCAACTCAGGCCTTAATTCTTCCTAGCCTCACCCTCATCTGAGGCCTGAACTCTGCCTAATCCAGTCCTAAACTCAGGCCTCAAGTCTCCCCAGAACCACCTGCACCTCAAGCCCCATCTTGCCCCACAGGTTCACCCTCACCTCAAACCAAAGCTCCCCACACAAGCCCACCCTAATCCAGCCCTTATTTCGCCTAAGGTACACTATCACCATAGGCCTCAAATCTACCCAGGCAGACCTCCACCTCAGGTCTAAGAGGCCCTCCCTCACCTAGGGACTTAATTCTCCCCAGGTCCTCCCTCACCTGAGGCCAGAACTACATCTATAGGCTAACTGTCACCCCAGGCCTAAGTTCTCCAGAGACCCATCCACATTACAGGCATAAATTCTACCTACAGATACTCTCTACCTCAGGCCTGAGATCTCACCACAGGCCCACCCTCACCTCAAATCCCAACTCCTCCCAGTACCCTCTTCATAGGAGGTCTATCCTCTACCCACAGACCATGAGATTTTCTGCCACCCTGCCCACATCTCCGACCCCAATGCTTCCCACCACCAAACTCACCTGAGGCCTGAGCTCTACCCAAAGGCCCACCCTCAACTCAGGCCTCAATTCTTCCCAGTCCCTCCCTCACCTGAGGCCTGAACTCTGCCTAATCCCACCCTCAACTCAGGCATATATTCTAACCCCAGAGCAACCCTCCCTTGAAACCTGAACTCTTCCTAGAATAAACCTGACACAGGTCCTAAACCCTTCCAGGCTAAGGTCCTCAGAGGCCTGTCCTCTACAGATGTTGGAGACTGAGGACTTGGTCCTTTCCATAGCCTTGAGAAACCCGAGACGGTAAGTTTCTTGATGATAAGGTGTTTTCTCTGATTGCTAGAATAGCTCTTAGTAACTGATTGCTAGAGTAGCTCTTAGTAAAACCACAGAATATTCCTTTGTCTGCCTTCCCGCCTTTCCAGAGTGGGTGGGACAGTGCTGAGCCCACCGACATGCCATATACCCTTCCCCCACAGCTGCTATTTGCCATCCCCTACCCCCTCCTCACTCCCCTCCCCTGAAGAGTATATATGTTACAGCTTGCAGCTCAATAAACTGAGACCTTGACATGATCTAGACGGACTCTGTCCTTCTTTGCAAGACTGGTCTTGTTTCTCTCTCACCCCCATTGGTTTCTTTCAGGAGGTACCCCCTCGATACCCACGAAATAACTAGACACGCTGGTCGTGGGCATACAGAGAGCCCCACCTTCATTCAAGGCCTCAATTCTTCCCAGTCCGACCCTCACCTGAGGCCTGAACCCAACCTAATCCCACCCTCAACTCCGGCCTCACTGTCTCCCTAGAACCACCTGCACCTAAAGCCCCATCTTGTCCCACAGACCCACCCTCACCTCAGACCTAAGCTCTCCACTTAGGCCCACCCTGACTCAGCACTTACTTAGCCTAAGGTACACTGTTACCATAGGCCTAAAATATACCCAGGCCCACCTCACCTCAGGTCTAACTTATTCACAAGCCCTCCCTCCCCTAGGTACTCATTTCTGCACAGGCCCACCACCCCATAGGGACTCAATTCTCCCTATACCCACCATGACCTGAGGCCTGAAGCCTTCCCAAGACCACCCTCACTTCAGTCCTCAATGTACCCCAGTGCCACCCTCACCTGAGGCCTGTCCTCTACTCACAGGCCCACCCTGACAGCAGGCCTGAGAGTTTCCCACAAACCCTCCCTCACCTCAGACCCCAATGCTTCCCAGTACCACCCTCATCTGAGGTCTGTCCTCTACCCACAGGCCCACCCTAACCTCAGACATGAGATTAACCTCCAATCCTGGCCACATCTCAGACCCCAATGCTTCCATGACCACCCTCACCTGGGGCCTGAGCTCTACCCAAAGGCCCACCCTCATCTGAGGCCTGAACCCTACCTAATCCCACCCTCAACTCAGACCTCAAGTCTCCCCAGAACCACCTGCACCTAAAGCCCCATCTTTTCCGAAAGACCCACCCTCACCTCAGACCTAAGCTCTCCTTCCAGGCCCACCCTAATTCAGCACTTATTTAGCCTAAGATACACTGGTAGCAGAGGCCTAAAATCTACCCAGGCCCACCTTCACCTCAGGTCTAACTTATTCCCAGGTCCACCCCTCACCTAGGGACTCAATTCTCCCCAGGCCCTCCCTCACCTGAGGCCAGAGCTACACCTATAAGCTCACCATCACCTCTGGGAAGAGTTCTCCAGAAACCTATCCACATTACAGGAATAAACTCTACCCACAGGTACTTTCTCACTGCAGGCCAGAGATCTCCCCACAGGCCCACCCTACCTCAGATCCCAAACCCTTCCCATGACCACCCTCACCAGAGGCCTGTCCTCTATTCACAGGGTCACCCTGACAGCAGGCCTGAGAGTTTCCCACAAACCCGCCCTCACCTCAGACCCCAATGCTTCCCAGTACCACCCTAACCTGAGGCCTGAGCCCTACCAAAAGGCCCACCCTCAAATCAGGCCTCAATTCTTCAGAGTCTCACCCTCACCTGAGGCCTGAACCCAACCTAATCCCACCCTCAACTCAGGCCTCAAGTCTCCCCAGAACCACCTGCACCTAAAGCCCCATCTTGTCCCACAGACCCACCCTCACCTCAAACCAAAGCTCCCCACACAAGCCAACCCTAATCCAGCCCTTATTTCGCCTAAGGTACACTAGCAGCATAGGCCTCAAATCTACCCAGGCACACCTCCACCTCAGGTCTAAGAGGCCCTCCCTAACCTAGGGACTTAATTCTTCCCAGGTCCTCCCTCACCTGAGGCCAGAGCTACTACACACCTATAGGCTGACTGTCACCTAAGGCCTAAATTCTCCAGAGACCCATCCACATTACAGGCAAAAACTCTACCTACAGATACTCTCTACCTCAGGCCTGAGATCTCCCCACAGGCCCAGCCTCACCTCAGACCCCAATGCCTCCCAGTACCCTCTTCACCTGAGGTCTGTTCTCTACCCACAGACCCAACCTGACCTCAGGCATGAGATTTTCCTTCAATCCTGCACCCATCTCAGACCCCAATGCTTCCCACTACCACCCTTACCTGGGTCCTGAGCTCTTCCCAAAGGCCCACCCTCAACTCAGGCCTCAATTCTTCCCAGTCCCTCCCTCATCTGAGGCCTGAACTCTGCCTAATCCTACCCTCAACTCAGGCCGCAATTCTTCCCAGTCCCTCATCTGAGGCCTGAACTCTGCCTAATCTTACCCTACACTCAGGCATAAATTCTGCCCCCAGAGCAACCCTCCCCTGAAACCTAAACTCTTCCTAGACCAAACCTGGCACAGGTCCTAACCCCTTCCAGGCCAAGGTCCTCTGAGGCCTGTCCTCTACACAAAGGCCCACCTTCATTTAAGGCCTCAATTCTTCCCAGTCCCACCCTCACCTTAGGCCTGAACCCAACCTAATCCCACCCTCAACTCAGGCCTCACTGTCTCCTCAGAACCACCTGCACCTAAAGCCCCATCTTGTCCAACAGACCCACCCTCACCTCAGACCTAAGCTCTCCACTTAGGCCCACCCTGAATCAGCACTTACTTAGCCTAAGGTACACTGTTAGCAGAGGCCTAAAATCTGCACAGGCCCACCATCCCGTAGGGACTCAATTCTCCCCAGACCCACCCTCACCTGAGGCCTGAAGTCTTCCCAAGACCACCCTCACTTCAGTCCTCAATGTACCCCAGTACCACCCTCACCTGAGGCCTGTCCTCTACTCACAGGCCCACTCTTACAACAGGCCTGAGATTTTCCCACAAACCCTCCCTCACCTCAGACCCCAATGCTTCCAAGTACCACCCTCACCTGAGGCCTGTCCTCTACCCACAGGCCCACCCTGACCTCAGACATGAGATTAACCCCCAATCCTGCCCACATCTCAGACCCCAATGCTTCCCATGACCACCCTCACCTGAGGCCTGAGTTCTACCCAAAGGCCAACCTTCACCTCAGGCCTCAATTCTTCCTAGTCACACCCTCATCTGAGGCCTGAACCCTACCTAATCCCACCCTCAACTCAGGCCTCAAGTCTCCCCAGAACCACCTGCACCTAAAGCCCCATCTTTTCCGAAAGACCCACCCTGACCTCAGACCTAAGCTCTCCTTCCAGGCCCACCCTAATTCAGCACTTATTTAGCCTAAGGTACACTGGTAGCAGAGGCCTAAAATCTACCCAGGCCCACCTTCACCTCAGGTCTAACTTATTCCCAGGTCCACCCCTCACCTAGGGACTCAATTCTCCCCAGGCCATCCCTCACCTGAGGCCAGAGCTACACCTATAGGCTCACCATCACCTCTGGCATGAGTTCTCCAGAGACCTATCCACATTACAGGAATAAACTCTACCCACAGGTACTCTCTCACTGCAGGCCAGAGATCTCCCCACAGGCCCACCCTACCTCAGATCCCAAACCCTTCCCATGACCACCCTCACCAGAGGCCTGTCCTCTATTCACAGGGCCACCCTGACAGCAGGCCTGAGAGTTTCCCACAAACCCGCCCTCACCTCAGACCCCAATGCTTCCCAGTACCACCCTAACCTGAGGCCTGAGCCCTACCAAAAGGCCCACCCTCAAATCAGGCCTCAATTCTTCAGAGTCTCACCCTCACCTGAGGCCTGAACCCTACCTAATCCCACCCTAAACTCAGGACTCAACTCTCCCAGGAACCACCTGCACCTCAAGCCCCATCTTGTCCCACAGACCCACCCTCACCTCAAACCAAAGCTCCCCACACAAGCCCACCCTAATCCAGCCCTTATTTCGCCTAAGGTACACTAGCAGCATAGGCCTCAAATCTACCCAGGCACACCTCCACCTCAGGTCTAAGAGGCCCTCCCTAACCTAGGGACTTAATTCTTCCCAGGTCCTCCCTCACCTGAGGCCAGAGCTACTACACACCTATAGGCTGACTGTCACCTAAGGCCTAAATTCTCCAGAGACCCATCCACATTACAGGCAAAAACTCTACCTACAGATACTCTCTACCTCAGGCCTGAGATCTCCCCACAGGCCCAGCCTCACCTCAGACCCCAATGCCTCCCAGTACCCTCTTCACCTGAGGTCTGTTCTCTACCCACAGACCCAACCTGACCTCAGGCATGAGATTTTCCTCCAATCCTGCACCCATCTCAGACCCCAATGCTTCCCACTACCACCCTTACCTGGGTCCTGAGCTCTTCCCAAAGGCCCACCCTCAACTCAGGCCTCAATTCTTCCCAGTCCCTCCCTCATCTGAGGCCTGAACTCTGCCTAATCCTACCCTCAACTCAGGCCGCAATTCTTCCCAGTCCCTCATCTGAGGCCTGAACTCTGCCTAATCTTACCCTACACTCAGGCATAAATTCTGCCCCCAGAGCAACCCTCCCCTGAAACCTAAACTCTTCCTAGACCAAACCTGGCACAGGTCCTAACCCCTTCCAGGCCAAGATCCTCTGAGGCCTGTGCTCTACACAAAGGCCCACCTTCATTTAAGGCCTCAATTCTTCCCAGTCCCACCCTCACCTTAGGCCTGAACCCAACCTAATCCCACCCTCAACTCAGGCCTCACTGTCTCCCCAGAACCACCTGCACCTAAAGCCCCATCTTGTCCCACAGACCCACCCTCACCTCAGACCTAAGCTCTCCACTTAGGCCCACCCTGAATCAGCACTTACTTAGCCTAAGGTACACTGTTAGCAGAGGCCTAAAATCTGCACAGGCCCACCATCCCGTAGGGACTCAATTCTCCCCAGACCCACCCTCACCTGAGGCCTGAAGTCTTCCCAAGACCACCCTCACTTCAGTCCTCAATGTACCCCAGTACCACCCTCACCTGAGGCCTGTCCTCTACTCACAGGCCCACTCTTACAACAGGCCTGAGATTTTCCCACAAACCCTCCCTCACCTCACACCCCAATGCTTCCAAGTACCACCCTCACCTGAGGCCTGTCCTCTACCCACAGGCCCACCCTGACCTCAGACATGAGATTAACCCCCAATCCTGCCCACATCTCAGACCCCAATGCTTCCCATGACCACCCTCACCTGAGGCCTGAGTTCTACCCAAAGGCCAACCTTCACCTCAGGCCTCAATTCTTCCTAGTCACACCCTCATCTGAGGCCTGAACCCTACCTAATCCCACCCTCAACTCAGGCCTCAAGTCTCCCCAGAACCACCTGCACCTAAAGCCCCATCTTTTCCGAAAGACCCACCCTCACCTCAGACCTAAGCTCTCCTTCCAGGCCCACCCTAATTCAGCACTTATTTAGCCTAAGATACACTGGTACCAGAGGCCTAAAATCTACCCAGGCCCACCTTCACCTCAGGTCTAACTTATTCCCAGGTCCACCCCTCACCTAGGGACTCAATTCTCCCCAGGCCATCCCTCACCTGAGGCCAGAGCTACACCTATAGGCTCACCATCACCTCTGGCATGAGTTCTCCAGAGACCTATCCACATTACAGTAATAAACTCTACCCACAGGTACTTTCTCACTGCAGGCCAGAGATCTCCCCACAGGCCCACCCTACCTCAGATCCCAAACCCTTCCCATGACCACCCTCACCAGAGGCCTGTCCTCTATTCACAGGGCCACCCTGACAGCAGGCCTGAGAGTTTCCCACAAACCCGCCCTCACCTCAGACCCCAATGCTTCCCAGTACCACCCTAACCTGAGGCCTGAGCCCTACCAAAAGGCCCACCCTCAAATCAGGCCTCAATTCTTCAGAGTCTCACCCTCACCTGAGGCCTGAACCCAACCTAATCCCACCCTCAACTCAGGCCTCAAGTCTCCCCAGAACCACCTGCACCTAAAGCCCCATCTTGTCCCACAGACCCACCCTCACCTCAAACCAAAGCTCCCCACACAAGCCAACCCTAATCCAGCCCTTATTTCGCCTAAGGTACACTAGCAGCATAGGCCTCAAATCTACCCAGGCACACCTCCACCTCAGGTCTAAGAGGCCCTCCCTAACCTAGGGACTTAATTCTTCCCAGGTCCTCCCTCACCTGAGGCCAGAGCTACTACACACCTATAGGCTCACTGTCACCTCAGGCCTAAGTTCTCCAGAGACCCATCCACATTACAGGCATAAACTCTACCTACAGATACTCTCTACCTCAGGCCTGAGATCTCCCCACAGGCCCAGCCTCACCTCAGACCCCAATGCCTCCCAGTACCCTCTTCACTGAGGTCTGTTCTCTACCCACAGACCCAACCTGACCTCAGGCATGAGATTTTCCTCCAATCCTGCACCCATCTCAGACCCCAATGCTTCCCACTACCACCCTTACCTGGGTCCTGAGCTCTTCCCAAAGAGCAACCCTCAACTCAGGCCTCAATTCTTCCCAGTCCCTCCCTCATCTGAGGCCTGAACTCTGCCTAATCCTACCCTCAACTCAGGCCCCAATTCTTCCCAGTCCCTCATCTGAGGCCTGAATTCTGCCTAATCTTACCCTACACTCAGGCATAAATTCTGCCCCCAGAGCAACCCTCCCCTGAAACCTAAACTCTTCCTAGACCAAACCTGGCACAGGTCCTAACCCCTTCCAGGCCAAGATCCTCTGAGGCCTGTGCTCTACACAAAGGCCCACCTTCATTTAAGGCCTCAATTCTTCCCAGTCCCACCCTCACCTTAGGCCTGAACCCAACCTAATCCCACCCTCAACTCAGGCCTCACTGTCTCCCCAGAACCACCTGCACCTAAAGCCCCATCTTGTCCCACAGACCCACCCTCACCTCAGACCTAAGCTCTCCACGTAGGCCCACCCTGAATCAGCACTTACTTAGCCTAAGGTACACTGTTAGCAGAGGCCTAAAATCTGCACAGGCCCACCATCCCGTAGGGACTCAATTCTCCCCAGACCCACCCTCACCTGAGGCCTGAAGTCTTCCCAAGACCACCCTCACTTCAGTCCTCAATGTACCCTAGTACCACCCTCACCTAAGGCCTGTCCTCTACTCACAGGCTCACTCTGACAGCAGGCCTGAGATTTTCCCACAAATCCTCCCTCACCTCAGACCCCAATGCTTCCCAGTACCACCCTCACCTGAGGCGTGTCCTCTACCCACAGGCCCAGCCTGACCTCAGACATGAGATTAACCCCCAATCCTGCCCACATCTCAGACCCCAATGCTTCCCATGACCACCCTCACCTGAGGCCTGAGCTCTACCCAAAGGCCAACCCTCACCTCAGGCCTCAATTCTTCCTAGTCCCACCCTCATCTGAGGCCTGAACCCTACCTAATCCCACCCTCAACTCAGGCCTCAAGTCTCCCCAGAACAACCTGCACCTAAAGCGCCATCTTGTCCCACACACCCACCCTCACCTCAGACCTAAGCTCTCCTTCCAGGCCCACCCTAATTCAGCACTTATTTAGCCTAAGGTACACTGGTAGCAGAGGCCTAAAATCTACCCAGGCCCACCTTCACCTCAGGTCTAACTTATTCCCAGGTGGACCCCTCACCTAGGGTCTCAATTCTCCCCAGGCCCTCCCTGACCTGAAGCCAGAGCTACACCTATAGGCTCACCATCACCTCTGGCATGAGTTCTCCAGAGACCTATCCACATTACAGGAATAAACTCTACCCACAGGTACTCTCTCACTGCAGGCCAGAGATCTCCCCACAGGCCCACCCTACCTCAGATCCCAAACCCTTCCCATGACCACCCCCACCAGAGGCCTGTCCTCTATTCACAGGGCCACCCTGACAGCAGGCCTGAGAGTTTCCCACAAACCGGCCCTCACCTCAGACCCCAATGCCTCCCAGTACCCTCTTCACCTGAGGTCTGTTCTCTACCCACAGACCCAACCTGACCTCAGGCATGAGATTTTCCTCCAATCTTGCACCCATCTCAGACCCCAATGCTTCCCACTACCACCCTTACCTGGGTCCTGAGCTCTTTTCAAAGGCCCACCCTCAACTCAGGCCTCAATTCTTCCCAGTCCCTCATCTGAGGCCTGAACTCTGCCTAATCTTACCCTACACTCAGGCATAAATTCTGCCCCCAGAGCAACCCTCCCCTGAAACCTAAACTCTTCCTAGACCAAACCTGGCACATGTCCTAACCCCTTCCAGGCCAAGGTCCTCTGAGGCCTGTCCTCTACACAAAGGCCCATCTTCATTTAAGGCCTCAATTCTTCCCAGTCCCACCCTCACCTTAGGCCTGAACCCAAACTAATCCCACCCTCAACTCAGGCCTCACTGTCTCCCCAGAACCACCTGCACCTAAAGCCCCATCTTGTCCCACAGACCCACCCTCACCTCAGACCTAAGTTCTCCACTTAGGCCCACCCTGAATCAGCACTTACTTAGCCTAAGGTACACTGTTAGCAGAGGCCTAAAATCTGCACAGGCCCACCATCCTGTAGGGACTCAATTCTCCCCAGACCCACCCTCACCTGAGGCCTGAAGTCTTCCCAAGACCACCCTCACTTCAGTCCTCAATGTACCCTAGTACCACCCTCACCTAAGGCCTGTCCTCTACTCACAGGCCCACTCTGACAGCAGGCCTGAGATTTTCCCACAAACCCTCCCTCACCTCAGACCCCAATGCTTCCCAGTACCACCCTCACCTGAGGCGTGTCCTCTACCCACAGGCCCATCCTGACCTCAGACATGAGATTAACCCCCAATCCTGCCCACATCTCAGACCCCAATGCTTCCCATGACCACCCTCACCTGAGGCCTGAGCTCTACCCAAAGGCCAACCCTCACCTCAGGCCTCAAGTCTCCCCAGAACAACCTGCACCTAAAGCCCCATCTTGTCCGACAGACCCACCCTCACCTCAGACCTAAGCTCTCCATCCAGACCCACCCTAACTCAGCACTTATTTAGCCTAAGGTACACTGGTAGCAGAGGCCTAAAATCTACCCAGGCCCACCTTCACCTCAGGTCTAACTTATTCCCAGGTCCACCCCTCACCTAGGGTCTCAATTCTCCCCAGCCCTCCCTCACCCGAGGCCAGAGCTACACCTATAGGCTCACCATCACCTCTGGCATGAGTTCTCCAGAGACCTATCCACTTTACAGGAATAAACTCTACCCACAGGTACTCTCTCACTGCAGGCCAGAGATCTCCCCACAGGCACATCCTACCTCAGATCCCAAACCCTTCCCATGACAACCCTCACCAGAGGCCTGTCCTCTATTCACAGGGCCACCCTGACAGCAGGCCTGAGAGTTTCCCACAAACCCAACCTCACCTCAGACCCCAATGCTTCCCAGTACCACCCTAACCTGAGGCCTGAGCCCTACCTAAAGGCCCACCCTCAAATCAGGCCTCAATTCTTCAGAGTCTCACCCTCACCTGAGGCCTGAACCCTACCTAATCCCACCCTCAACTCAGGACTCAACTCTCCCAGGAACCACCTGCACCTCAAGCCCCATCTTGTCCCACAGACCCACCCTCACCTCAAACCAAAGCTCCCCACACAAGCCCACCCTAATCCAGCCCTTATTTCGCCTAAGGTACTCTAGCAGCATAGGCCTCAAATCTACCCAGGCACACCTCCACCTCAGGTCTAAGAGGCCCTTTCTAACCTAGGGACTTAATTCTTCCCAGGTCCTCCCTCACCTGAGGCCAGAGCTACTACACACCTATAGGTTCACTGTCACCTCAGGCCTAAGTTCTCCAGAGACCCATCCACATTACAGGCATAAACTCTACCTACAGATACTCTCTACCTCAGGCCTGAGATCTCCCCACAGGCCCAGCCTCACCTCAGACCCCAATGCCTCCCAGTACCCTCAACACCTGAGGTCTGTTCTCTACCCACAGACCCAACCTGACCTCAGGCATGAGATTTTCCTCCAATCCTGCACCCATCTCAGACCCCAATGCTTCCCACTACCACCCTTACCTGGGTCCTGAGCTCTTCCCAAAGGCCCACCCATAACTCAGGCCTCAATTCTTCCCAGTCCCTCCCTCATCTGAGGCCTGAACTCTGCCTAATCCTACCCTCAACTCAGGCCGCAATTCTTCCCAGTCCCTCATCTGAGGCCTGAACTCTGCCTAATCTTACCCTATACTCAGGCATAAATTCTGCCCCCAGAGCAACCCTCCCCTGAAACCTAAACTCTTCCTAGACCAAACCTGGCACAGGTCCTAACCCCTTCCAGGCCAAGGTCCTCTGAGGCCTGTCCTCTACACAAAGGCCCACCTTCATTTAAGGCCTCAATTCTTCCCAGTCCCACCCTCACCTTAGGCCTGAACCCAACCTAATCCCACCCTCAACTCAGGCCTCACTGTCTCCTCAGAACCACCTGCACCTAAAGCCCCATCTTGTCCCACAGACCCACCCTCACCTCAGACCTAAGCTCTCCACTTAGGCCCACCCTGACTCAGCACTTACTTAGCCTAAGGTACACTGTTAGCAGAGGCCTAAAATCTGCACAGGCCCACCATCCTGTAGGGACTCAATTCTCCCCAGACCCACCCTCACCTGAGGCCTGAAGTCTTCCCAAGACCACCCTCACTTCAGTCCTCAATGTACCCTAGTACCACCCTCACCTAAGGCCTGTCCTCTACTCACAGGCCCACTCTGACAGCAGGCCTGAGATTTTCCCACAAACCCTCCCTCACCTCAGACCCCAATGCTTCCCAGTACCACCCTCACCTGAGGCGTGTCCTCTACCCACAGGCCCACCCTGACCTCAGACATGAGATTAACCCCCAATCCTGCCCACATCTCAGACCCCAATGTTTCCCATGACCACCCTCACCTGAGGCCTGAGCTCTACCCAAAGGCCAACCCTCACCTCAGGCCTCAATTCTTCCTAGTCCCACCCTCACCTGAGGCCTGAACCCTACCTAATCCCACCCTCAACTCAGGACTCAACTCTCCCAGGAACCACCTGCACCTCAAGCCCCATCTTGTCCCACAGACCCACCCTCACCTCAAAACAAAGCTCCCCACACAAGCCCACCCTAATCCAGCTCTTATTTAGCCTAAGGTACACTAGCAGCATAGGCCTCAAATCTACCCAGGCACACCTGCACCTCAGGTCTAAGAGGCCCTCCCTAACCTAGGGACTTAATTCTTCCCAGGTCCTCCCTCACCTGAGGCCAGAGCTACTACACACCTATAGGCTCACTGTCACCTCAGGCCTAAGTTCTCCAGAGACCCATGCACATTACAGGCATAAACTCTACCTACAGATACTCTCTATCTCAGGCCTGAGATCTCCCCACAGGCCCAGCCTCACCTCAGACCCCAATGCCTCCCAGTACCCTCTTCACCTGAGGTCTGTTCTCTACCCACAGACCCAACCTGACCTCAGGCATGAGATTTTCCTCCAATCCTGCACCCATCTCAGACCCCAATGCTTCCCACTACCACCCTTACCTGGGTCCTGAGCTCTTCCCAAAGGCCCACCCTCAATTCAGGCCTCAATTCTTCCCAGTCCCTCCCTCATCTGAGGCCTGAACTCTGCCTAATCCTACCCTCAACTCAGACATAAATTCTGCCCCCAAAGCAACCCTCCCCTGAAACCTAAACTCTTCCTAGACCAAACCTGGCACAGGTCCTAACCCCTTCCAGGCCAAGGTCCTCTGAGGCCTGTCCTCTACACAAAGGCCCACCTTCATTTAAGGCCTCAATTCTTCCCAGTCCCACCCTCACCTTAGGCCTGAACCCAACCTAATCCCACCCTCAACTCAGGCCTCACTGTCTCCTCAGAACCACCTGCACCTAAAGCCCCATCTTGTCCCACAGACCCACCCTCACCTCAGATCTAAGCTCTCCACTTAGGCCCACCCTGACTCAGCACTTACTTAGCCTAAGGTACACTGTTAGCAGAGGCCTAAAATCTGCACAGGCCCACCATCCCGTAGGGACTCAATTCTCCCCAGACCCACCCTCACCTGAGGCCTGAAGTCTTCCCAAGACCACCCTCAGTTCAGTCTCAATGTACCCCAGTACCACCCTCACCTGAGGCCTGTCCTCTACTCACAGGCCCACTCTTACAACAGGCCTGAGATTTTCCCACAAACCCTCCCTCACCTCACACCCCAATGCTTCCAAGTACCACCCTCACCTGAGGCCTGTCCTCTACCCACAGGCCCACCCTGACCTCAGACATGAGATTAACCCCCAATCCTGCCCACATCTCAGACCCCAATGCTTCCCATGACCACCCTCACCTGAGGCCTGAGTTCTACCCAAAGGCCAACCTTCACCTCAGGCCTCAATTCTTCCTAGTCCCACCCTCATCTGAGGCCTGAACCCTACCTAATCCCACCCTCAACTCAGGCCTCAAGTCTCCCCAGAACCACCTGCACCTAAAGCCCCATCTTTTCCGAAAGACCCACCCTGACCTCAGACCTAAGCTCTCCTTCCAGGCCCACCCTAATTCAGCACTTATTTAGCCTAAGGTACACTGGTAGCAGAGGCCTAAAATCTACCCAGGCCCACCTTCACCTCAGGTCTAACTTATTCCCAGGTCCACCCCTCACCTAGGGACTCAATTCTCCCCAGGCCATCCCTCACCTGAGGCCAGAGCTACACCTATAGGCTCACCATCACCTCTGGCATGAGTTCTCCAGAGACCTATCCACATTACAGGAATAAACTCTACCCACAGGTACTCTCTCACTGCAGGCCAGAGATCTCCCCACAGGCCCACCCTACCTCAGATCCCAAACCCTTCCCATGACCACCCTCACCAGAGGCCTGTCCTCTATTCACAGGGCCACCCTGACAGCAGGCCTGAGAGTTTTCCACAAACCCGCCCTCACCTCAGACCCCAATGCTTCCCAGTACCACCCTAACCTGAGGCCTGAGCCCTACCAAAAGGCCCACCCTCAAATCAGGCCTCAATTCTTCAGAGTCTCACCCTCACCTGAGGCCTGAACCCTACCTAATCCCACCCTCAACTCAGGACTCAACTCTCCCAGGAACCACCTGCACCTCAAGCCCCATCTTGTCCCACAGACCCACCCTCACCTCAAACCAAAGCTCCCCACACAAGCCCACCCTAATCCAGCCCTTATTTCGCCTAAGGTACACTAGCAGCATAGGCCTCAAATCTACCCAGGCACACCTCCACCTCAGGTCTAAGAGGCCCTCCCTAACCTAGGGACTTAATTCTTCCCAGGTCCTCCCTCACCTGAGGCCAGAGCTACTACACACCTATAGGCTGACTGTCACCTAAGGCCTAAATTCTCCAGAGACCCATCCACATTACAGGCAAAAACTCTACCTACAGATACTCTCTACCTCAGGCCTGAGATCTCCCCACAGGCCCAGCCTCACCTCAGACCCCAATGCCTCCCAGTACCCTCTTCACCTGAGGTCTGTTCTCTACCCACAGACCCAACCTGACCTCAGGCATGAGATTTTCCTCCAATCCTGCACCCATCTCAGACCCCAATGCTTCCCACTACCACCCTTACCTGGGTCCTGAGCTCTTCCCAAAGGCCCACCCTCAACTCAGGCCTCAATTCTTCCCAGTCCCTCCCTCATCTGAGGCCTGAACTCTGCCTAATCCTACCCTCAACTCAGGCCGCAATTCTTCCCAGTCCCTCATCTGAGGCCTGAACTCTGCCTAATCTTACCCTACACTCAGGCATAAATTCTGCCCCCAGAGCAACCCTCCCCTGAAACCTAAACTCTTCCTAGACCAAACCTGGCACAGGTCCTAACCCCTTCCAGGCCAAGATCCTCTGAGGCCTGTGCTCTACACAAAGGCCCACCTTCATTTAAGGCCTCAATTCTTCCCAGTCCCACCCTCACCTTAGGCCTGAACCCAACCTAATCCCACCCTCAACTCAGGCCTCACTGTCTCCCCAGAACCACCTGCACCTAAAGCCCCATCTTGTCCCACAGACCCACCCTCACCTCAGACCTAAGCTCTCCACTTAGGCCCACCCTGAATCAGCACTTACTTAGCCTAAGGTACACTGTTAGCAGAGGCCTAAAATCTGCACAGGCCCACCATCCCGTAGGGACTCAATTCTCCCCAGACCCACCCTCACCTGAGGCCTGAAGTCTTCCCAAGACCACCCTCACTTCAGTCCTCAATGTACCCCAGTACCACCCTCACCTGAGGCCTGTCCTCTACTCACAGGCCCACTCTTACAACAGGCCTGAGATTTTCCCACAAACCCTCCCTCACCTCACACCCCAATGCTTCCAAGTACCACCCTCACCTGAGGCCTGTCCTCTACCCACAGGCCCACCCTGACCTCAGACATGAGATTAACCCCCAATCCTGCCCACATCTCAGACCCCAATGCTTCCCATGACCACCCTCACCTGAGGCCTGAGTTCTACCCAAAGGCCAACCTTCACCTCAGGCCTCAATTCTTCCTAGTCACACCCTCATCTGAGGCCTGAACCCTACCTAATCCCACCCTCAACTCAGGCCTCAAGTCTCCCCAGAACCACCTGCACCTAAAGCCCCATCTTTTCCGAAAGACCCACCCTCACCTCAGACCTAAGCTCTCCTTCCAGGCCCACCCTAATTCAGCACTTATTTAGCCTAAGATACACTGGTACCAGAGGCCTAAAATCTACCCAGGCCCACCTTCACCTCAGGTCTAACTTATTCCCAGGTCCACCCCTCACCTAGGGACTCAATTCTCCCCAGGCCATCCCTCACCTGAGGCCAGAGCTACACCTATAGGCTCACCATCACCTCTGGCATGAGTTCTCCAGAGACCTATCCACATTACAGTAATAAACTCTACCCACAGGTACTTTCTCACTGCAGGCCAGAGATCTCCCCACAGGCCCACCCTACCTCAGATCCCAAACCCTTCCCATGACCACCCTCACCAGAGGCCTGTCCTCTATTCACAGGGCCACCCTGACAGCAGGCCTGAGAGTTTCCCACAAACCCGCCCTCACCTCAGACCCCAATGCTTCCCAGTACCACCCTAACCTGAGGCCTGAGCCCTACCAAAAGGCCCACCCTCAAATCAGGCCTCAATTCTTCAGAGTCTCACCCTCACCTGAGGCCTGAACCCAACCTAATCCCACCCTCAACTCAGGCCTCAAGTCTCCCCAGAACCACCTGCACCTAAAGCCCCATCTTGTCCCACAGACCCACCCTCACCTCAAACCAAAGCTCCCCACACAAGCCAACCCTAATCCAGCCCTTATTTCGCCTAAGGTACACTAGCAGCATAGGCCTCAAATCTACCCAGGCACACCTCCACCTCAGGTCTAAGAGGCCCTCCCTAACCTAGGGACTTAATTCTTCCCAGGTCCTCCCTCACCTGAGGCCAGAGCTACTACACACCTATAGGCTCACTGTCACCTCAGGCCTAAGTTCTCCAGAGACCCATCCACATTACAGGCATAAACTCTACCTACAGATACTCTCTACCTCAGGCCTGAGATCTCCCCACAGGCCCAGCCTCACCTCAGACCCCAATGCCTCCCAGTACCCTCTTCACTGAGGTCTGTTCTCTACCCACAGACCCAACCTGACCTCAGGCATGAGATTTTCCTCCAATCCTGCACCCATCTCAGACCCCAATGCTTCCCACTACCACCCTTACCTGGGTCCTGAGCTCTTCCCAAAGAGCAACCCTCAACTCAGGCCTCAATTCTTCCCAGTCCCTCCCTCATCTGAGGCCTGAACTCTGCCTAATCCTACCCTCAACTCAGGCCCCAATTCTTCCCAGTCCCTCATCTGAGGCCTGAATTCTGCCTAATCTTACCCTACACTCAGGCATAAATTCTGCCCCCAGAGCAACCCTCCCCTGAAACCTAAACTCTTCCTAGACCAAACCTGGCACAGGTCCTAACCCCTTCCAGGCCAAGATCCTCTGAGGCCTGTGCTCTACACAAAGGCCCACCTTCATTTAAGGCCTCAATTCTTCCCAGTCCCACCCTCACCTTAGGCCTGAACCCAACCTAATCCCACCCTCAACTCAGGCCTCACTGTCTCCCCAGAACCACCTGCACCTAAAGCCCCATCTTGTCCCACAGACCCACCCTCACCTCAGACCTAAGCTCTCCACTTAGGCCCACCCTGAATCAGCACTTACTTAGCCTAAGGTACACTGTTAGCAGAGGCCTAAAATCTGCACAGGCCCACCATCCCGTAGGGACTCAATTCTCCCCAGACCCACCCTCACCTGAGGCCTGAAGTCTTCCCAAGACCACCCTCACTTCAGTCCTCAATGTACCCTAGTACCACCCTCACCTAAGGCCTGTCCTCTACTCACAGGCTCACTCTGACAGCAGGCCTGAGATTTTCCCACAAATCCTCCCTCACCTCAGACCCCAATGCTTCCCAGTACCACCCTCACCTGAGGCCTGTCCTCTACCCACAGGCCCACCCTGACCTCAGACATGAGATTAACCCCCAATCCTGCCCACATCTCAGACCCCAATGCTTCCCATGACCACCCTCACCTGAGGCCTGAGCTCTACCCAAAGGCCAACCCTCACCTCAGGCCTCAATTCTTCCTAGTCCCACCCTCATCTGAGGCCTGAACCCTACCTAATCCCACCCTCAACTCAGGCCTCAAGTCTCCCCAGAACAACCTGCACCTAAAGCGCCATCTTGTCCCACACACCCACCCTCACCTCAGACCTAAGCTCTCCTTCCAGGCCCACCCTAATTCAGCACTTATTTAGCCTAAGGTACACTGGTAGCAGAGGCCTAAAATCTACCCAGGCCCACCTTCACCTCAGGTCTAACTTATTCCCAGGTGGACCCCTCACCTAGGGTCTCAATTCTCCCCAGGCCCTCCCTGACCTGAAGCCAGAGCTACACCTATAGGCTCACCATCACCTCTGGCATGAGTTCTCCAGAGACCTATCCACATTACAGGAATAAACTCTACCCACAGGTACTCTCTCACTGCAGGCCAGAGATCTCCCCACAGGCCCACCCTACCTCAGATCCCAAACCCTTCCCATGACCACCCCCACCAGAGGCCTGTCCTCTATTCACAGGGCCACCCTGACAGCAGGCCTGAGAGTTTCCCACAAACCGGCCCTCACCTCAGACCCTAATGCTTCCCAGTACCACCCTAACCTGAGGCCTGAGCCCTACCAAAAGGCCCACCCTCAAATCAGGCCTCAATTCTTCACACTCTCACCCTCACCTGAGGCCTGAACCCTACCTAATCCCACCCTCAACTCAGGACTCAAGTCTCCCAGGAACCACCTATACCTCAAGCCCCATCTTGTCCCACAGACCCACCCTCACCTCAAACCAAAGCTCCCCACACAAGCCAACCCTAATCCAGCCCTTATTTCGCCTAAGGTACACTAGCAGCATAGGCCTCAAATCTGCCCAGGCACACCTCCACCTCAGGTCTAAGAGGCCCTCCCTAACCTAGGGACTTAATTCTTCCCAGGTCCTCCCTCACCTGAGGCCAGAGCTACTACACACCTATAGGTTCACTGTCACCTCAGGCCTAAGTTCTCCAGAGACCCATGCACATTACAGGCATAAACTCTACCTACAGATACTCTCTACCTCAGGCCTGAGATCTCCCCACAGGCCCAGCCTCACCTCAGACCCCAATGCCAACCAGTACCCTCTTCACCTGAGGTCTGTTCTCTACCCACAGACCCAACCTGACCTCAGGCATGAGATTTTCCTCCAATCCTGCACCCATCTCAGACCCCAATGCTTCCCACTACCACCCTTACCTGAGTCCTGAGCTCTTCCCAAAGGCCCACCCTCAATTCAGGCCTCAATTCTTCCCAGTCCCTCCCTCATCTGAGGCCTGAACTCTGCCTAATCCTACCCTCAACTCAGACATAAATTCTGCCCCCAAAGCAACCCTCCCCTGAAACCTAAACTCTTCCTAGACCAAACCTGGCACAGGTCCTAACCCCTTCCAGGCCAAGGTCCTCTGAGGCCTGTCCTCTACACAAAGGCCCATCTTCATTTAAGGCCTCAATTCTTCCCAGTCCCACCCTCACCTTAGGCCTGAACCCAACCTAATCCCACCCTCAACTCAGGCCTCACTGTCTCCTCAGAACCACCTGCACCTAAAGCCCCATCTTGTCCCACAGACCCACCCTCACCTCAGACCTAAGCTCTCCACTTAGGCCCACCCTGACTCAGCACTTACTTAGCCTAAGGTACACTGTTAGCAGAGGCCTAAAATCTGCACAGGCCCACCATCCCGTAGGGACTCAATTCTCCCCAGACCCACCCTCACCTGAGGCCTGAAGTCTTCCCAAGACCACCCTCACTTTAGTCCTCAATGTACCCTAGTACCACCCTCACCTAAGGCCTGTCCTCTACTCACAGGCTCACTCTGACAGCAGGCCTGAGATTTTCCCACAAATCCTCCCTCACCTCAGACCCCAATGCTTCCCAGTACCACCCTCACCTGAGGCGTGTCCTCTACCCACAGGCCCAGCCTGACCTCAGAAATGAGATTAACCCCCAATCCTGCCCACATCTCAGACCCCAATGCTTCCCATGACCACCCTCACCTGAGGCCTGAGCTCTACCCAAAGGCCAACCCTCACCTCAGGCCTCAATTCTTCCTAGTCCCACCCTCATCTGAGGCCTGAACCCTACCTAATCCCACCCTCAACTCAGGCCTCAAGTCTCCCCAGAACAACCTGCACCTAAAGCGCCATCTTGTCCCACACACCCACCCTCACCTCAGACCTAAGCTCTCCTTCCAGGCCCACCCTAATTCAGCACTTATTTAGCCTAAGGTACACTGGTAGCAGAGGCCTAAAATCTACCCAGGCCCACCTTCACCTCAGGTCTAACTTATTCCCAGGTGGACCCCTCACCTAGGGTCTCAATTCTCCCCAGGCCCTCCCTGACCTGAAGCCAGAGCTACACCTATAGGCTCACCATCACCTCTGGCATGAGTTCTCCAGAGACCTATCCACATTACAGGAATAAACTCTACCCACAGGTACTCTCTCACTGCAGGCCAGAGATCTCCCCACAGGCCCACCCTACCTCAGATCCCAAACCCTTCCCATGACCACCCCCACCAGAGGCCTGTCCTCTATTCACAGGGCCACCCTGACAGCAGGCCTGAGAGTTTCCCACAAACCGGCCCTCACCTCAGACCCTAATGCTTCCCAGTACCACCCTAACCTGAGGCCTGAGCCCTACCAAAAGGCCCACCCTCAAATCAGGCCTCAATTCTTCACACTCTCACCCTCACCTGAGGCCTGAACCCTACCTAATCCCACCCTCAACTCAGGACTCAAGTCTCCCAGGAACCACCTATACCTCAAGCCCCATTTTGTCCCACAGACCCACCCTCACCTCAAACCAAAGCTCCCCACACAAGCCAACCCTAATCCAGCCCTTATTTCGCCTAAGGTACACTAGCAGCATAGGCCTCAAATCTGCCCAGGCACACCTCCACCTCAGGTCTAAGAGGCCCTCCCTAACCTAGGGACTTAATTCTTCCCAGGTCCTCCCTCACCTGAGGCCAGAGCTACTACACACCTATAGGCTCACTGTCACCTCAGGCCTAAGTTCTCCAGAGACCCATGCACATTACAGGCATAAACTCTACCTACAGATACTCTCTACCTCAGGCCTGAGATCTCCCCACAGGCCCAGCCTCACCTCAGACCCCAATGCCAACCAGTACCCTCTTCACCTGAGGTCTGTTCTCTACCCACAGACCCAACCTGACCTCAGGCATGAGATTTTCCTCCAATCCTGCACCCATCTCAGACCCCAATGCTTCCCACTACCACCCTTACCTGAGTCCTGAGCTCTTCCCAAAGGCCCACCCTCAATTCAGGCCTCAATTCTTCCCAGTCCCTCCCTCATCTGAGGCCTGAACTCTGCCTAATCCTACCCTCAACTCAGACATAAATTCTGCCCCCAAAGCAACCCTCCCCTGAAACCTAAACTCTTCCTAGACCAAACCTGGCACAGGTCCTAACCCCTTCCAGGCCAAGGTCCTCTGAGGCCTGTCCTCTACACAAAGGCCCACCTTCATTTAAGGCCTCAATTCTTCCCAGTCCCACCCTCACCTTAGGCCTGAACCCAACCTAATCCCACCCTCAACTCAGGCCTCACTGTCTCCTCAGAACCACCTGAACCTAAAGCCCCATCTTGTCCCACAGACCCACCCTCACCTCAGACCTAAGCTCTCCACTTAGGCCCACCCTGACTCAGCACTTAGTTAGCCTAAGGTACACTGTTAGCAGAGGCCTAAAATCTGCACAGGCCCACCATCCCGTAGGGACTCAATTCTCCCCAGACCCACCCTCACCTGAGGCCTGAAGTCTTCCCAAGACCACCCTCACTTCAGTCCTCAATGTACATCAGTACCACCCTCACCTGAGGCCTGTCCTCTACTCACAGGCCCACTCTTACAACAGGCCTGAGATTTTCCCACAAACCCTCCCTCACCTCAGACCCCAATGCTTCCAAGTACCACCCTCACCTGAGGCCTGTCCTCTACCCACAGGCCCACCCTGACCTCAGAAATGAGATTAACCCCCAATCCTGCACACATCTCAGACCCCAATGCTTCCCATGACCACCCTCACCTGAGGCCTGAGTTCTACCCAAAGGCCAACCTTCACCTCAGGCCTCAATTCTTCCTAGTCTCACCCTCATCTGAGGCCTGAACCCTACCTAATCCCACCCTCAACTCAGGCCTCAAGGCTCCCCAGAACCACCTGCACCTAAGGCCCCATCTTGTCCCACAGACCCAACCTCACCTCAAACCAAAGCTCCCCACACAAGCCAACCCTAATCCAGCCCTTATTTCGCCTAAGGTACACTAGCAGCATAGGCCTCAAATCTACCCAGGCACACCTCCACCTCAGGTCTAAGAGGCCCTCCCTAACCTAGGGACTTAATTCTTCCCAGGTCCTCCCTCACCTGAGGCCAGAGCTACTACACACCTATAGGCTCACTGTCACCTCAGGCCTAAGTTCTCCAGAGACCCATCCACATTACAGGCATAAACTCTACCTACAGATACTCTCTACCTCAGGCCTGAGATCTCCCCACAGGCCCAGCCTCACCTCAGACCCCAATGCCTCCCAGTACCCTCTTCACCTGAGGTCTGTTCTCTACCCACAGACCCAACCTGACCTCAGGCATGAGATTTTCCTCCAATCCTGCACCCATCTCAGACCCCAATGCTTCCCATACTTCCCACTACCACCCTTACCTGGGTCCTGAGCTCTTCCCAAAGGCCCACCCTCAACTCAGGCCTCAATTCTTCCCAGTCCCTCCCTCATCTGAGGCCTGAACTCTGCCTAATCCTACCCTCAACTCAGGCCGCAATTCTTCCCAGTCCCTCATCTGAGGCCTGAACTCTGCCTAATCTTACCCTACACTCAGGCATAAATTCTGCCCCCAGAGCAACCCTCCCCTGAAACCTAAACTCTTCCTAGACCAAACCTGGCACAGGTCCTAACCCCTTCCAGGCCAAGATCCTCTGAGGCCTGTGCTCTACACAAAGGCCCACCTTCATTTAAGGCCTCAATTCTTCCCAGTCCCACCCTCACCTTAGGCCTGAACCCAACCTAATCCCACCCTCAACTCAGGCCTCACTGTCTCCCCAGAACCACCTGCACCTAAAGCCCCATCTTGTCCCACAGACCCACCCTCACCTCAGACCTAAGCTCTCCACTTAGGCCCACCCTGAATCAGCACTTACTTAGCCTAAGGTACACTGTTAGCAGAGGCCTAAAATCTGCACAGGCCCACCATCCTGTAGGGACTCAATTCTCCCCAGACCCACCCTCACCTGAGGCCTGAAGTCTTCCCAAGACCACCCTCACTTCAGTCCTCAATGTACCCTAGTACCACCCTCACCTAAGGCCTGTCCTCTACTCACAGGCTCACTCTGACAGCAGGCCTGAGATTTTCCCACAAATCCTCCCTCACCTCAGACCCCAATGCTTCCCAGTACCACCCTCACCTGAGGCGTGTCCTCTACCCACAGGCCCACCCTGACCTCAGACATGAGATTAACCCCCAATCCTGCCCACATCTCAGACCCCAATGCTTCCCATGACCACCCTCACCTGAGGCCTGAGCTCTACCCAAAGGCCAACCCTCACCTCAGGCCTCAATTCTTCCTAGTCCCACCCTCATCTGAGGCCTGAACCCTACCTAATCCCACCCTCAACTCAGGCCTCAAGTCTCCCCAGAACAACCTGCACCTAAAGCGCCATCTTGTCCCACACACCCACCCTCACCTCAGACCTAAGCTCTCCTTCCAGGCCCACCCTAATTCAGCACTTATTTAGCCTAAGGTACACTGGTAGTAGAGGCCTAAAATCTACCCAGGCCCACCTTCACCTCAGGTCTAACTTATTCCCAGGTGGACCCCTCACCTAGGGTCTCAATTCTCCCCAGGCCCTCCCTGACCTGAAGCCAGAGCTACACCTATAGGCTCACCATCACCTCTGGCATGAGTTCTCCAGAGACCTATCCACTTTACAGGAATAAACTCTACCCACAGGTACTCTCTCACTGCAGGCCAGAGATCTCCCCACAGGCCCACCCTACCTCAGATCCCAAACCCTTCCCATGACCACCCTCACCAGAGGCCTGTCCTCTAATCACAGGGCCACCCTGACAGCAGGCCTGAGAGTTTCCCACAAACCGGCCCTCACCTCAGACCCTAATGCTTCCCCGTACCACCCTAACCTGAGGCCTGAGCCCTACCTAAAGGCCCACCCTCAAATCAGGCCTCAATTCTTCACAGTCTCACCCTCACCTGAGGCCTGAACCCTACCTAATCCCACCCTCAACTCAGGACTCAACTCTCCCAGGAACCACCTGCACCTCAAGCCCCATCTTGTCCCACAGACCCACCCTCACCTCAAAACAAAGCTCCCCACACAAGCCCACCCTAATCCAGCTCTTATTTCGCCTAAGGTACACTAGCAGCATAGGCCTCAAATCTACCCAGGCACACCTCCACCTCAGGTCTAACAGGCCCTTTCTAACCTAGGGACTTAATTCTTCCCAGGTCCTCCCTCACCTGAGGCCAGAGCTACTACACACCTATAGGTTCACTGTCACCTCAGGCCTAAGTTCTCCAGAGACCCATCCACATTACAGGCATAAACTCTACCTACAGATACTCTCTACCTCAGGCCTGAGATCTCCCCACAGGCCCACCCTCACCTCAGACCCCAATGCCTCCCAGTACCCTCTTTACCTGAGGTCTGTTCTCCACCCACAGATCCAACCTGACCTCAGGCATGAGATTTTCCTTCAATCCTGCACCCATCTCAGACCCCAATGCTTCCCACTACCACCCTTACCTGGGTCCTGAGCTCTTCCCAAAGGCCCACCCTCAATTCAGGCCTCAATTCTTCCCAGTCCCTCCCTCATCTGAGGCCTGAACTCTGCCTAATCTTACCCTACACTCAGGCATAAATTCTGCCCCCAGAGCAACCCTCCCCTGAAACCTAAACTCTTCCTAGACCAAACCTGGCACAGGTCCTAACCCCTTCCAGGCCAAGATCCTCTGAGGCCTGTGCTCTACACAAAGGCCCACCTTCATTTAAGGCCTCAATTCTTCCCAGTCCCACCCTCACCTTAGGCCTGAACCCAACCTAATCCCACCCTCAACTCAGGCCTCACTGTCTCCCCAGAACCACCTGCACCTAAAGCCCCATCCTGTCCCACAGACCCACCCTCACCTCAGACCTAAGCTCTCCACTTAGGCCCACCCTGAATCAGCACTTACTTAGCCTAAGGTACACTGTTAGCAGAGGCCTAAAATCTGCACAGGCCCACCATCCCGTAGGGACTCAATTCTCCCCAGACCCACCCTCACCTGAGGCCTGAAGTCTTCCCAAGACCACCCTCACTTCAGTCCTCAATGTACCCCAGTACCACCCTCACCTGAGGCCTGTCCTCTACTCACAGGCCCACTCTTACAACAGGCCTGAGATTTTCCCACAAACCCTCCCTCACCTCACACCCCAATGCTTCCAAGTACCACCCTCACCTGAGGCCTGTCCTCTACCCACAGGCCCACCCTGACCTCAGACATGAGATTAACCCCCAATCCTGCCCACATCTCAGACCCCAATGCTTCCCATGACCACCCTCACCTGAGGCCTGAGTTCTACCCAAAGGCCAACCTTCACCTCAGGCCTCAATTCTTCCTAGTCACACCCTCATCTGAGGCCTGAACCCTACCTAATCCCACCCTCAACTCAGGCCTCAAGTCTCCCCAGAACCACCTGCACCTAAAGCCCCATCTTTTCCGAAAGACCCACCCTCACCTCAGACCTAAGCTCTCCTTCCAGGCCCACCCTAATTCAGCACTTATTTAGCCTAAGATACACTGGTACCAGAGGCCTAAAATCTACCCAGGCCCACCTTCACCTCAGGTCTAACTTATTCCCAGGTCCACCCCTCACCTAGGGACTCAATTCTCCCCAGGCCATCCCTCACCTGAGGCCAGAGCTACACCTATAGGCTCACCATCACCTCTGGCATGAGTTCTCCAGAGACCTATCCACATTACAGTAATAAACTCTACCCACAGGTACTTTCTCACTGCAGGCCAGAGATCTCCCCACAGGCCCACCCTACCTCAGATCCCAAACCCTTCCCATGACCACCCTCACCAGAGGCCTGTCCTCTATTCACAGGGCCACCCTGACAGCAGGCCTGAGAGTTTCCCACAAACCCGCCCTCACCTCAGACCCCAATGCTTCCCAGTACCACCCTAACCTGAGGCCTGAGCCCTACCAAAAGGCCCACCCTCAAATCAGGCCTCAATTCTTCAGAGTCTCACCCTCACCTGAGGCCTGAACCCAACCTAATCCCACCCTCAACTCAGGCCTCAAGTCTCCCCAGAACCACCTGCACCTAAAGCCCCATCTTGTCCCACAGACCCACCCTCACCTCAAACCAAAGCTCCCCACACAAGCCAACCCTAATCCAGCCCTTATTTCGCCTAAGGTACACTAGCAGCATAGGCCTCAAATCTACCCAGGCACACCTCCACCTCAGGTCTAAGAGGCCCTCCCTAACCTAGGGACTTAATTCTTCCCAGGTCCTCCCTCACCTGAGGCCAGAGCTACTACACACCTATAGGCTCACTGTCACCTCAGGCCTAAGTTCTCCAGAGACCCATCCACATTACAGGCATAAACTCTACCTACAGATACTCTCTACCTCAGGCCTGAGATCTCCCCACAGGCCCAGCCTCACCTCAGACCCCAATGCCTCCCAGTACCCTCTTCACTGAGGTCTGTTCTCTACCCACAGACCCAACCTGACCTCAGGCATGAGATTTTCCTCCAATCCTGCACCCATCTCAGACCCCAATGCTTCCCACTACCACCCTTACCTGGGTCCTGAGCTCTTCCCAAAGAGCAACCCTCAACTCAGGCCTCAATTCTTCCCAGTCCCTCCCTCATCTGAGGCCTGAACTCTGCCTAATCCTACCCTCAACTCAGGCCCCAATTCTTCCCAGTCCCTCATCTGAGGCCTGAATTCTGCCTAATCTTACCCTACACTCAGGCATAAATTCTGCCCCCAGAGCAACCCTCCCCTGAAACCTAAACTCTTCCTAGACCAAACCTGGCACAGGTCCTAACCCCTTCCAGGCCAAGATCCTCTGAGGCCTGTGCTCTACACAAAGGCCCACCTTCATTTAAGGCCTCAATTCTTCCCAGTCCCACCCTCACCTTAGGCCTGAACCCAACCTAATCCCACCCTCAACTCAGGCCTCACTGTCTCCCCAGAACCACCTGCACCTAAAGCCCCATCTTGTCCCACAGACCCACCCTCACCTCAGACCTAAGCTCTCCACTTAGGCCCACCCTGAATCAGCACTTACTTAGCCTAAGGTACACTGTTAGCAGAGGCCTAAAATCTGCACAGGCCCACCATCCCGTAGGGACTCAATTCTCCCCAGACCCACCCTCACCTGAGGCCTGAAGTCTTCCCAAGACCACCCTCACTTCAGTCCTCAATGTACCCTAGTACCACCCTCACCTAAGGCCTGTCCTCTACTCACAGGCTCACTCTGACAGCAGGCCTGAGATTTTCCCACAAATCCTCCCTCACCTCAGACCCCAATGCTTCCCAGTACCACCCTCACCTGAGGCGTGTCCTCTACCCACAGGCCCAGCCTGACCTCAGACATGAGATTAACCCCCAATCCTGCCCACATCTCAGACCCCAATGCTTCCCATGACCACCCTCACCTGAGGCCTGAGCTCTACCCAAAGGCCAACCCTCACCTCAGGCCTCAATTCTTCCTAGTCCCACCCTCATCTGAGGCCTGAACCCTACCTAATCCCACCCTCAACTCAGGCCTCAAGTCTCCCCAGAACAACCTGCACCTAAAGCGCCATCTTGTCCCACACACCCACCCTCACCTCAGACCTAAGCTCTCCTTCCAGGCCCACCCTAATTCAGCACTTATTTAGCCTAAGGTACACTGGTAGCAGAGGCCTAAAATCTACCCAGGCCCACCTTCACCTCAGGTCTAACTTATTCCCAGGTGGACCCCTCACCTAGGGTCTCAATTCTCCCCAGGCCCTCCCTGACCTGAAGCCAGAGCTACACCTATAGGCTCACCATCACCTCTGGCATGAGTTCTCCAGAGACCTATCCACATTACAGGAATAAACTCTACCCACAGGTACTCTCTCACTGCAGGCCAGAGATCTCCCCACAGGCCCACCCTACCTCAGATCCCAAACCCTTCCCATGACCACCCCCACCAGAGGCCTGTCCTCTATTCACAGGGCCACCCTGACAGCAGGCCTGAGAGTTTCCCACAAACCGGCCCTCACCTCAGACCCTAATGCTTCCCAGTACCACCCTAACCTGAGGCCTGAGCCCTACCAAAAGGCCCACCCTCAAATCAGGCCTCAATTCTTCACACTCTCACCCTCACCTGAGGCCTGAACCCTACCTAATCCCACCCTCAACTCAGGACTCAAGTCTCCCAGGAACCACCTATACCTCAAGCCCCATCTTGTCCCACAGACCCACCCTCACCTCAAACCAAAGCTCCCCACACAAGCCAACCCTAATCCAGCCCTTATTTCGCCTAAGGTACACTAGCAGCATAGGCCTCAAATCTGCCCAGGCACACCTCCACCTCAGGTCTAAGAGGCCCTCCCTAACCTAGGGACTTAATTCTTCCCAGGTCCTCCCTCACCTGAGGCCAGAGCTACTACACACCTATAGGCTCACTGTCACCTCAGGCCTAAGTTCTCCAGAGACCCATGCACATTACAGGCATAAACTCTACCTACAGATACTCTCTACCTCAGGCCTGAGATCTCCCCACAGGCCCAGCCTCACCTCAGACCCCAATGCTAACCAGTACCCTCTTCACCTGAGGTCTGTTCTCTACCCACAGACCCAACCTGACCTCAGGCATGAGATTTTCCTCCAATCCTGCACCCATCTCAGACCCCAATGCTTCCCACTACCACCCTTACCTGAGTCCTGAGCTCTTCCCAAAGGCCCACCCTCAATTCAGGCCTCAATTCTTCCCAGTCCCTCCCTCATCTGAGGCCTGAACTCTGCCTAATCCTACCCTCAACTCAGACATAAATTCTGCCCCCAAAGCAACCCTCCCCTGAAACCTAAACTCTTCCTAGACCAAACCTGGCACAGGTCCTAACCCCTTCCAGGCCAAGGTCCTCTGAGGCCTGTCCTCTACACAAAGGCCCACCTTCATTTAAGGCCTCAATTCTTCCCAGTCCCACCCTCACCTTAGGCCTGAACCCAACCTAATCCCACCCTCAACTCAGGCCTCACTGTCTCCTCAGAACCACCTGCACCTAAAGCCCCATCTTGTCCCACAGACCCACCCTCACCTCAGACCTAAGCTCTCCACTTAGGCCCACCCTGACTCAGCACTTACTTAGCCTAAGGTACACTGTTAGCAGAGGCCTAAAATCTGCACAGGCCCACCATCCCGTAGGGACTCAATTCTCCCCAGACCCACCCTCACCTGAGGCCTGAAGTCTTCCCAAGACCACCCTCACTTCAGTCCTCAATGTACCCCAGTACCACCCTCACCTGAGGCCTGTCCTCTACTCACAGGCCCACTCTTACAACAGGCCTGAGATTTTCCCACAAACCCTCCCTCACCTCAGACCCCAATGCTTCCAAGTACCACCCTCACCTGAGGCCTGTCCTCTACCCACAGGCCCACCCTGACCTCAGAAATGAGATTAACCCCCAATCCTGCACACATCTCAGACCCCAATGCTTCCCATGACCACCCTCACCTGAGGCCTGAGTTCTACCCAAAGGCCAACCTTCACCTCAGGCCTCAATTCTTCCTAGTCTCACCCTCATCTGAGGCCTGAACCCTACCTAATCCCACCCTCAACTCAGGCCTCAAGTCTCCCCAGAACCACCTGCACCTAAGGCCCCATCTTGTCCCACAGACCCAACCTCACCTCAAACCAAAGCTCCCCACACAAGCCAACCCTAATCCAGCCCTTATTTCGCCTAAGGTACACTAGCAGCATAGGCCTCAAATCTACCCAGGCACACCTCCACCTCAGGTCTAAGAGGCCCTCCCTAACCTAGGGACTTAATTCTTCCCAGGTCCTCCCTCACCTGAGGCCAGAGCTACTACACACCTATAGGCTCACTGTCACCTCAGGCCTAAGTTCTCCAGAGACCCATCCACATTACAGGCATAAACTCTACCTACAGATACTCTCTACCTCAGGCCTGAGATCTCCCCACAGGCCCAGCCTCACCTCAGACCCCAATGCCTCCCAGTACCCTCTTCACCTGAGGTCTGTTCTCTACCCACAGACCCAACCTGACCTCAGGCATGAGATTTTCCTCCAATCCTGCACCCATCTCAGACCCCAATGCTTCCCATACTTCCCACTACCACCCTTACCTGGGTCCTGAGCTCTTCCCAAAGGCCCACCCTCAACTCAGGCCTCAATTCTTCCCAGTCCCTCCCTCATCTGAGGCCTGAACTCTGCCTAATCCTACCCTCAACTCAGGCCGCAATTCTTCCCAGTCCCTCATCTGAGGCCTGAACTCTGCCTAATCTTACCCTACACTCAGGCATAAATTCTGCCCCCAGAGCAACCCTCCCCTGAAACCTAAACTCTTCCTAGACCAAACCTGGCACAGGTCCTAACCCCTTCCAGGCCAAGATCCTCTGAGGCCTGTGCTCTACACAAAGGCCCACCTTCATTTAAGGCCTCAATTCTTCCCAGTCCCACCCTCACCTTAGGCCTGAACCCAACCTAATCCCACCCTCAACTCAGGCCTCACTGTCTCCCCAGAACCACCTGCACCTAAAGCCCCATCTTGTCCCACAGACCCACCCTCACCTCAGACCTAAGCTCTCCACTTAGGCCCACCCTGAATCAGCACTTACTTAGCCTAAGGTACACTGTTAGCAGAGGCCTAAAATCTGCACAGGCCCACCATCCTGTAGGGACTCAATTCTCCCCAGACCCACCCTCACCTGAGGCCTGAAGTCTTCCCAAGACCACCCTCACTTCAGTCCTCAATGTACCCTAGTACCACCCTCACCTAAGGCCTGTCCTCTACTCACAGGCTCACTCTGACAGCAGGCCTGAGATTTTCCCACAAATCCTCCCTCACCTCAGACCCCAATGCTTCCCAGTACCACCCTCACCTGAGGCCTGTCCTCTACCCACAGGCCCACCCTGACCTCAGACATGAGATTAACCCCCAATCCTGCCCACATCTCAGACCCCAATGCTTCCCATGACCACCCTCACCTGAGGCCTGAGCTCTACCCAAAGGCCAACCCTCACCTCAGGCCTCAATTCTTCCTAGTCCCACCCTCATCTGAGGCCTGAACCCTACCTAATCCCACCCTCAACTCAGGCCTCAAGTCTCCCCAGAACAACCTGCACCTAAAGCGCCATCTTGTCCCACACACCCACCCTCACCTCAGACCTAAGCTCTCCTTCCAGGCCCACCCTAATTCAGCACTTATTTAGCCTAAGGTACACTGGTAGTAGAGGCCTAAAATCTACCCAGGCCCACCTTCACCTCAGGTCTAACTTATTCCCAGGTGGACCCCTCACCTAGGGTCTCAATTCTCCCCAGGCCCTCCCTGACCTGAAGCCAGAGCTACACCTATAGGCTCACCATCACCTCTGGCATGAGTTCTCCAGAGACCTATCCACTTTACAGGAATAAACTCTACCCACAGGTACTCTCTCACTGCAGGCCAGAGATCTCCCCACAGGCCCACCCTACCTCAGATCCCAAACCCTTCCCATGACCACCCTCACCAGAGGCCTGTCCTCTATTCACAGGGCCACCCTGACAGCAGGCCTGAGAGTTTCCCACAAACCGGCCCTCACCTCAGACCCTAATGCTTCCCCGTACCACCCTAACCTGAGGCCTGAGCCCTACCTAAAGGCCCACCCTCAAATCAGGCCTCAATTCTTCACAGTCTCACCCTCACCTGAGGCCTGAACCCTACCTAATCCCACCCTCAACTCAGGACTCAACTCTCCCAGGAACCACCTGCACCTCAAGCCCCATCTTGTCCCACAGACCCACCCTCACCTCAAAACAAAGCTCCCCACACAAGCCCACCCTAATCCAGCTCTTATTTCGCCTAAGGTACACTAGCAGCATAGGCCTCAAATCTACCCAGGCACACCTCCACCTCAGGTCTAACAGGCCCTTTCTAACCTAGGGACTTAATTCTTCCCAGGTCCTCCCTCACCTGAGGCCAGAGCTACTACACACCTATAGGTTCACTGTCACCTCAGGCCTAAGTTCTCCAGAGACCCATCCACATTACAGGCATAAACTCTACCTACAGATACTCTCTACCTCAGGCCTGAGATCTCCCCACAGGCCCACCCTCACCTCAGACCCCGATGCCTCCCAGTACCCTCTTTACCTGAGGTCTGTTCTCCACCCACAGATCCAACCTGACCTCAGGCATGAGATTTTCCTTCAATCCTGCACCCATCTCAGACCCCAATGCTTCCCACTACCACCCTTACCTGGGTCCTGAGCTCTTCCCAAAGGCCCACCCTCAATTCAGGCCTCAATTCTTCCCAGTCCCTCCCTCATCTGAGGCCTGAACTCTGCCTAATCCTACCCTCAACTGAGACATAAATTCTGCCCCCAAAGCAACCCTCCCCTGAAACCTAAACTCTTCCTAGACCAAACCTGGCACAGGTCCTAACCCCTTCCAGGCCAAGGTCCTCTGAGGCCTGTCCTCTACACAAAGGCCCACCTTCATTTAAGGCCTCAATTCTTCCCAGTCCCACCCTCACCTTAGGCCTGAACCCAACCTAATCCCACCCTCAACTCAGGCCTCACTGTCTCCTCAGAACCACCTGCACCAAAAGCCCCATCTTGTCCCACAGACCCACCCTCACCTCAGACCTAAGCTCTCCACTTAGGCCCACCCTGACTCAGCACTTACATAGCCTAAGGTACACTGTTAGCAGAGGCCTAAAATCTGCACAGGCCCACCATCCCGTAGGGACTCAATTCTCCCCAGACCCACCCTCACCTGAGGCCTGAAGTCTTCCCAAGACCACCCTCACTTCAGTCCTCAATGTACCCCAGTACCACCCTCACCTGAGGCCTGTCCTCTACTCACAGGCCCACTCTTACAACAGGCCTGAGATTTTCCCACAAACCCTCCCTCACCTCAGACCCCAATGCTTCCAAGTACCACCCTCACCTGAGGCCTGTCCTCTACCCACAGGCCCACCCTGACCTCAGACATGAGATTAACCCCCAATCCTGCACACATCTCAGACCCCAATGCTTCCCATGCCCACCCTCACCTGAGGCCTGAGTTCTACCCAAAGGACAACCTTCACCTCAGGCCTCAATTCTTCCTAGTCTCACCCTCATCTGAGGCCTGAACCCTACCTAATCCCACCCTCAACTCAGGCCTCAAGTCTCCCCAGAACCACCTGCACCTAAAGCCCCATCTTGTCCCACAGACCCACCCTCACCTCAAACCAAAGCTCCCCACACAAGCCAACCCTAATCCAGCCCTTATTTCGCCTAAGGTACACTAGCAGCATAGGCCTCAAATCTACCCAGGCACACCTCCACCTCAGGTCTAAGAGGCCCTCCCTAACCTAGGGACTTAATTCTTCCCAGGTCCTCCCTCACCTGAGGCCAGAGCTACTACACACCTATAGGCTCACTGTCACCTCAGGCCTAAGTTCTCCAGAGACCCATCCACATTACAGGCATAAACTCTACCTACAGATACTCTCTACCTCAGGCCTGAGATCTCCCCACAGGCCCAGCCTCACCTCAGACCCCAATGCCTCCCAGTACCCTCTTCACCTGAGGTCTGTTCTCTACCCACAGACCCAACCTGACCTCAGGCATGAGATTTTCCTCCAATCCTGCACCCATCTCAGACCCCAATGCTTCCCACTACCACCCTTACCTGGGTCCTGAGCTCTTCCCAAAGGCCCACCCTCAACTCAGGCCTCAATTCTTCCCAGTCCCTCCCTCATCTGAGGCCTGAACTCTGCCTAATCCTACCCTCAACTCAGGCCGCAATTCTTCCCAGTCCCTCATCTGAGGCCTGAACTCTGCCTAATCTTACCCTACACTCAGGCATAAATTCTGCCCCCAGAGCAACCCTCCCCTGAAACCTAAACTCTTCCTAGACCAAACCTGGCACAGGTCCTAACCCCTTCCAGGCTTAGATCCTCTGAGGCCTGTGCTCTACACAAAGGCCCACCTTCATTTAAGGCCTCAATTCTTCCCAGTCCCACCCTCACCTTAGGCCTGAACCCAACCTAATCCCACCCTCAACTCAGGCCTCACTGTCTCCCCAGAACCACCTGCACCTAAAGCCCCATCTTGTCCCACAGACCCACCCTCACCTCAGACCTAAGCTCTCCACTTAGGCCCACCCTGAATCAGCACTTATTTAGCCTAAGGTAAACTGTTAGCAGAGGCCTAAAATCTACCCAGCCCCACCTCACCTCAGGTCTAACTTATTCCCAAGCCCTCCCTCACCTCGCGGATCATTACTGCACAGGCCCACCATCCCGTAGGGACTCAATTCTCCCCAGACCCACCCTCACCTGAGGCCTGAAGTCTTCCCAAGACCACCCTCACTTCAGTCCTCAATGTACCCTAGTACCACCCTCACCTAAGGCCTGTCCTCTACTCACAGGCCCACTCTGACAGCAGGCCTGAGATTTTCCCACAAACCCTCCCTCACCTCAGACCCCAATGCTTCCCAGTACCACCCTCACCTGAGGCGTGTCCTCTACCCACAGGCCCATCCTGACCTCAGACATGAGATTAACCCCCAATCCTGCCCACATCTCAGACCTCAATGCTTCCCATGACCACCCTCACCTGAGGCCTAAGCTCTACCCAAAGGCCAACCCTCACCTCAGGCCTCAATTCTTCCTAGTCCCACCCTCACCTGAGGCCTGAACCCTACCTAATCCCACCCTCAACTCAGGCCTCAAGTCTCCCCAGAACAACCTGCACCTAAAGCCCCATCTTGTCCGACAGACCCACCCTCACCTCAGACCTAAGCTCTCCATCCAGACCCACCCTAACTCAGCACTTATTTAGCCTAAGGTACACTGGTAGCAGAGGCCTAAAATCTACCCAGGCCCACCTTCACCTCAGGTCTAACTTATTCCCAGGTCCACCCCTCACCTAGGGTCTCAATTCTCCCCAGCCCTCCCTCACCCGAGGCCAGAGCTACACCTATAGGCTCACCATCACCTCTGGCATGAGTTCTCCAGAGACCTATCCACTTTACAGGAATAAACTCTACCCACAGGTACTCTCTCACTGCAGGCCAGAGATCTCCCCACAGGCACATCCTACCTCAGATCCCAAACCCTTCCCATGACCACCCTCACCAGAGGCCTGTCCTCTATTCACAGGGCCACCCTGACAGCAGGCCTGAGAGTTTCCCACAAACCCACCCTCACCTCAGACCCCAATGCTTCCCAGTACCACCCTAACCTGAGGCCTGAGCCCTACCTAAAGGCCCACCCTCAAATCAGGCCTCAATTCTTCAGAGTCTCACCCTCACCTGAGGCCTGAACCCTACCTAATCCCACCCTCAACTCAGGACTCAACTCTCCCAGGAACCACCTGCACCTCAAGCCCCATCTTGTCCCACAGACCCACCCTCACCTCAAAACAAAGCTCCCCACACAAGCCCACCCTAATCCAGCCCTTATTTCGCCTAAGGTACACTAGCAGCATAGGCCTCAAATCTACCCAGGCACACCTCCACCTCAGGTCTAAGAGGCCCTTTCTAACCTAGGGACTTAATTCTTCCCAGGTCCTCCCTCACCTGAGGCCAGAGCTACTACACACCTATAGGTTCACTGTCACCTCAGGCCTAAGTTCTCCAGAGACCCATCCACATTACATGCATAAACTCTACCTACAGATACTCTCTACCTCAGGCCTGAGATCTCCCCACAGGCCCAGCCTCACCTCAGACCCCAATGCCTCCCAGTACCCTCAACACCTGAGGTCTGTTCTCTACCCACAGACCCAACCTGACCTCAGGCATGAGATTTTCCTCCAATCCTGCACCCATCTCAGACCCCAATGCTTCCCACTACCACCCTTACCTGGGTCCTGAGCTCTTCCCAAAGGCCCACCCATAACTCAGGCCTCAATTCTTCCCAGTCCCTCCCTCATCTGAGGCCTGAACTCTGCCTAATCCTACCCTCAACTCAGGCCGCAATTCTTCCCAGTCCCTCATCTGAGGCCTGAACTCTGCCTAATCTTACCCTACACTCAGGCATAAATTCTGCCCCCAGAGCAACCCTCCCCTGAAACCTAAACTCTTCCTAGACCAAACCTGGCACAGGTCCTAACCCCTTCCAGGCCAAGGTCCTCTGAGGCCTGTCCTCTACACAAAGGCCCACCTTCATTTAAGGCCTCAATTCTTCCCAGTCCCACCCTCACCTTAGGCCTGAACCCAACCTAATCCCACCCTCAACTCAGGCCTCACTGTCTCCTCAGAACCACCTGCACCTAAAGCCCCATCTTGTCCCACAGACCCACCCTCACCTCAGACCTAAGCTCTCCACTTAGGCCCACCCTGACTCAGCACTTACTTAGCCTAAGGTACACTGTTAGCAGAGGCCTAAAATCTGCACAGGCCCACCATCCTGTAGGGACTCAATTCTCCCCAGACCCACCCTCACCTGAGGCCTGAAGTCTTCCCAAGACCACCCTCACTTCAGTCCTCAATGTACCCTAGTACCACCCTCACCTAAGGCCTGTCCTCTACTCACAGGCCCACTCTGACAGCAGGCCTGAGATTTTCCCACAAACCCTCCCTCACCTCAGACCCCAATGCTTCCCAGTACCACCCTCACCTGAGGCGTGTCCTCTACCCACAGGCCCACCCTGACCTCAGACATGAGATTAACCCCCAATCCTGCCCACATCTCAGACCCCAATGCTTCCCATGACCACCCTCACCTGAGGCCTGAGCTCTACCCAAAGGCCAACCCTCACCTCAGGCCTCAATTCTTCCTAGTCCCACCCTCACCTGAGGCCTGAACCCTACCTAATCCCACCCTCAACTCAGGACTCAACTCTCCCAGGAACCACCTGCACCTCAAGCCCCATCTTGTCCCACAGACCCACCCTCACCTCAAAACAAAGCTCCCCACACAAGCCCACCCTAATCCAGCTCTTATTTAGCCTAAGGTACACTAGCAGCATAGGCCTCAAATCTACCCAGGCACACCTGCACCTCAGGTCTAAGAGGCCCTCACTAACCTAGGGACTTAATTCTTCCCAGGTCCTCCCTCACCTGAGACCAGAGCTACACCTATAGGCTCACTGTCACCTCAGGCCTAAGTTCTCCAGAGACCCATCCACATTACAGGCATAAACTCTACCTACAGATACTCTCTACCTCAGGCCTGAGATCTCCCCACAGGCCCAGCCTCACCTCAGACCCCAATGCCTCCCAGTACCCTCTTCACCTGAGGTCTGTTCTCTACCCACAGACCCAACCTGACCTCAGGCATGAGATTTTCCTCCAATCTTGCACCCATCTCAGACCCCAATGCTTCCCACTACCACCCTTACCTGGGTCCTGAGCTCTTTTCAAAGGCCCACCCTCAACTCAGGCCTCAATTCTTCCCAGTCCCTCATCTGAGGCCTGAACTCTGCCTAATCTTACCCTACACTCAGGCATAAATTCTGCCCCCAGAGCAACCCTCCCCTGAAACCTAAACTCTTCCTAGACCAAACCTGGCACATGTCCTAACCCCTTCCAGGCCAAGGTCCTCTGAGGCCTGTCCTCTACACAAAGGCCCATCTTCATTTAAGGCCTCAATTCTTCCCAGTCCCACCCTCACCTTAGGCCTGAACCCAAACTAATCCCACCCTCAACTCAGGCCTCACTGTCTCCCCAGAACCACCTGCACCTAAAGCCCCATCTTGTCCCACAGACCCACCCTCACCTCAGACCTAAGTTCTCCACTTAGGCCCACCCTGAATCAGCACTTACTTAGCCTAAGGTACACTGTTAGCAGAGGCCTAAAATCTGCACAGGCCCACCATCCTGTAGGGACTCAATTCTCCCCAGACCCACCCTCACCTGAGGCCTGAAGTCTTCCCAAGACCACCCTCACTTCAGTCCTCAATGTACCCTAGTACCACCCTCACCTAAGGCCTGTCCTCTACTCACAGGCCCACTCTGACAGCAGGCCTGAGATTTTCCCACAAACCCTCCCTCACCTCAGACCCCAATGCTTCCCAGTACCACCCTCACCTGAGGCGTGTCCTCTACCCACAGGCCCATCCTGACCTCAGACATGAGATTAACCCCCAATCCTGCCCACATCTCAGACCCCAATGCTTCCCATGACCACCCTCACCTGAGGCCTGAGCTCTACCCAAAGGCCAACCCTCACCTCAGGCCTCAATTCTTCCTAGTCCCACCCTCACCTGAGGCCTGAACCCTACCTAATCCCACCCTCAACTCAGGCCTCAAGTCTCCCCAGAACAACCTGCACCTAAAGCCCCATCTTGTCCGACAGACCCACCCTCACCTCAGACCTAAGCTCTCCATCCAGACCCACCCTAACTCAGCACTTATTTAGCCTAAGGTACACTGGTAGCAGAGGCCTAAAATCTATCCAGGCCCACCTTCACCTCAGGTCTAACTTATTCCCAGGTCCACCCCTCACCTAGGGTCTCAATTCTCCCCAGCCCTCCCTCACCCGAGGCCAGAGCTACACCTATAGGCTCACCATCACCTCTGGCATGAGTTCTCCAGAGACCTATCCACTTTACAGGAATAAACTCTACCCACAGGTACTCTCTCACTGCAGGCCAGAGATCTCCCCACAGGCACATCCTACCTCAGATCCCAAACCCTTCCCATGACCACCCTCACCAGAGGCCTGTCCTCTATTCACAGGGCCACCCTGACAGCAGGCCTGAGAGTTTCCCACAAACCCAACCTCACCTCAGACCCCAATGCTTCCCAGTACCACCCTAACCTGAGGCCTGAGCCCTACCTAAAGGCCCACCCTCAAATCAGGCCTCAATTCTTCAGAGTCTCACCCTCACCTGAGGCCTGAACCCTACCTAATCCCACCCTCAACTCAGGACTCAACTCTCCCAGGAACCACCTGCACCTCAAGCCCCATCTTGTCCCACAGACCCACCCTCACCTCAAAACAAAGCTCCCCACACAAGCCCACCCTAATCCAGCCCTTATTTCGCCTAAGGTACTCTAGCAGCATAGGCCTCAAATCTACCCAGGCACACCTCCACCTCAGGTCTAAGAGGCCCTTTCTAACCTAGGGACTTAATTCTTCCCAGGTCCTCCCTCACCTGAGGCCAGAGCTACTACACACCTATAGGTTCACTGTCACCTCAGGCCTAAGTTCTCCAGAGACCCATCCACATTACATGCATAAACTCTACCTACAGATACTCTCTACCTCAGGCCTGAGATCTCCCCACAGGCCCAGCCTCACCTCAGACCCCAATGCCTCCCAGTACCCTCAACACCTGAGGTCTGTTCTCTACCCACAGACCCAACCTGACCTCAGGCATGAGATTTTCCTCCAATCCTGCACCCATCTCAGACCCCAATGCTTCCCACTACCACCCTTACCTGGGTCCTGAGCTCTTCCCAAAGGCCCACCCATAACTCAGGCCTCAATTCTTCCCAGTCCCTCCCTCATCTGAGGCCTGAACTCTGCCTAATCCTACCCTCAACTCAGGCCGCAATTCTTCCCAGTCCCTCATCTGAGGCCTGAACTCTGCCTAATCTTACCCTACACTCAGGCATAAATTCTGCCCCCAGAGCAACCCTCCCCTGAAACCTAAACTCTTCCTAGACCAAACCTGGCACAGGTCCTAACCCCTTCCAGGCCAAGGTCCTCTGAGGCCTGTCCTCTACACAAAGGCCCACCTTCATTTAAGGCCTCAATTCTTCCCAGTCCCACCCTCACCTTAGGCCTGAACCCAACCTAATCCCACCCTCAACTCAGGCCTCACTGTCTCCTCAGAACCACCTGCACCTAAAGCCCCATCTTGTCCCACAGACCCACCCTCACCTCAGACCTAAGCTCTCCACTTAGGCCCACCCTGACTCAGCACTTACTTAGCCTAAGGTACACTGTTAGCAGAGGCCTAAAATCTGCACAGGCCCACCATCCTGTAGGGACTCAATTCTCCCCAGACCCACCCTCACCTGAGGCCTGAAGTCTTCCCAAGACCACCCTCACTTCAGTCCTCAATGTACCCTAGTACCACCCTCACCTAAGGCCTGTCCTCTACTCACAGGCCCACTCTGACAGCAGGCCTGAGATTTTCCCACAAACCCTCCCTCACCTCAGACCCCAATGCTTCCCAGTACCACCCTCACCTGAGGCGTGTCCTCTACCCACAGGCCCACCCTGACCTCAGACATGAGATTAACCCCCAATCCTGCCCACATCTCAGACCCCAATGCTTCCCATGACCACCCTCACCTGAGGCCTGAGCTCTACCCAAAGGCCAACCCTCACCTCAGGCCTCAATTCTTCCTAGTCCCACCCTCACCTGAGGCCTGAACCCTACCTAATCCCACCCTCAACTCAGGACTCAACTCTCCCAGGAACCACCTGCACCTCAAGCCCCATCTTGTCCCACAGACCCACCCTCACCTCAAAACAAAGCTCCCCACACAAGCCCACCCTAATCCAGCTCTTATTTAGCCTAAGGTACACTAGCAGCATAGGCCTCAAATCTACCCAGGCACACCTGCACCTCAGGTCTAAGAGGCCCTCACTAACCTAGGGACTTAATTCTTCCCAGGTCCTCCCTCACCTGAGACCAGAGCTACACCTATAGGCTCACTGTCACCTCAGGCCTAAGTTCTCCAGAGACCCATCCACATTACAGGCATAAACTCTACCTACAGATACTCTCTACCTCAGGCCTGAGATCTCCCCACAGGCCCAGCCTCACCTCAGACCCCAATGCCTCCCAGTACCCTCTTCACCTGAGGTCTGTTCTCTACCCACAGACCCAACCTGACCTCAGGCATGAGATTTTCCTCCAATCTTGCACCCATCTCAGACCCCAATGCTTCCCACTACCACCCTTACCTGGGTCCTGAGCTCTTTTCAAAGGCCCACCCTCAACTCAGGCCTCAATTCTTCCCAGTCCCTCATCTGAGGCCTGAACTCTGCCTAATCTTACCCTACACTCAGGCATAAATTCTGCCCCCAGAGCAACCCTCCCCTGAAACCTAAACTCTTCCTAGACCAAACCTGGCACATGTCCTAACCCCTTCCAGGCCAAGGTCCTCTGAGGCCTGTCCTCTACACAAAGGCCCATCTTCATTTAAGGCCTCAATTCTTCCCAGTCCCACCCTCACCTTAGGCCTGAACCCAAACTAATCCCACCCTCAACTCAGGCCTCACTGTCTCCCCAGAACCACCTGCACCTAAAGCCCCATCTTGTCCCACAGACCCACCCTCACCTCAGACCTAAGTTCTCCACTTAGGCCCACCCTGAATCAGCACTTACTTAGCCTAAGGTACACTGTTAGCAGAGGCCTAAAATCTGCACAGGCCCACCATCCTGTAGGGACTCAATTCTCCCCAGACCCACCCTCACCTGAGGCCTGAAGTCTTCCCAAGACCACCCTCACTTCAGTCCTCAATGTACCCTAGTACCACCCTCACCTAAGGCCTGTCCTCTACTCACAGGCCCACTCTGACAGCAGGCCTGAGATTTTCCCACAAACCCTCCCTCACCTCAGACCCCAATGCTTCCCAGTACCACCCTCACCTGAGGCGTGTCCTCTACCCACAGGCCCATCCTGACCTCAGACATGAGATTAACCCCCAATCCTGCCCACATCTCAGACCCCAATGCTTCCCATGACCACCCTCACCTGAGGCCTGAGCTCTACCCAAAGGCCAACCCTCACCTCAGGCCTCAATTCTTCCTAGTCCCACCCTCACCTGAGGCCTGAACCCTACCTAATCCCACCCTCAACTCAGGCCTCAAGTCTCCCCAGAACAACCTGCACCTAAAGCCCCATCTTGTCCGACAGACCCACCCTCACCTCAGACCTAAGCTCTCCATCCAGACCCACCCTAACTCAGCACTTATTTAGCCTAAGGTACACTGGTAGCAGAGGCCTAAAATCTATCCAGGCCCACCTTCACCTCAGGTCTAACTTATTCCCAGGTCCACCCCTCACCTAGGGTCTCAATTCTCCCCAGCCCTCCCTCACCCGAGGCCAGAGCTACACCTATAGGCTCACCATCACCTCTGGCATGAGTTCTCCAGAGACCTATCCACTTTACAGGAATAAACTCTACCCACAGGTACTCTCTCACTGCAGGCCAGAGATCTCCCCACAGGCACATCCTACCTCAGATCCCAAACCCTTCCCATGACCACCCTCACCAGAGGCCTGTCCTCTATTCACAGGGCCACCCTGACAGCAGGCCTGAGAGTTTCCCACAAACCCAACCTCACCTCAGACCCCAATGCTTCCCAGTACCACCCTAACCTGAGGCCTGAGCCCTACCTAAAGGCCCACCCTCAAATCAGGCCTCAATTCTTCAGAGTCTCACCCTCACCTGAGGCCTGAACCCTACCTAATCCCACCCTCAACTCAGGACTCAACTCTCCCAGGAACCACCTGCACCTCAAGCCCCATCTTGTCCCACAGACCCACCCTCACCTCAAACCAAAGCTCCCCACACAAGCCCACCCTAATCCAGCCCTTATTTCGCCTAAGGTACTCTAGCAGCATAGGCCTCAAATCTACCCAGGCACACCTCCACCTCAGGTCTAAGAGGCCCTTTCTAACCTAGGGACTTAATTCTTCCCAGGTCCTCCCTCACCTGAGGCCAGAGCTACTACACACCTATAGGTTCACTGTCACCTCAGGCCTAAGTTCTCCAGAGACCCATCCACATTACAGGCATAAACTCTACCTACAGATACTCTCTACCTCAGGCCTGAGATCTCCCCACAGGCCCAGCCTCACCTCAGACCCCAATGCCTCCCAGTACCCTCAACACCTGAGGTCTGTTCTCTACCCACAGACCCAACCTGACCTCAGGCATGAGATTTTCCTCCAATCCTGCACCCATCTCAGACCCCAATGCTTCCCACTACCACCCTTACCTGGGTCCTGAGCTCTTCCCAAAGGCCCACCCTCAACTCAGGCCTCAATTCTTCCCAGTCCCTCCCTCATCTGAGGCCTGAACTCTGCCTAATCCTACCCTCAACTCAGGCCGCAATTCTTCCCAGTCCCTCATCTGAGGCCTGAACTCTGCCTAATCTTACCCTATACTCAGGCATAAATTCTGCCCCCAGAGCAACCCTCCCCTGAAACCTAAACTCTTCCTAGACCAAACCTGGCACAGGTCCTAACCCCTTCCAGGCCAAGGTCCTCTGAGGCCTGTCCTCTACACAAAGGCCCACCTTCATTTAAGGCCTCAATTCTTCCCAGTCCCACCCTCACCTTAGGCCTGAACCCAACCTAATCCCACCCTCAACTCAGGCCTCACTGTCTCCTCAGAACCACCTGCACCTAAAGCCCCATCTTGTCCCACAGACCCACCCTCACCTCAGACCTAAGCTCTCCACTTAGGCCCACCCTGACTCAGCACTTACTTAGCCTAAGGTACACTGTTAGCAGAGGCCTAAAATCTGCACAGGCCCACCATCCTGTAGGGACTCAATTCTCCCCAGACCCACCCTCACCTGAGGCCTGAAGTCTTCCCAAGACCACCCTCACTTCAGTCCTCAATGTACCCTAGTACCACCCTCACCTAAGGCCTGTCCTCTACTCACAGGCCCACTCTGACAGCAGGCCTGAGATTTTCCCACAAACCCTCCCTCACCTCAGACCCCAATGCTTCCCAGTACCACCCTCACCTGAGGCGTGTCCTCTACCCACAGGCCCACCCTGACCTCAGACATGAGATTAACCCCCAATCCTGCCCACATCTCAGACCCCAATGTTTCCCATGACCACCCTCACCTGAGGCCTGAGCTCTACCCAAAGGCCAACCCTCACCTCAGGCCTCAATTCTTCCTAGTCCCACCCTCACCTGAGGCCTGAACCCTACCTAATCCCACCCTCAACTCAGGACTCAACTCTCCCAGGAACCACCTGCACCTCAAGCCCCATCTTGTCCCACAGACCCACCCTCACCTCAAAACAAAGCTCCCCACACAAGCCCACCCTAATCCAGCTCTTATTTAGCCTAAGGTACACTAGCAGCATAGGCCTCAAATCTACCCAGGCACACCTGCACCTCAGGTCTAAGAGGCCCTCACTAACCTAGGGACTTAATTCTTCCCAGGTCCTCCCTCACCTGAGACCAGAGCTACACCTATAGGCTCACTGTCACCTCAGGCCTAAGTTCTCCAGAGACCCATCCACATTACAGGCATAAACTCTACCTACAGATACTCTCTACCTCAGGCCTGAGATCTCCCCACAGGCCCAGCCTCACCTCAGACCCCAATGCCTCCCAGTACCCTCTTCACCTGAGGTCTGTTCTCTACCCACAGACCCAACCTGACCTCAGGCATGAGATTTTCCTCCAATCTTGCACCCATCTCAGACCCCAATGCTTCCCACTACCACCCTTACCTGGGTCCTGAGCTCTTTTCAAAGGCCCACCCTCAACTCAGGCCTCAATTCTTCCCAGTCCCTCATCTGAGGCCTGAACTCTGCCTAATCTTACCCTACACTCAGGCATAAATTCTGCCCCCAGAGCAACCCTCCCCTGAAACCTAAACTCTTCCTAGACCAAACCTGGCACATGTCCTAACCCCTTCCAGGCCAAGGTCCTCTGAGGCCTGTCCTCTACACAAAGGCCCATCTTCATTTAAGGCCTCAATTCTTCCCAGTCCCACCCTCACCTTAGGCCTGAACCCAAACTAATCCCACCCTCAATTCAGGCCTCACTGTCTCCCCAGAACCACCTGCACCTAAAGCCCCATCTTGTCCCACAGACCCACCCTCACCTCAGACCTAAGTTCTCCACTTAGGCCCACCCTGAATCAGCACTTACTTAGCCTAAGGTACACTGTTAGCAGAGGCCTAAAATCTGCACAGGCCCACCATCCTGTAGGGACTCAATTCTCCCCAGACCCACCCTCACCTGAGGCCTGAAGTCTTCCCAAGACCACCCTCACTTCAGTCCTCAATGTACCCTAGTACCACCCTCACCTAAGGCCTGTCCTCTACTCACAGGCCCACTCTGACAGCAGGCCTGAGATTTTCCCACAAACCCTCCCTCACCTCAGACCCCAATGCTTCCCAGTACCACCCTCACCTGAGGCGTGTCCTCTACCCACAGGCCCATCCTGACCTCAGACATGAGATTAACCCCCAATCCTGCCCACATCTCAGACCCCAATGCTTCCCATGACCACCCTCACCTGAGGCCTGAGCTCTACCCAAAGGCCAACCCTCACCTCAGGCCTCAATTCTTCCTAGTCCCACCCTCACCTGAGGCCTGAACCCTACCTAATCCCACCCTCAACTCAGGCCTCAAGTCTCCCCAGAACAACCTGCACTTAAAGCCCCATCTTGTCCGACAGACCCACCCTCACCTCAGACCTAAGCTCTCCATCCAGGCCCACCCTAACTCAGCACTTATTTAGCCTAAGGTACACTGGTAGCAGAGGCCTAAAATCTACCCAGGCCCACCTTCACCTCAGGTCTAACTTATTCCCAGGTCCACCCCTCACCTAGGGTCTCAATTCTCCCCAGCCCTCCCTCACCCGAGGCCAGAGCTACACCTATAGGCTCACCATCACCTCTGGCATGAGTTCTCCAGAGACCTATCCACTTTACAGGAATAAACTCTACCCACAGGTACTCTCTCACTGCAGGCCAGAGATCTCCCCACAGGCACATCCTACCTCAGATCCCAAACCCTTCCCATGACCACCCTCACCAGAGGCCTGTCCTCTATTCACAGGGCCACCCTGACAGCAGGCCTGAGAGTTTCCCACAAACCCACCCTCACCTCAGACCCCAATGCTTCCCAGTACCACCCTAACCTGAGGCCTGAGCCCTACCTAAAGGCCCACCCTCAAATCAGGCCTCAATTCTTCAGAGTCTCACCCTCACCTGAGGCCTGAACCCTACCTAATCCCACCCTCAACTCAGGACTCAACTCTCCCAGGAACCACCTGCACCTCAAGCCCCATCTTGTCCCACAGACCCACCCTCACCTCAAACCAAAGCTCCCCACACAAGCCCACCCTAATCCAGCCCTTATTTCGCCTAAGGTACACTAGCAGCATAGGCCTCAAATCTACCCAGGCACACCTCCACCTCAGGTCTAAGAGGCCCTTTCTAACCTAGGGACTTAATTCTTCCCAGGTCCTCCCTCACCTCAGGCCAGAGCTACTACACACCTATAGGTTCACTGTCACCTCAGGCCTAAGTTCTCCATAGACCCATCCACATTAAAGGCATAAACTCTACCTACAGATACTCTCTACCTCAGGCCTGAGATCTCCCCACAGGCCCAGCCTCACCTCAGACCCCAATGCCTCCCAGTACCCTCTTCACCTGAGGTCTGTTCTCTACCCACAGACCCAACCTGACCTCAGGCATGAGATTTTCCTCCAATCCTGCACCCATCTCAGACCCCAATGCTTCCCACTACCACCCTTACCTGGGTCCTGAGCTCTTCCCAAAGGCCCACCCTCAACTCAGGCCTCAATTCTTCCCAGTCCCTCCCTCATCTGAGGCCTGAACTCTGCCTAATCCTACCCTCAACTCAGGCCGCAATTCTTCCCAGTCCCTCATCTGAGGCCTGAACTCTGCCTAATCTTACCCTACACTCAGGCATAAATTCTGCCCCCAGAGCAACCCTCCCCTGAAACCTAAACTCTTCCTAGACTAAACCTGGCACAGGTCCTAACCCCTTCCAGGCCAAGGTCCTTGAGGCCTGTCCTCTACACAAAGGCCCACCTTCATTTAAGGCCTCAATTCTTCCCAGTCCCACCCTCACCTTAGGCCTGAACCCAACCTAATCCCACCCTCAACTCAGGCCTCACTGTCTCCTCAGAACCACCTGCACCTAAAGCCCCATCTTGTCCCACAGACCCACCCTCACCTCAGACCTAAGCTCTCCACTTAGGCCCACCCTGACTCAGCACTTACTTAGCCTAAGGTACACTGTTAGCAGAGGCCTAAAATCTGCACAGGCCCACCATCCTGTAGGGACTCAATTCTCCCCAGACCCACCCTCACCTGAGGCCTGAAGTCTTCCCAAGACCACCCTCACTTCAGTCCTCAATGTACCCTAGTACCACCCTCACCTAAGGCCTGTCCTCTACTCACAGGCCCACTCTGACAGCAGGCCTGAGATTTTCCCACAAACCCTCCCTCACCTCAGACCCCAATGCTTCCCAGTACCACCCTCACCTGAGGGGTGTCCTCTACCCACAGGCACACCCTGACCTCAGACATGAGATTAACCCCCAATCCTGCCCACATCTCAGACCCCAATGCTTCCCATGACCACCCTCACCTGAGGCCTGAGCTCTACCCAAAGGCCAACCCTCACCTCAGGCCTCAATTCTTCCTAGTCCCACCCTCACCTGAGGCCTGAACCCTACCTAATCCCACCCTCAACTCAGGCCTCACGTCTCCCCAGAACAACCTGCACCTAAAGCCCCATCTTGTCCGACAGACCCACCCTCACCTCAGACCTAAGCTCTCCATCCAGGCCCACCCTAACTCAGCACTTATTTAGCCTAAGGTACACTGGTAGCAGAGGCCTAAAATCTACCCAGGCCCACCTTCACCTCAGGTCTAACTTATTCCCAGGTCCACCCCTCACCTAGGGTCTCAATTCTCCCCAGCCCTCCCTCACCCGAGGCCAGAGCTACACCTATAGGCTCACCATCACCTCTGGCATGAGTTCTCCAGAGACCTATCCACTTTACAGGAATAAACTCTACCCACAGGTACTCTCTCACTGCAGGCCAGAGATCTCCCCACAGGCACATCCTACCTCAGATCCCAAACCCTTCCCATGACCACCCTCACCAGAGGCCTGTCCTCTATTCACAGGGCCACCCTGACAGCAGGCCTGAGAGTTTCCCACAAACCCACCCTCACCTCAGACCCCAATGCTTCCCAGTACCACCCTAACCTGAGGCCTGAGCCCTACCTAAAGGCCCACCCTCAAATCAGGCCTCAATTCTTCAGAGTCTCACCCTCACCTGAGGCCTGAACCCTACCTAATCCCACCCTCAACTCAGGACTCAACTCTCCCAGGAACCACCTGCACCTCAAGCCCCATCTTGTCCCACAGACCCACCCTCACCTCAAACCAAAGCTCCCCACACAAGCCCACCCTAATCCAGCCCTTATTTCGCCTAAGGTACTCTAGCAGCATAGGCCTCAAATCTACCCAGGCACACCTGCACCTCAGGTCTAAGAGGCCCTCACTAACCTAGGGACTTAATTCTTCCCAGGTCCTCCCTCACCTGAGGCCAGAGCTACTACACACCTATAGGTTCACTGTCACCTCAGGCCTAAGTTCTCCAGAGACCCATCCACATTACAGGCATAAACTCTACCTACAGATACTCTCTACCTCAGGCCTGAGATCTCCCCACAGGCCCACCCTCACCTCAGACCCCAATGCCTCCCAGTACCCTCTTTACCTGAGGTCTGTTCTCCACCCACAGATCCAACCTGACCTCAGGCATGAGATTTTCCTCCAATCCTGCACCCATCTCAGACCCCAATGCTTCCCACTACCACCCTTACCTGGGTCCTGAGCTCTTCCCAAAGGCCCACCCTCAACTCAGGCCTCAATTCTTCCCAGTCCCTCCCTCATCTGAGGCCTGAACTCTGCCTAATCCTACCCTCAACTCAGGCCGCAATTCTTCCCAGTCCCTCATCTGAGGCCTGAACTCTGCCTAATCTTACCCTACACTCAGGCATAAATTCTGCCCCTAGAGCAACCCTCCCCTGAAACCTAAACTCTTCCTAGACCAAACCTGGCACAGGTCCTAACCCCTTCCAGGCCAAGGTCCTCTGAGGCCTGTCCTCTACACAAAGGCCCACCTTCATTTAAGGCCTCAATTCTTCCCAGTCCCACCCTCACCTTAGGCCTGAACCCAACCTAATCCCACCCTCAACTCAGGCCTCACTGTCTCCTCAGAACCACCTGCACCTAAAGCCCCATCTTGTCCCACAGACCCACCCTCACTTCAGACCTAAGCTCTCCACTTGGGCCCACCCTGACTCAGCACTTACTTAGCCTAAGGTACACTGTTAGCAGAGGCCTAAAATCTACCCAGGCCCACCTCACCTCAGGTCTAACTTATTCCCGAGCCCTCCCTCACCTAGGGAATCATTTCTGCACAGGCCCACCATCCCATAGGGAGTCAATTCTCCCCAGACCCACCCTCACCTGAGGCCTGAAGTCTTCCCAAGACCACCCTCACTTCAGTCCTCAATGTACCCCAGTACCACCCTCACCTGAGGCCTGTCCTCTACTCACAGGCCCACTCTGACAGCAGGCCTGAGATTTTCCCACAAACCCTCCCTCACCTCACACCCCAATGCTTCCCAGTACCACCCTCACCTGAGGCCTGAGCTCTACCCAAAGGCCCACCCTGACCTCAGACATGGGATTAACCCCCCATCCTGCCCACATCTCAGACCCCAATGCTTCCCATGACCACCCTCACCTGAGGCCTGAGCTCTACCCAAAGGCCAACCTTCACCTCAGGCCTCAATTCTTCCTAGTCCCCCCCTCATCTGAGGCCTGAACCCTACCTAATCCCACCCTCAACTCAGGCCTCAAGTCTCCCCAGAACCACCTGCACCTAAAGCCCCATCTTGTCCCACAGACCCACCCTCACCTCAGACCTAAGCTCTCCTTCCAGGCCCACCCTAACTCAGCACTTATTTAGCCTAAGGTACACTGGTAGCAGAGGCCTAAAATCTACCCAGGCCCACCTTCACCTCAGGTCTAACTTATTCCCAGGTCCACCCCTCACCTAGGGATTCAATTCTCCCCAGGCCCTCCCTCACCTGAGGCCAGAGCTACACCTATAGGCTCACCATCACCTCTCCAAGAGTTCTCCAGAGACCTATGCACATTACAGGAATAAACTCTACCCACAGGTACTCTCTCACTGCAGGCCAGAGATCTCCCCACAGGCCCACCCTACCTCAGATCCCAAACCCTTCCCATGACCACCCTCACCAGAGGCCTGTCCTCTATTCACAGGGCCACCCTGACAGCAGGCCTGAGAGTTTCCCACAAACCCGCCCTCACCTCAGACCCCAATGCTTCCCAGTACCACCCTAACCTGAGGCCTGAGCCCTACCTAAAGGCCCACCCTCAAATCAGGCCTCAATTCTTCAGAGTCTCACCCTCACCTGAGGCCTGAACCCTACCTAATCCCACCCTCAACTCAGGACTCAACTCTCCCAGGAACCACCTGCACCTCAAGCTCCATCTTGTCCCACAGACCCACCCTCACCTCAAACCAAAGCTCCCCACACAAGCCCACCCTAATCCAGCCCTTATTTCGCCTAAGGTACACTAGCAGCATAGGCCTCAAATCTACCCAGGCACACCTCCACCTCAGGTCTAAGAGGCCCTCACTAACCTAGGGACTTAATTCTTCCCAGGTCCTCCCTCACCTGAGGCCAGAGCTACTACACACCTATAGGCTGACTGTCACCTCAGGCCTAAGTTCTCCAGAGACCCATCCACATTACAGGCATAAACTCTACCTACAGATATTTTCTACCTCAGGCCTGAGATCTCCCCACAGGCCCACCCTCACCTCAGACCCCAATGCCTCCCAGTACCCTCTTCATCTGAGGTCTGTTCTCTACCCACAGACCCAACCTGACCTCAGGCATGAGATTTTCCTCCAATCCTCCCACATCTCAGACCCCAATGCTTCCCACTACCACCCTTACCTGGGTCCTGAGCTCTTCCCAAAGGCCCACCCTCAACTCAGGCCTCAATTCTTCCAAGTCTCACCCTTACCTGAGGCCTGAACTCTGCCCTATCCCACCCTCAACTCAGGCTTCAATATCCTCCAGAAAGACCATCACTTAAGGCCTGAGTTTGTCCCATACATCCACCCCCATCTTAGGTTTTACTTTTCTCCAGGCACAGCCTCTCCTCAAGCCCAAGCTCTGACCACAGGCCCACCCTAATTCAGCCCTTATTTTGCTTAGAATATACAGTCAGCTAAAATCTACCCAGTCCTACCCTCACCAAGGCACTCAATTCTCCCCAGGTCCTCCCTCACCTGAGCCCAGAGCTATACCTATAGGCTCACCATCACCTCTGGCATGAGTTCTCCAGAGACCCATCCACATTACAGGCATACACTCTACCTACAGATACTCTCTAACTCAGGCCTGAGATCTCCCCATAGGCCCACCCTCACCTCAGATCCCAACCCTTCCCAGTACTCCCCTCATAGGAAGTCTGTCTTCTACCCACAGGCCCACCCTGACCTCAGGCCTAAACTGTCCCCAGAGGTCCACCCTGACCTTTAGCCTAAACTCTCCCTACAGGCCCCCACTCACCTCATACTAGAGCTTTCCATACAGGCCAATCATCGCCTTAGGCCTAAACTTTTCCCAAGCCCATCCTAACCTGAGGGGTGTTCTCTACCCAACAGCCAACCCTCACCTCAGGCCTCAATTCTCCCCAGAACCACCCTCACCTAAGGCCTGTTATTGTCCCATACATCCACCCTCAACTCAGCTTTAGTTTTCTCCAGGCCCAGCCTTTTCTCAAGTTTAAACTCTGACCACAGGTCCACCCTAATTCAGGCCTTATTTCAGCTAATGTACACTCTCACCTAAAATCTACCTAGGCCCACCCTCACCTCTGTCTGAGCTTTCTTCAGGCACACCCTCAACTCAGGTCTGAATTCTCCTCTGGGGCAACCCTTACCTGAGGCCAAAACTCTTCCTAGGCCAAAACTTAAATAAGTCCTAACCTCCCCACAGGCCATCCTCCCCTATTGCCCCAGCTTGTCCCACAGACCCACCCTCACCTTAGGTTATAGTTCTCCCCACAATACTACCATCACCTCAAGCCTAAACTGTCTCCACAGGCCCACCCTCACCTCAAGCCTAAACTCTCCTCAAAGGCTCACACTCACTTTAGGTTAGGCCCACCCTAACCTGAGGTCAGTCCTCTACCCAAAGGCCCACCTTTACTTCAGGCCTCAATTCTCCCCAGAACCACCCTCACCTATGGCCTGTTATTGTCCCATACATCCACCCTCACTCTCCTCAAAGGCTCACACTCACTTTAGGCTAGGCCCACCCTAACCTGAGGTCAGTCCTCTACCCAAAGGCCCACCTTTACTTCAGGCCTCAATTCTCCCCAGAACCACCCTCACCTATGGCCTGAGCTTGTCCCATACATCCACCCTCATCTCAGGCTTTACTTTTCTCCAGGCCCAGCCTCTCCTCCAGCCTAAACTCTGACCACATGCCCACCCTAACTCAGCCCTTATTTCGCCTAAGGTATACTGTCACCATAGGCCTAAAGTCTACCCTAGGCTCACCCTCACCTCAGGTGAAAGCTCTCCCCAGCCCCACCCTCACCTAGACCCTCAATTGTCCCTAGGTAGTCTTCACCTTAGGTCTGAGTGCTCCAGAGACCCATCCACATTACAGGCATAAACTCTCCCCACAGATACTCTCTCACCTAGGGCCTGAGATCTCCCCACAGGCCCACCCTTACCTCAGGCCTGAGATCTTCAAACAAACCTGCCCTCACCTCAGACCCTAATGCTTTGCAGTACCACCCTCACCTATGGCCTGATCTTGTCCCACAGACCCACCCTCACCTCAGGCTTTTGCTGTCCCTAGGCCCACCCTCATGTCAGGTCCTAAACTCTCCATAGAGGCCCATCCTTACCTCCAGCCTAAAATCTTCCCACAGGCCTGCTGTCACCTCAGGCTTAAACTCTCCTCACAGGCCCACCCTCACCTCAGGCCTGAGCTCTGCCCATGCCCACTCTCACCTCAGGCGTAAACTCACCACTTGTATATCCTCACCTAGGCCTCAGTTCTTCTCAAGTCAACCCTTGTCTGAGGCCTAAACTCTCTGGAGGCCAACCCTCACCTAAAGCCTAAACTCTCCACAGCCCCTCCCCTCATGTCAGGCCTAAATTCTCCCCAGAAACCTACTCTCATCTCAGACCTCAGCTCTTCCTAGGCCCACCCTCACCTCATGCCTAAACTCACCACAGGCAAACCCTCACCTAGGCCTCAGCTCTCCCCAGGCCCACCTTCACCTCAGGTCTCAACTCTACCCAGGCCCTCCTTCACCTGAGTTCTGAGCTCTCCCCAGTACCACCCTCACCTCATACCTGAGCTCCTCACAGATCCACCCTCACCTTGGTGTTCATCTCTACCCACAGGCCCACCCTCACCTCAGGCCTGAGCTCTCCCCATGCTCACCCTCACCTCAGGCCTGAGCTCTCCCCATGCTCACCCTCACCTCAGGCCTGAGCTCTCCCCATGCTCACCCTCACCTCAGGCCTGAGCTCTCCCCATGCTCACCCTCACCTCAGGCCTGAGCTCTCCCCATGCTCACCCTCACCTCAGGCCTGAGCTCTCCCCATGCTCACCCTCACCTCAGGCCTGAGCTCTCCTACAGGCCTACCCAGTAATATTTACCGATTAACACCTTCCTCAAAGGTAGGAGTAGATGCCAGAGTCCTCTCAAGGACTTGCAAACTTTCCTCAGTTGTGACTAACTTAGGTATTCTGCAAACACTAAGCATGCCCATTGTTGTGAAATCCAAAAGGCCAGTACCTGGAGAGGGTGGAGGTTTTTCTCGTAGTGGCACTTTCTCATCCTGAGGAAGAAAAGGCAGAATATGAGAGAGTGTGAGATTACCACAGTTGACTGTAACTGAGTGAGACCTGTGTGTGTGTGTGTGGGGGGGGGGATCCTTTTCCCTTGTCTCCAGAGTCTTTCTTCTGCCCTTGGCATTGAGCTTCTACTGTTTTCTTACAGCATACAGTCACGGGCAGCCCCTCCTGCTTGGCTCTTTGCCTACCTGCTCAGTGACAAGGCTGTGAAGGCAGGGCCCTGAAGAGGACCAATGACTGCAGCAAAGCTAAGAGAATGCTAAGAGAACCGTCATGCTCGCCTTTCAATCCAAAACTTAAGCAAGAGCAGGCTGGGAGGGCCATTAGCTTTCCCACTCCACAAGAGCATAGTGCTGAGAGTTTAGTTTGGTGCAAAGCAGGCAAGGTTGTAAATTTTCTAGGAACAGTACAGTAAGCTTTTGCTTTGTTTCCTGATACAGGATCTGCGCTGTAGTCTGAGACCCATGAACTCATGATCCTCCTGCCCCGACAAATCCAGCTGCTGCAGTTACAGGCACAAACCACCTCATCTGGCGAAAAATGTTTAATTTCTACATTCCTAAATCCAGAGACCTCAGCGAGGACTTATTTCTGTGTTTCCAACGTGGTTATTAAAGAGCCCATCCTCTAGGAATCACGGAAGCAATTTCTTACTTGTCATAAATCGTCTCCATTACTTTGGGAGAGGGCAGCCCTTCCTGTTTTAGGGGAGGGCTAGGTATCAGGTCCAAAGGAATGCCACTTGCCCTAATTCTGGTGGCTGGACAAAAGTCAGCATTTCTCAGGAATTTGTGAAGCCCATTCCCCTTTACCAGGAGCCAGAGGGACAAATGACTATCTGTGGTGCCCACTAGCACGCCAAAGCACAAGCCTGGCTACAGGCTCCCTCAGTACCACAAGCCTAGGTCTTCTCACCTCCTCCCCTACTTTAAACTTCCTCCAGCTCACCCCCCCCCCTTATAACCCTGCTGTTTCAGGTATGCTCTGTTGTAGAGTATTATTTTAAGGTGTGATTCTTTTATTTATATTACATTTGTTTAACTCTCTGATGTTATGTTACTGTGCCTGTCTAAAACACCTACTGGTCTAATAACGAGCTGAACGGCCAATAGCAAGGCAGGAGAAAGGATGGGCGGGGCTGACAGGCACAGAGAGTAAATAGAAGAAGACATCTGAAAGAACAATAGACAGGAATAGAAAAGGACAAAAGGCAAAAGGCAGACAGGATAACTCAAAGTTAAGATAGAGCTGGCAAGGAACAAGCCAAGCTAAGGCCGAGCATTTATAATTAAGAAAATGTCTCTGTGTGCGGTTTATTTGGGAGCTGGATGGCAGGCAGGACCCCAGAAGAATACAAAGTAAACCGTGCCCTGTCTTGGTCTCACTCCTTGGTCCTCTGTCTCATCTCTTGCTCTTTCTCTTTCCTCCCAGGGCCAAGTCCAGACTGCTGGCCATGTTCAGTCCACTGCTTTCTTTCCCTGCTCTGGACTCCTCTTCCTCTTCTCTACAATAAAAGCTTTGCCCTTAAGCACATCATGGAGCGGTCATGTCATTAGTTTATACAGGGATGTGGTTCACCCATAATGCACTTGCCTAGCAAGCACAGGGCACTCAGTTCAAGCCCAGTACCTAAAAATTGGTGTGTACAAGTGTGTGCATTCATTCTTGTGTGTGTGTGTGAATGTAATGGTAAAATCCAGCCTCCAAGTAGTCCTCTCTCACAAATACTGATAGGTACCCTGCAAAGACACTATCTACTCAAGTCCCTAGCAGCATCCTGGGGTCAGGATTTCTCACCTGGGAAGTGAGTTTACATTCAAGTGAGTATAACCACATATCCTGCTACCCACCCGCTTCCCTGACTCCTGCTTGGAAATGAGAGAACCCTGCTGCAGGCTTGTGCTTCAGCTCCCCTCATCCTTAGACTTATATGAAAAGGGGGACCCCACTCTGATCCCTCACTTTAGAGATGCTGAAATGCTGTCTGTTGCTTGAGCTTAGGCCCGGACCCTCCTCTGTTTTCCCTGTCCGTCTGTTCATGGCATTAATAATTTTAATCAACCCCCTCCTCCCCAGTTTTCCAACTCAGTGTCCTTCCGGGGTCACGCCCACGGAGGAGCCCAGTCAGTGATGCTGCAGGAAAGAATGCTTAGGAGAAGATCTCTTCAGGATGGAATATAAGAGAGAAGACATATATCAGGATTAAGCTGGTTTCTATCCAAGGGTACAAGGGAAGCTGAACATGTAAAAATCAGGAAGTGGAATCACAGTGCAGAGTCAGGGACAGAAGTCACATGGTTTAAAAAAAATAAAAAAAAGAAAGACGATAGCGCAAAGTCTAATTTTTCAAAATAGGAATTCTTGAAAATAAGCTTACCTCTAGATTCAGAACAGAGTATTTACCATCTGGTTTAAAAAAAAAAAAAAAAAAAAAGGAAAGTTTTAAAAGCGTAAAATTTGATACACAGAAGAATACACACATATATAGAAGGGTATACTCATAAACTCAGAGATCTACCCTGTCCCCAAGTGAAGTGCAAGGTCCCCACAAGGCTGTGGTGAACAGGTCCAAGGACAAAGCCTGACCTTGACTGGGCTGTCTCTCTGCCCTATTCATTCCTGAGTGGCTCCCATGGTCCCAGAACCAGAGCCGAACCCCTCAGGGGGGTGTGAGACCCTGATCCCTCCCCAGTCACAGGTTTCTCCTGTCACCCAAGGCCTGATTCCACCCAGCCCGTTATATAGGAGCACACAAATGAAGTCAACAAACAGCAAACTGCCTCAGTGATGCAGGTGGAAACAGATGTGGCAGGGCCTCATCACTATGTGGAACCGAGGTACCCTAGGAAGAGGGAAGGCCTCCATTCCACTTCTCTGAGCGTTTTCTCTAGTGGTAAGCTGGGAACCTAGGCTGCTTCTAACACCCCACCATTGATCTGAAGAGTATAAATAAATTACTGAGCAATAAACTCTGTGGAGAACAGGAAACAATCCTCTAGAGGGTTCAGAAAATCAACTAAGAAGCTTAATATGCATAGCACTTCTAATCTACTTCCCAACTCAATAAAATTCCTAGGAGTTGAACTTTCGTCACTGATTTTTTTTTCTAATTATTCATGTTTTTATGTATACATTATACAGAAGAGGGCATCAGATCTCATTACAGCTGGTTGGGAGCCACCATGTGGTTTCTGGGAATTGAACCCAGGTCCTCTAGAAGAGCGGCAGGTGCTCTTAACCTCTGAGCCATCTCTCCAGGCCCCCCATCATCACTGATTTTAACAGTTCAGTTCTGTTGTTTTAAAGATGGTGGTCTCATGTAGCCCAGGCTGACTCTCAACACTCTTGAGAACCAAAGATGACCTTGAATTCTGGTCTTGCCTCCACCTCCCACATGCTGGGCTTTCAGGTGTGTGCCACTACAGGCAGCTCTAACCCAGGGCTTCAGGCACCCTACCAACCGAGCTGCATCCCCAGCTCCACTGCAATGGTTTAGAACCAGCTGCTTGCAGCCCAATGTCGTGGGACAGCCAGACCACCTGCATGCATGGTGTCACCCAGCCCTGTCACTGAGTGCACAGCTTTGTCTCCCGGACACTTTCGCTACCTGGCAGTTGCCACTACCCCCCTTCTCCTGGTCTTCATGGCACTGTGTTACCTGCCCCGGCACTCTGGCCACCTCCTCTACAACCTCAACATGAGAGGATGAGCCCATGAATGCCACGTGGGAGATGCTGAATTTTACTATCACGTTTATTTATATGTGTGCGTGTGTACACACACTCTCAACATCCTCATACAAGTGCTTTTAACCACTGAGCCATCTTGCTGACCCCGAATACATTTTTGATGAGCCAATAGCCAAAAAAAGTAACAAGAAAAAGGGTTGTTATTGTTTTGTTTTGTTTTGTTTTTTTCAGTACTGGGGACAGACCCCAGAGCCTGCTGCAACACCCACAGCAGCATCTACAGTTAGGGACAATGTTCAGTTGGTCTTGATTTGGTGCTTCAGATCTTACTGCCTTTCCCAACTAAGGCTGTGTGTAGAGCTAGAAGGCGAGGAGCCAGATGCTGGGGAGGGGGAAGGGCTATTTACTGTCTGCATTCTTGCATGCTCAAAATGAGCACATTAAAAGGCTTGCATAGCAATTCCCGTACTTCCCCAGAGAAATTATGAGCTTTTTTTCCCCTTAGATATAAACTTTTCAGAAGAACGAGATGAAGAAAAAACCCGCAATTTCCTTCAAGTTCCCTGAGGTTCCACATGAGGTTCACCTGGGTCTGTGGATGGATGGGTTTGTTTCCTATTTCCTTGTCTGTCTCAGAAAAGGCCCAGCTGGCCAAGCTCTGGTGGCTGCGTCGGGGACGGGGTGACACTACGGAGCCAGGGGAGCATGATCCCCACCCTCCTGCCTCACCTCCACGCCTGGCTGCAGTTTTCTAGGTTAACGCTTCTCCTCTTTATACAGAGGAGGGGTGTCAACAATTCACAAGGGAAGTTTCTTAGCTTACTTCATGTTGACCTTGAGTTGACCCCAATCTTCGCAGGGAGAGAGTTCACATGAGAACATAGCCTTACTGTTGGAATTCCAGATAAATCAGAAACTCCCTGATGAGCCTGACCCCTGGGCCTGTTCCTCAACCCAGTGTGATGGTTTAATAATGTCAACCTGACAGTGTCTAAAATCACCCAAGAGAAAAACCTCTGGGTGTGCGAGAGGGTTTCCAGATTGGGTTGAAGACCCATCCTAAATGTAGGTGGTTCTACTGCACGGATTGGGGTCCTAGCAGCTGAGTACCAGCATGCACCTCTCTCTTCCTGACTCAGCTGCACATCCCTCCGCGTCCCCACCAAGATGGAGTATACCCTTAAACCAGGAGCCCAGACAAACTCTTCCCCATAGGTTGTCTTTTAATCAGAGCAGGGGTGGCTATGGAGCCAAAAGATCAGGAGGGGCTGCAAAACCTAGAGAAAAGGGGTGACACTCCTGAGAGACATTTGGGCCACAGTGCGTAAAGGTAGCGTGCTTGCTGTCAGCATCAGCTTAGACAGTTACCACAGTGATGGGAAGCAGGGGCCAACGTGACAGTTCACCCTGGAGTATAGAGGAGACTGAGCAGAGTCACAATTTGGCCCAGACTCTTGTCGCCTGAAAACCAAAGCACTAGCAGCCAGAACTCCCAATCTGTTTTCTATGTGCCACCCACCTTGGCTTCCCAAGGAGTCTGCTGGAAACACAGACCTCTGGGTCCCGCTCTGAGCCACTCAATCAGAATTCAGGTTATGGGTTCTGGGGCTTTTCTTCTTCAGGTGCCTAGGACCGTTCAGCAGCTGCAATTCCCTGACCCACACCTGTGCTCTAAGCCTGAGAGCCCAATATGAGGAATCTCACCTGTGGGTCCCAGACCCCTCTGCCCTCCTCCCGCCATGTGCCAGTCTCACTCGTAGTGGGCACTATGCTAACTGTCAGTAGAGGGCGCTAGAGAGGCACTGAAGGAGCTTTTCTTTCTGGATCCTTATTTTTACTTTATTTGTGTAACACCTCTCCATGGGTGGTTTCTCTTGGTATCCTTCCCCAGAGAGCAGGATTTTAGCAAACTTGGCCTCCAGGGGGCCACAGCAGCGCCCTCTGCAGTGAGGCCTGGGCCTTATCTCTTACGCACTTCTGGGTTTACTCTTCCTCAGATGACTCATGTCTACCCTAGAGATACTATTCCTACATCTAGAACATTCTCTTTATTCCTTAGTAGGCAAGCCTCTTAAACGAATTACTCTTCGGTCTTTCCCTGTTTAAAGCAGTGTGTAGTTCTGTCTCCTGGCTGGTTGTGTTCCATCAGGCCTCACAGAGCAGATTTTAGAAAGAGGGAGATGTCACAAAGCTGGGCATGATGCCACATGTCCATCATGGCAGCCACTGGGAGGCTGAGGAAGGAATGCCTCAAGTCCCAGGGTGGCCTGGATGACACTGAAAGTGTCTCAAAAGAGAAGGGAAAGGCTAAGTATGAGGAGGGAAAGGCTAAGTGTGAAGGGGGAAAGGCTAAGTGTGAGGAGGGAAAGTGTGAGGAGGGAAAGGCTAAGTGTGAAGGGGGAAAGGCTAAGTGTGAGGAGGGAAAGGCTACGTGTGAGGAGGGAAAGTGTGAGGAGGGAAAGGCTAAGTGTGAGGGGGGGAAAGGCTAAGTGTGAGGAGGGAAAGGCTAAGTGTGAGGAGGGAAAGACTAAGTGTGAGGAGGGAAAGGCTAAGTGTGAGGAGGGAAAGTGTGAGGAGGGAAAGGCTAAGTGTGAGGAGGGAAAGGCTAAGTGTGAGGAGGGAAAGGCTAAGTGTGAGGAGGGAAAGTGTGAGGAGGGAAAGTGTGAGGAGGGAAAGGCTAAGTGTGAGGAGGGAAAGTGTGAGGAGGGAAAGGCTAAGTGTGAGGAGGGAAAGTGTGAGGAGGGAAAGTGTGAGGAGGGAAAGTGTGAGGAGGGAAAGTGTGAGGAGGGAAAGGCTAAGTGTGAGGAGGGAAAGTGTGAGGAGGGAAAGGCTAAGTGTGAGGAGGGAAAGGCTAAGTGTGAGGAGGGAAAGTGTGAGGAGGGAAAGTGTGAGGAGGGAAAGGCTAAGTGTGAGGAGGGAAAGTGTGAGGAGGGAAAGGCTAAGTGTGAGGAGGGAAAGTGTGAGGAGGGAAAGGCTAAGTGTGAGGAGGGAAAGGCTAAGTGTGAGGAGGGAAAGTGTGAGGAGGGAAAGTGTGAGGAGGGAAAGGCTAAGTGTGAGGAGGGAAAGTGTGAGGAGGGAAAGGCTAAGTGTGAGGAGGGAAAGACTAAGTGTGAGGAGGGAAAGGCTAAGTGTGAGGAGGGAAAGTGTGAGGAGGGAAAGGCTAAGTGTGAGGAGGGAAAGGCTAAGTGTGAGGAGGGAAAGGCTAAGTGTGAGGAGGGAAAGTGTGAGGAGGGAAAGTGTGAGGAGGGAAAGGCTAAGTGTGAGGAGGGAAAGTGTGAGGAGGGAAAGGCTAAGTGTGAGGAGGGAAAGTGTGAGGAGGGAAAGTGTGAGGAGGGAAAGTGTGAGGAGGGAAAGTGTGAGGAGGGAAAGGCTAAGTGTGAGGAGGGAAAGTGTGAGGAGGGAAAGGCTAAGTGTGAGGAGGGAAAGGCTAAGTGTGAGGAGGGAAAGTGTGAGGAGGGAAAGTGTGAGGAGGGAAAGGCTAAGTGTGAGGAGGGAAAGTGTGAGGAGGGAAAGGCTAAGTGTGAGGAGGGAAAGTGTGAGGAGGGAAAGGCTAAGTGTGAGGAGGGAAAGGCTAAGTGTGAGGAGGGAAAGTGTGAGGAGGGAAAGTGTGAGGAGGGAAAGGCTAAGTGTGAGGAGGGAAAGTGTGAGGAGGGAAAGGCTAAGTGTGAGGAGGGAAAGTGTGAGGAGGGAAAGGCTACGTGTGAAGGGGGCGTCTTCTAGCCCAGAGAGCACTGCACTGCATTCTGTTTGCAGTCAAGCACCTTGTCAACTGATTTACATGGAAAGTATCCCAAGGGAGCCGTAAAGTTTGTTCAGTTGGCAAAGGGGTTGCCTTGCTAGCATCAGGACCCGAGTTGAATCCCTTAGAACCTACATGAAAATGCAGTGTGACGGCACATGCTTAAAATCCTGGGGAGGTAGAGACATGTAGGATATGGCCGGCCGGCCTTGCTTCATCAGTGATTTCCCAGCTGTACTGGCTGTTTTGTGTCAACCTATAGAGTCATCAGAGGAAGGATCCTCAGCTGAGGAAATGCCTCCTTGACATCCAGCTATGAGGCATTTTCTTAATTAGTGACTGAGGGGAAGGACCCAGGCCATGGTGGGTGGGACCATCCCTGGGCAGGTGGTCCTGCGTCCTATAAGAAGGTAGACTGAACAAGTCATGAGAAGCTGCCAGTAAGCAGCTCCCCTCCACGGCCTCTGCATCAGCTCCTTCCTGCCTTTGGGATCCTGCCCTGTTTGAGTTCCTGTCCTGACTTCCTTTGGTGACAGACTGTGATGTGGAAGTGTAAGCCGAATAAAACCCTTTACTCCTCAACTTGCTTTTTGGTCATGGTGTTTCACTGCATTGACAGACACCCTAACTAAGACACCAGCCAATAAAAAATCTTGTCTTCTCAAAAACCCAGGTGAATGGCTACTGAGGGACAGCCTAAATTGGCCAGTTTGGCCTCTTCACAGAATACATCTTCACACACACAAGCATCCATATGAACGCATACCCCAACTGTGTCCCAAGGCTCAGGCAACCTAGGGGCTCTGACAAAGCTGCTGTTGGCTTCTCGCTGCTTGGCAAGCTCTGTCTCCCTGTCCCCTTAGGGATCTCAGAGTTGTTTATCATTGCCATAATGGGCTGAATTCTCAGTGCCAAATAAAATATATCAAAAAAAAAAAAAAAAGTTGAGGTACATCTCCAGAATCATGCCAGAAATATCTACACCTTCATGTATAGGCCATGAAGTCCTTCACTGATGGGCCACTGTGGCCAGGCCCTGCAGCCGGCACAGTAACAAGGAGCAGAGGAAAAGGTACATATACACAGTCGTAGTCACGGCCCTTGTCAGGAGTCTTCTGCTCCAACAAAACAGACGAGGGCTCTAAGCAAGCATCTAAAACAGCCCAGGCAACCTCACTCGGGGCACTCACTCATTTGTAGTGAGAATGAATTGCAATTGCTTTTCTGATTAGACTCCCAGTGCCACAGTACAGAGGTGTGGTGACGCCAGGATTGGTTGAATTGATTGAACGGTTTCCTTACCTTTCTGTTGAGTATGCTGTGGTGTGCAGGAGGAAGAGGAGGAGGAAGAGTCTGAGAGCCCATCTTGCTCAGAAGCATCATCTTCTTTCACCGTCTTTTGGGATGTGAGAGGAACGAACACGGGGTCAGTGTTAGCTGTATACATGCCTCGAACAAGTCAACTGTCCCACACTATAGCCCCCTCACAGCTGCCGTGTCGAGGCTGTCACACTGCAAAGGGCTGTGAATGCGAGCGCAAGAGGAAACCACAGACCCTTGTGGAAAGCCTGGCAAGAAGTTGATGGAAGATATATTTAGGCTATAGGGAGCTTCAAATCCCATACTTCCTGGATGGCTTTCCTTCCACAGTCCTGCAGGGACCAGCTCAGCTACCTCTCAATTGCTCGGGACAGCACCCAATGCCATGGCACCCAGCACTGGTGCTACATTACGGGAGTCTATGTGTGACAAGAAGGGCGGGACGTCCATGGGGAAACTGGGCAACTGTCTAAGGCTGGGGCCAACCCAATCACTATGTGACTCCACTGTTAGCATCATTTCCTCGCCACCATCCCATGACCTCTTTATAGGAATCATACATGGTGGCAGGGATACAAATTCTCCCTTGGCAGGGCTCTGGAGGGCAGGGCCACAGAGCAGAAAAGCATGTCCTGAGGGTACAGGACCCAAGCCTTTGTCTGCCTGATTCTTTATCAAAAACTCGCTTGGGATCAGCGTGGCCTAGCTGGTGTTGGAGGCCATTGGGAGAATGTCATCCCTGTGGCTGGCAGGAAGACGGCAGGAGCCATCAGCAAGATGACCCATAGGAATGGCAACTCAGAGTCAAGAGCTAAGGCCCCTGGAGCTTCAGGCTCCTCGCTAATGGCTCCACAGTAGCCTGGATCAGGGTGAGCAGTCAACAGAGCTTCTAGAGTACTGAAGTGACCTGTTGCATATTATCTCCCAGGAATGAACAGCCTTGGTCGCCAGACACTCACTGTTAACACATCAGAGACCGCTTCCTGCAGCACTGTTCTTAAGGGAATAAAAGTGTGGCTGCTCAGGGGAAGTTTCAGGACAGTGACAGGGACCACCCACACAGGGACTGGAGCCGCATCTGAACAGAGAGAGAAAGGCTCAAACTGAAAACATGGAAATGGGCTGGGGAGATGGCCCAGCGGTTGAGAGCACTGGCTGTTCCTCCCGAGGAGCCAGGTTTGAGTCTCAGCGTCCACATGGCGGCCATCTGTAACCCCAGTTTCAGAGGATCCAAAGAACCCTGACTTTCAAGGCACCACCTGCATATGGTGCACAGACATCGGGGGTAAAACGCCACACGCGAAAAGTGGAAGTAAGCAAATCTTTATTTTAAAAAAGTAATATATAATCACTGTTTTCCAGAGAAACAATATGAACCTCTTAAAAAAAGAAAAGAAAAATGAATAAAGGCACAGTTGGGAGAAGACCAGAAAAAGCTCAGTGGGTAAAGGCATTTGCTGACCCTCTGAAAGGCATAGGGAAAACTGACTCTACACAGGTGTCTGTCTTACATACACACACACCACACAGACACAGACACCACACACACACACCACACACACACACACACCACACACATACCACACAACACACACTACACACATACACCACACACACTACACACAAACACATACACCACACACATACACACACACATCACACACCACACACACCACACAACACACCACACACACCACACATACACACACACAACACACAACACACCACACACACACCACACATAAACACACACACCACACATAAACACACATCACACACATACACATACCACACACACACACACACACACCACACACACACATACACACCACACACATACACACACACACCACACATACACACACACACACACACACACACAAGCACCACAAAAGCACACATATATACACATAATAAATACATTTTTTAAATTTTACTGGAAAGAAATTGGCCATGAAGATACCCAAAAAAGGGAATTATGAAGAATGTCAGAAAAAAGATATTAGGGAGGGATGCAGAGGTTGATTAGCAGTTAAGAGCACTGGAGGCTGGGCCCTGAGTTCAGTTTCCAGCACCCACATGGTGTCTCACGACCTGAAGTTCCAGAAGATTTGATACCCTCTTCTTACCTCCTTGGACCTGAAGCATGTATGTGGTTACGTATAGGCAAGACTCATGCACATAAAATGACTACTCTAAAAAAGAAGTTATTAGTAGAAAATGCATATTTAGATATAATTTTTAAATCATATATACTAACAATAGTCATTCAAAGGAATATATTATGTGATTCCACACACATTAAGTTGGAAAGCTTAGAAATGAATGTGTAATGTTGGGAGTCCTATGAAATCAAGAGTAGAAGGCTATAGTGTTAGTCTTGTGACTATTGACCATATGAAACACTGAGCTGAGCACAGACCTACATGCAAGTCCCCTGACAACCCTTGCCATGCCAGTCATGTGAACACAGCCTCCCCAAATGCAGCATGTGGTCATGAGGTACAATGATAGGAAAGCCACCTCGGTCAAAATCTGAACAAGAAAATGTAAGAGGCTGGTTGAGGTGGTGCATGCCTTTAATCCCAGCATTCAGGGAGGCTGAGGCAGAAGAATCTCTGTGAGTTTGAGGCCAGCCTGGTCTACAGAATCAGTTTCAAATGAAATAGCTCAAGGCTACATGGTTAGATCCAATCTTAAAAAGCTCTATTAAAAAAAACAATAACAACAAAAGCACACACATACAAATGTACATACACATGCAAGCACACCACACATACATGCAGCACACCACACACATGGACAAGCCTATCACACACACACAGTCACACACACAGATACATATGCAAGCACACTCCACACCCATGCACATATACACACAGGCACACCACACACATATGCACAGTAAAAAAGAATCCCACAAAACCCCAGAAAGACGTTTATCCTTGCTTTGAAGGACTTGACTCCAAAGGATAAATCAGAAGGGTTTTAATCTGACTCCACGCAGACGGACAAGGCTGAACACTTAGGGAAACCAAAGAGCAGGGCAAAAGAAGCAATAAGGTAGCACAGAGCATTCTCATGTGACCTGGGCGGTTTACCATAGGTAACTGGGGGAAGCAGCTTGGGAACAGGGATGTCACCTGATTCCTGTGGGGCACAGCATATGCAGCATCTCTGCCATCGCCCACATGCTTCCAAGTGCTGGACTCCGACTCCCTGTAACTGGTTGACACCTGCGTTTCAGCATCCCCATCTTCCTCATAGCCCAAAGCTTCAAAGGACGGTAAAGAAGTTCTTCTTGGCTCATTCTGCCACCCTTGCCTGTGTTAGGCCATCAACACATAAAATAAACAAACAAGTGGGTTTAGTTTAGCGCCTGATGCTGATACCAAAACACATTTTTATTTATGTATTTTGGAGACAAGATCTCATCACATAGCCCAGGCCGACCCAAAGCCCTAATCCTCCTGCTTTAGCCTCCCAAGTGCTGGGATTAATGGCACACATCACCCTACTAAGCTGTTATACACATCTTAAATGCACTGTCTCCAAGTCTGTGCTGAAGAAGTTTTTTAACCATTAAATACACGGAGCTGAAAGATGACAGTGACTATTCTCCTGCTCTGTCCCCATAATCTGTCTGTCTATCTCCTTTTTTTTTTTTCAAGACAAGGTTTCTCTATATAAGAGCTCTGGTCATCCTGGAACTCACCTTGTAGATCAGGCTGGCCTCGAACTCAGAGAGCTACCCTTTCTCTGCCTCCTGAGTGCTGGGATTAAAGACCTGTGCCACCGAGCCTGACTGTTAAGCATTTCCTTATACTTGCTTTTATACTCACACTCTGTACATATACAACTCATCCTGCTATTAGTATTTGTAAAGAGATTTCTTTTTATTTATGTGTGTGTGCGCACGCGCATCTATATGAGTGTGAATGCAGGTATCAGCAGAGGCCAGAGGAGGGCCCTGGATTCCCCTGGAGCTGGAGGTAAAGGAGGCTCTGCATAGTCTAACGTGAGTGCTGGGAACTGAACCTGGGTCTGCTGGGATGTAACCGATACTCCTAACCTCTGAGGCACCTCTCCTCATCTGCTATTAGTAAAACTTTATCTGTTTGTTTACGGATTTAATTCTGTTATTTTTATTTTAGTTACATGTATATGTATAAGTGTCCGTGTGGCGGTGTATGCTTGTGAGTGCAGATGCCCATGGAGGCCAGATCCACACAATCCCCCTGGCTATAAAATGCCTAAGGTGGTGCTGGGGAAGAAGCTCAAAGGCACACGCTGCATGCTGTACTCATATGCTGAGCCATTTTCTCTTGCCCTGGCTTCGTGTTTGTCCCCTTGTTTGTGACAGGGTCTCCCTAAGCAGCCCTAGCTGGCTTGGAATTTGCCATGTAGATCAGTCTGGCCCCTGTGTGTTGAGATTAAAGGCATTTGCCATCACACCCAACAACGACTAAGAGCTAATAGTCAACATTCTGAATGGTAAGTTAGGCACAGCTTAGTGGTCACATGTGTGTTTGACATGCATGAGCCACTGTACACATACACACAGTCACACACAATGAAGAAGGGATGGAGGGTGCTAGGAATTCCTCTTCCTTGGGTGGTTTTAGTTCCCTCCGATTTCCATTGTTATAAATAACCCTGTAATGCACCTTGCACAGTTAACCTCTTCCAAACCAAGGATTAATTCTAGAAAGCAACTATGGTATGATACATTGATGTGCTCAATGTAAAAAAATAACAAAATAAATCACCTTCTGAACCCAAAACTATATAAGTAGCAGTTTTCTTATCCACACAGTTTAAATATCTCTAGCTGTGCATGTGTGTGCATGCACACACATGTTTCTTACTGCAGCTGGGTAGCTTTCCATAACTTACCCGAGTTACCATTCTTCTGATGCAAATTGTCTATTTGTATTTTGTTTCTCTCTAGTGGTCAAATTTGAAACAAGCTTTATCTACTAAAATTGATACCCTGTTTTCAGCCAGGAGGTGGTGGTGCACGCCTTTAATCCAGCACTTGGGAAGCAAAAGCAGATGGATCTCTGAGTTTAAGGCCAGCCTGGTCTTCAGGACAGCCAAGGCTCTGTGAAACCCCGTCTCCAAACACAAAACAAAACAAATTGTTTACATGTTTACTATAAATATTTTCTCTGTTCTATTAATTTTTTAATTATGTACATTTTTTAAAACATGTAGATTATTAAAAGAATTTTGGCTGGGAGCATGGCTGAGTGGTACAGCTTTTGCCTAGCATGCAGGAGGACCTAGGACTGATCCCCTAGAGCTGCAAAATAATAACTTTTATTGCTTTGTTTTTGTTTGGAAACAAGGGTCTCACAAAGCTGGCCTGAGATGTACTATATAGCCAAGGATGGCCCTGAACTCCCGATCCCCCACCTTCCATCTCAAAAATACTAAGATTACTGATGTGGACCACAATTCCCAGTTCCCCACCCCCACCCCACCTCACCCTACCCTTATTTTACCGTCTACATTCCTAGCTCAGAAGCACATGGCAGGTGACCAGGCACTCAAGTCCATGATCTTACATATGTGAATATCTAGAATAATCCTTTCATCCCATAGGGACTGGCTGTGGTGTGTGACTCGGGCAAGACTCAGAGCTGATGTGTTTTCATACAATTCGTGGATGTCCTGAAATCCAGTCCTTTTCCCTGATCTACGTCAGGGCCGCCTCACATTCGCAAACACCTCACTACTGAACGAAATAGCTGCTCACTACTCTGGTCGGTTTAGTATCTGCTTTAGAATATGGCAGGGCTAGCCCACCCTCACCTGGACTTGCATTTTTGCACTTTCCCTTTGATAACTTCATATCCTCTTTCTTCCTAGTGAACTTATGATCGCTTCCATATTGTTAGTTCAACTCAGTCAATGTGTAATTCTTAAAAGAAAAATTAGCTATATTCAATATGGAGTCAAGATATTATTTTGATACTGCTTCCAGGTCAGGCCTGAACGCCAAGTGATCCTCCTGCCCCAACTTCTAGAAGCAGTTGGAACTCTAGCGACCGTGACTTGGCTAGAGTCAAGATTGAAATGTAAAAGCCCCAGGCTTCTCACTGTAATCCTGATGCCTGAGATGCCAAAGCATGAGAAATATAGTCTGAGGCCATCCTGGTCTACATAGAAAGACCTTGTCTCAAAAAGATAAAAGATCAATTAATGTCCCTGTCATGAATGTCCCTGTCAGTGCCTCCTGGAAAAGTGACGAAAGCCTGGTAACTATGATCACACGGCCCCATACAGAGTGGCTTTGTGAACTGCCCTCTTCTATCATGAGAGGATGCGCAGCTGTAACATGTCCCTACCGAAGCCTCAGCTCTGAGGTGGTGGCATAGGGCTCGATGACACTGTCCTTTTCACCGTAGGAGGCATCACTCTCAGACCGGGACCTCTGGCGAGGCTGGGGAATGGCAACTGTCTGTCCAGTCAATGTGGTTGCCAGGATGACTGCAGCCAGTGCAGACCTACGGACAGAGACACCCAGAGAAGCACTAAGTAATGGACATTCAAGTTATTCAAGTTGCAGGCTGGACTGGCTACCGATTTAGCCGCTGACAGCACACTCACAGTCCGTGGTAGCCCATCAGAACTCCCACGTTCTCACGTTGACTGTATAAATCGAATTAACGCAGTCTAAGCCTGTCCCCAGCCCTTCAGAGTTGATGCTCTAACCAAATGCATGAGACTTAGTACTGAAGACGACCAAATAGAGCATGGCACCCTGGAGTGGAATTAGTTCCTAATAACAGCTAATAACCAAATCAATGTATCTTATGGATTAAGATCAGACTATCTGTGGACTGCAGAGATAGCTCAGTGGTTAGAGCACATAATGCTCTTACAGAGGATCTGAATTTGGTTCTCAGCACCCATGCTGGGTGGTTCAATCACCTGTAACACCAGCTCCAGGGCATCCCATGTCCTTTCCTGGATTCCAAGAGTACCCACATCCAAGTACACACACACACACACACACACACACACACACACACACACACCCATGCACGCACACATACATGCATAGGCATATATACACATAATTTAAAAATTAAATTAAAAATTTTTTTTTCAAGACAGAGTTCTTTTGTGTAGCCCTGGCTGTCCTGCAACTCACTCTGTAGACCAGGCTAGCCTCGAACTCACAGAGTATGGGATTAAAGGCATACACCAACAGCAACAATAAAAAAAAAAAAAAAAATTCAAACTAGCTAGACACGGTGGCACTTATAAACTCACTCTGCTGAGGCAGGAGGATTGCTTTGAGCAAGGCCAGCCTGAAGTACAAAGTAAAACCCTATCTTTAAAAAAAAAAAAAAAATCCAAACAAAGCAAAGTTTTCTAGTGTCTAAAATCTTGGTAGATATAGGCAGTGGTCCTGGGAATGGAAAAAGAGTCGGCTGTCTACTACACAGACCACCAAGGGTAAGGAATGGCAGTTCCTGGCAGGGAATATGTTCCTCCCTTTTAACACAAAGTAGTTCTTTTAAAAGGCAGAATTATAGCCAGGTGATGGGTGTACGCCTTTAATCTCAGCAGAGGCAGAGACAGGAGGATCTGTGAGGTCAAGATCAGCCTGGTCTACACAGTGACTTCCAGGATAGCCAGAGCAGGTTCCCCTGAAAGTACTATTAACTTGGATGGACCCATGGCTGAAAGATAGAGCATGTGTTTAGCATGCACAGGCCCTGGCTTCCATTCCCTGGGAAAGAAGGGAGTAAAGAGGAGTGATTAACTTAACCTCGGTGCTTTCTATTTAATAAGCACTTACTGCATCCAATCATGTTATCTACATTGAAGGAGACAGACTCCAAGTAAGTCCATCATTCCTCAAAGAAGCCGGATTAAGTATATCACAAGGTAGTGGTAAATAATGCAAAAGATATGATTCTAGTTACTTTACTTGCGACCTCTCGGCCAGGGTTCAGCACTTGACAGTCAAGCATAATGGTGGCCCTCGGTGCTGCTGAGCTTGACACCTACCTGGGTCTCTCTGGAGATGGGTTTGGGCTTCGGGGAGGAGGTGTGCGTGGCACTGCTGGCTTCGGAGCAATGCTGGCCGCCGGGAGGAAGCCATGGATGATGCGATTCTGCACAGATGAAACCCAAGGCAGGTCACTGGGGAGGAAGTCACCTGGGTCCTGTCTCATCTCCCGAGCTGAGGCCACAGCAGGGATCCAGTCCTGTCTAGAGACCCTCTCCTCTCCTGTTCCCAAGGCAAGAGCACTCACCAGGGCACCCCATCACGCAGCCCTCTGAGGCAGGCCTCTCCCTCTCCTCCTTCAGGCAGCGTTCCTGACTGATCTCAGCTGCGGATTAACTGAGTTAATCAACACCCAGTGCATCATGAGGCACACCTTTGGGTGTCTCTGCTTTCCAGGGGGAATTAACAGAGCTGGGATAGCCTACGCTAAATATGCCAAGAACCAACTCATGGGACCGGAGCTCAGACCAAAGAAAGAGGCAACCATTAGCTGAGCACTGGCCTTTTTTCTTTGCTTCCTGGTCTGCCAAGATCTAAGTAAGCACCCTACACATTCCTGTCACCCACTGCCCACCCCTTCCCCACCAGGATGGGCCACATTCCTTCAAAACCATGAACCAAAATAAACCTCTACTCCCACAAGTTACCTCTTGTCAGGTCACAGCCAACAAGAAAATACAATGGCCATTACCTTCTAGGATCCCAACACACAGCCCAGTGAAGTCACCCAGACCTCCCCACTCCTGAGCAAGAGGTGCCTTCTTTATCTTTACATCTCAGGAACAGAGCACACTGCCTCATCTCTGACAGGAGCTTGACTCCAGGAGGCTTTATCTCAAAGATACACAGTAAGGAACATGAGCTCCTACATATGGTGAAAGTCAGAGGGAACCCCCACTCCACTTTAGGTAACTGGGGGGCTGGGGTATCTTTCAAGTTCCTGAGCCCTGTCCAATCTTGGTTTTGTGAGCATCAGCCACTTACACCTGCTAACTGCAGGTTGCCATGACAACAATGAAGATGCTCGGTCTTCATCTTCGGGGGCATACAGTGGAAAAGCACCCACACGGTTGTTGTAGAACACAGAATTATGAGAAATGGCAAGGGACAAGAAAAATCAAAATGGCCCAAGAAGAGAAGGGCTTCCTCGGGGTTTTTTGTTTTGCCTTTTTAAATTTTTTTAGATTTATTTACTTTAGGTGTATGAATGCTTTGTCTGCATATATGTATGTATGCACACCACATGCATGCCTGGGCCTGTGGAGGTCAGGAGAGGACATCAGATGCCCTAGAAATGGCATTTCACAGGGTTGTGAGCCACCATAGAAGCTGAACCCAAGTTCTCAGCAAAAGCAGCAAATGTTGCTAACCACTGAGCCATCACTCCAGTCCTTCAGGTTTTCAGACCAGCAAGGAGGCTTTAAGTGTTTCCTGGGGCGGGAGTGGGGGGGATCACAGAGGCATTAAGAATGGGTCTTTACTGTCTCTACATTAGAAAGGAGACAATAAAATAACTAACAAAGTATTATAGCAGGTGAATCACAGAGGAAAGGAGGACCCAAGGGATGGGTGGGCCTTTTAAAGTTATTTCTGGGGGCTGAAGAAATGGCCCAGTGGTTCAGAGCATGTACTACTACTCTTTCAGAGGCCCAGTTCCCAGCACCAACATCAATCAAGTAGCTCACAACTGCCTATAACTGCAGCTGCAGGGTATCCAATGCCTCTGGATTTCACAAACACTCACACTCAAGTGCACAAACTCATACTTAAGACACACAATTAAAAATACATCTTTCTTGAGAGTTGTTGCAATGGGGACGGGGCTCGGGGAAGTTCTGGAAGGACGCAGCCCGGACGGAAGGCACTGGAAATACCAGTGTGTCTGGAAAGTGAGTGTGTGGTGGTGGTAATGGCTAGTGGCATGCTCAGATCTACGGTTTTAAAAGTCCCCGTCATTGCTCTGCAGACAGCAAATCTCAGGAACCTCGGAGGTGAAAACAGAGAACCCAGGAGACAGCTGATGACGAAGCAGTCCGGGTAGACAGAGGTCGGGGTGGGCAGACGGCGATGGGCATGCAAAAGCGAGTACGTGGGGAGGGATACAGGGAAGAAGCAAGAATGACTTCCCTGCGGGGACATCCGACCGTGGAGCAGTTTTAAGTAACGCAGGAGTGAACTCCCGGCCAAGAGGAGAATCCTGATTGGGAGACAGTTGATTCCTGTACGTGGCGGATTCTCTGGAACACGAAGTAGGGGCTTTTGGAACTGAATGCTCTCCGGCAGAGCCACCGCCTCGCTCCCACGACAGGCCTCACCAACATGGCCCTGGAGTTACTCACGAACTGGCTCCGACGGTTCCTGCGGAAGCTGAGGAGCATCCTGGCCGTGGACTGTGGGTTGTGGGCTTCAGCGCCCAGCGCTGGAGTAACTGGACCGGAGCCCCGCGGCCGCGGGCAGCGCGTCACCGCCCAGTTCACGCGGGCCCACGGATCTCACAACAAGAATGCCTCCCATTGGCTCAAATGAGCCTCGACCTATCAGCATCAGTTTTACTGCCGCTCGTTGCTCTTGACAACTCAACAAGGCGTCGTTTAAATTCCAGCCAATGAGGAGGTAAGCTGAGCCTTCCGTTCGATTAGTGGTCAGACTAGAGGTCAATCTTGCACTCATCAGCCAATCCGACGCTGAGGAGGGCGGGCAGAATTAGGAGGGAGGGCCGGGCTGTGGGACCCTGGAAGTGGCATGTGTTCAGGTGATGCTCGCGGAGATTCTAGATCCAAGCACCGCGAGCTTCCCTGCTTTTTAACCCCTGGCAGAGACTGGACAGAGGGGCCACCCCGAGCGCCCTGTTAGGACAGCAGAGTTCAGGAAGGTGCTTAAAAAGAGGGACGGAGTGATTTAAAAGAGGACTCTCTTGGTTTTAGCCCGGCGTCGTAGAGGCACTTGGGAGGCTGAATTCGAGTGCAGCCTGAGCTACCAGCGGACTGTCAGCGCACTGCCGAGCTTCATAATAAGACCCAGTCTTATTTTTTTTAAAGAAGAAATTTCTGAAATTTTTATTTCGATCGATTTAATTCAATGCCTGAAAAGCCACTCCACAGATCCTACTAAAGAGTTCCCGACTTCGTGTAGAACCTTGTGCAACAGCCTGCTCTAGTGAGGTTTTATATTTTTCCCATTAGAAAATCCTGGATGGAAAGGAACGCCCCTGGTGGTACCGGTCCGGTGCACGTGCCACTGGGGCATATTGTGGCTAATGAGAAGTGGCGCGGGTCCCAACTGGCTCAGGAGATGCAAGGTTAGTGAGTTGTCTGCCTTCTAGAATACCCCTTTTCCCCCCATCACATTTAAGGAAGAGGAGAAGGCGGAATGCTGGCTGGAGAGATAATTCAGTGGTTAAGAGGATGGGCTGCTTTTGCAGAGGACTGTGGTTTGATTTCCAGAACCCACATGGTGTGCTTCAGGGAATCAGTTTCCTACCTCTTCTGAGTTTGGGGCACTAGACATGCACATGTACAGACAAGTAAAACATACACATAAATATTTTGTAATTAAAAAGGGAGCCCAGAGATGGCTCCACCCCAGCACCCCCATTGGGCTGCTCATTACTGCCATTAATTCTGCCTCAGAAGTACCCCTCTTCTGGTCTCTCAGGGTACTTGGACACATACACACATTTTAAAAATGAGTCTCCAATATAATAAGAACTGTATTCTAACTGTAGCAACAGGTAATTCCTTATCTGGAATTTCTAAAAGCTCATTTTCTTGTCTATATTTTAAGGAAAAGTTAAACTCATGTTTGAGGAGGGTCTGGCATCAGCCGATTTCTACCTGTCCAGCAGATCTTGCATTCTCTACATCACTGAAGCGGATTTGGTGTCGGGACATAGTTACAGAAAGAGACTTGTTCGTGTTAGAAATGTAAGTACTAAAATTCGAGGTCCTGAAATCCAGCATCTCTATCACCCATCTCCACTATCCCAAGCACTCAATGATAAGTTTCTGAACTTTAAAAGGAAAGTTACCAACTCATTTACTGTCTTTTCTTTTGAAGTCTGGACACCTTCAAGGGATTATAATAGTTGAAAAAACACAGATAAGTGAACAGTACTTCCCAGCCGTCCAGAAGTTTACTGTATTTGACCTTGGGATGGTGTTGCTCCCAGTAGCCAACCAATTGGAAGCATCCTGCCTCATCATCCAATTGGTAAGCACCAGATTCCTCCTTTATAATATCCTGACAGGAGATTCCCAATTTGCTTCAGATCCTTACATACCAAAGCTGTCTTTATTATAGTGGTGTTGGTTTCTCAAAATAGTTTTTTAAGATTTTATTTATTTATTTATTTATTTATTTATTTATTTATTTATTTATTTATTTATTTATTTATTTATTTATTTATTGGTTTTTCTAGACAAGGTTTCTCTATGTAATAGTCCTGACTTTCCTGAAACTTGTGATTTATTTTTTTATTTTATCTGCGTTAATGTTTTTGCCTGTGTGAGCGTGCCAGATCTCATGAAGCTAGAGTTACAGACAGTAGTGAGCTTCTGTGGGTGCTGGGACTTGAACCCAGGTCCTCTGGAAGAGCAGCTCTTAACCTCTAAGATGTCTCTCTTTTTCAACCCTAAACATTTTTTGTTTTGTTTTTGCTTGTTTTTCAAGACAGGGTTTCTCCATGTAGCCCTGGTTGTCCTGGAGCTCACTCTGCAGACCAGGCTGGCCTTGAACTCCTGGAGAACCCCCTGCCCCTGCCTTCTGTGCTTTGGGATTAAAGGGATTTTCGAGCCCTGCTTGCTTTTCTCAAAATAATGTGGTTGCACGGTCTCATTTAGCTGAGCTTTCGGGCATGCATCACCTCACTGGGTTTTAGGCAGAGGTGGAGATTGAACCCAGGGCTTACTGCACAAGAGGCAAACACTCTACCAACCAAGTGACACCTCTATCTGAGCTCTTGAAACCTTTGCACTGTGGATGTTGGAGCTCTGGTTTGGGACTCCGGGCTGTACTCACACCATCCTCATTATCCTGCATGTGTACAGTAGTGGTCAAGTGGCACCTTGGCCTCATTTTCACCATTGCTTAAGTATCAGTGTCTCTTGGTTTGTTTTTGTTTGTTTGTGGGGTCACCCCCTCCCCCACATAGTGCCTCAAGTAGCCCAGACTGGTCTTGAACTCCTGCTCCTCCTGATTCTACTTCCCTAGTTCTTAGAATCACAAGCATTTGCCAACATGCCAGGCTAAGCCTCAGTACTTTTGTGTATAGGCACATTGCATTTCTTTTTTTCCTTCAAGATTTATTTATTATATAATACAGTGTTCCGTCTGCATGTATGCCTGCAGGTCAGAAGAGGGCGCCAGATCTCACAGATGGTTGTAAGCCACCATGTGGTGGATGCTGGGAATTGAACTCAGGACCTCTGGAAGAGCAGCCAGTGTTCTTAACCTCTGAACCATCTCTCCAGTCCAACATTTATTTCTTAAAATAAATAAATAAAAATCCTGAGGCTGGGGGATGGCTCAGGAGTTAAAATGCCTGCTCCACAAGCATGAAGACCTAAGTTTTGCCCCTTCTAAACCCATGTGAAAATGCTGGGCATGATGGTACTCACCTGTAATCCTAGGGAGAGAGACAGGCAGATGCCTGTGGCTTGCTGGCCAGCCAGCCTAGCCTAGTCAGCCAGCTAAGGAGAGACCCAGCTTCAAACCACAGGAGCCTGACCTCTGGTGTCCATATGCATGCAAATTTATATTCCTACATGAACACACACACGACAAGAATATCACTGGTCTCTTGTTCTTTGCATTGTTCCTGAATATTAGGTTCGTTTGCTTATTATACTCTGCTAGGCAGCTTCTTTGCTTTTTGATATCAGGTCTCACCACGTAGCCCAGGTTAGCTTTCAGCTTATCATGTAGCCCAAGATGACTTTCCCCTGTAGTCCTCTCTCCTGAGCTTCCTGAGTGCTGGGAGTATAGGCACTATACTTGCCATGCCTGATTCTCCCAGGAACCTTTGCAAAAGTGTCACAGCCGGCAAGTGCTCAGTGGGGCTCGTGTGCCATCTGAAGCTCTGAGTTCCACCCCTGGAGCACATAAGGTGAAAGAATAGATTTTTGCTCCCACAAACTGTCCTTTGATCTCTACATGCATGCCCCCCAATTATGTAAGATAGCATTTCCCACCCATGAGAAGCCCAATAAAAATTCACAAAACTCAAATAAATAAATACATTAATTAATTAATTAATTAAAATAGTGTTGAGAGGCAGATTCATGGAGCATACCTATAATCTGTATTTGACAGCAAGGGGATCATAACTCCGAGGCTAACCTGGGCTACATAATAAGGCTCTGTCTCAAAAAAAAAAAAAAAAAGTGACAGGATTAAAATATATATCTCTGAGGTAGACCACTTGAGGCTGAGTTCAAGTCTTAGCACTGGGGGGAAAAGTAATATATGAGGCTTACCTCTGACCAAGATAGGGTCTGAGTATTTTTTTGGTATGTGAGTTATTGTGTTATTAGGGTTTTTTAGTTTTAAAAAGTATTATTGTATATGGATTATATGTATATAGGCATGCATGGCATACTTGTAGAGGACAGAGGCCAACTTTGTGGGGCCCATTCTCTCCTTCCACCTTTGCCTGAATTCCAGGGATCAGACTCAGGTCAGCAATCATCTTTACCTGCTGAGCCCTTTCGCAGGCCCCTGGGTTACTGGTGTTAAGTGGACAAGTACCTGGAGTTGAGCAAATTGGCAATGCAAGCAGCCCCACGGCTTACCGACTCCTCTACACCACCTCCAGTATTTTGCCTGGAGAACGCTCTTGTCCGCCTGGGTAAGGGTGTAACTGCTGCCAGCTGAAGCCTATATGTCTCCTTTGAGAGCTTGTTGGGGTCCTGGCAGGGACACACAGCTGCTCTTGACCCAAGAATGATCCCCTGTTGGAGACCTTTGTCCTCTTCAGTCAGATGTGCTGTCAGCAGAGTGGCAGGCGTCTCCGTCAGATTGCCTTCACAGCTCTGGTATCGCCTAGTTTGTCCTTTGAGACAGGGTTTCACGGTGTAGACCTGACAAGCTGACCATGTCTCCCCACCCCACGGGTCCTGTTTAAGACAGGTCTCTGAAATATATTTTAATTTTGCTGTTTAATCTTCTGTGTGTGTGTGAAGGATGGGTGCATGTGTGGGTGTGCAGGTCAGAGGACAACTTTTAGGGAGTCGGCTCTCTACTTCCTCCTGTATATGGGAACGGAACTTTAGGTCAGCAGACCCGCACACCTTCACCACTGAGCTATCTCACCAGCCCAAGATTTTCCATTATTATTTATTTTCAGAGCTGGGAATTGAACGAAAGGCCTTGTGCATGCTAGGCAAGCATTCTACCACTAAGCTATAGCCCCAGTTCTTTGAACTAGGGTTTTTTGTTTGGTTGATTTTTAGTTTTTTTGAGACAGGGTCTGTACTCTTGGCTGTTCTGAAACTTGCCACGGAGCCTGGGCTGGCTTTGAACTCAGAGATCCACCCTCTTCTGCCTCTCCAGTGCACTGGGATTCAAGATGTGCACCACATCTGTCCTGAACTAGTTCTAAGTAGATCTTAAGTATGTAAATTCTCCATGTTTTTGACCAATTTTACCCTAAGTATTCTGAAAACTCGGTTTTTATGAATTCTCTTTGTCCTTTGCATGGTCATATGGTCTATATTTAAATAATTCCACCAATATCTAAGAATTTATATTTCTGGCATATGAAAACTCATAAGCTGAAGTAAATAGAAAAATTGGTTTAAGGGGCTGGGGAAATGGCACAGTAAATAAATCACATACCACACATCTATAAGGAACCAAGGGCCTGAGAGTCTGGAACTCATATAAAAAGCCAGCTGTGGGAGGTGAAGACAGGAAGGGCCCTGGGGCTCACTGGCCATTCCAGCAAAGTTGGCGAGCTCTGGGTTTAGTAGGAGACTCTGCCTCAAAAAATAAGGTGGGGAGCAGTAGGGGGAGACAGGCCTCCACACCCAGGCATGCGCATGCCTACTGCAGTGGATCTGTGTCCATATATAAACCACACGAACTATGTCCACCAGAGGGCACCCACGTGCTTTCCTTTAATTTCCCCGTTCAGGTTCAAGAACAAACCAGGGAGCCCAGCAGAAACCCTTTTCTCAGGAAAAAGCGGCGTGTGCTCTCAGAGCTGGCCCTTGTTCAGACCGTGCAACAGATCCCAGGCGTTGGAAAAATCAAGGCTCCTCTTCTGCTCCAGAAGTTTCCAACCATCCAGCACCTGAGTAACGCTTCCGTGCAAGAACTCGAGGAGGTTGTTGGGCACGTGGTGGCGCAGCAGATCCACACCTTCTTCACCAAACCTAGGCAGCAGCAGCAGCAGCAGCAGCAGCAGCAGCAGCCCCGGAGCTGACTTTGACTCCTTTAGACTACACGCTGTAACGTCTGGTTCTCATAGCTGAAAATGCGAGTGACCTTGCTGTCTGTCCAGGCCCACTTCCTGCTAGGATGAGAGTGCAGAGCATTCAGGGAGTGCCAGCTGAAGCCTGGATGTCTCCTTTGAGAGCTTGTTGGGGTCCTCAGCAGCCGGGACAGATTTGTACAAGGCTCTTCCGTCTGCATCGGCCATTGAGAGGCCCTGTGAGGTTCCAAGCGCTGGATGTGAGGACCGCCCGTGTTCCCAGCGTCAGGGCCACTGGCCTTCTTTCCACACATCAAGTTCCTGTGTTCTGATGCCAGTGTAAACAAATGCCTCTTTTCCTTCATCCCTCCCCCTCAACACAATAAACATTCCGTGCCTTGGGTGAATAACAGTTTGAAGAAGCAAATTAAATGAAATAAAAGCAGAGAAACAAAATATTAACTCAAACAATGAACAAGGCTATTTATTTAAATATTTATACACACAGCCCCTGGGATAGTGGGCACACTTTCCTAAAGGTGTTTGCTTTCTTAAGATATTGCACAATAGAAAAATATTTAAATCTTTGTTACTTCTCAGATTAAGATTCACAGGCTACATCGTTAAGCATACCACTTAAACTGTGTCAACCATGACTCTGAAAAACAGTCACAGTGTCATCCAGCCTATAGCCCCGAAGTCAAGGTAGGTAGATACATCTTACAAAGTCAACAGAGGTTGCAGCTTGAGGAAGTTTGTCTTCACCTTGTAAACTGAAAAACTACTTCTTAAACCAAGACTCTTAAAATACACAGTCGTCCTACTTTAAACAAAAAGAATGTGTTTTGAGTATCAAACAGCATATTATCTACCCTGTAGACAGGATGTTCTAACACTGCCGTCGCTGTGTTAGCAACTGGTCAGCGGATCCAACTGGTGGGAAAGCTGATCCTGGGGGGGGGGGGGGGTTAAAAATCAAGGCAACATTGGCACTAGACTCGATCTGGGAAATAACATTCAAATTATGGAGGAGCAACACAGAAAGTTACCATTTTCAGCTCGAGAGATAAAGCAGCCTGTTTTGTGGTTTTTTGTTTTTTTTGAGACAGGGTTTCTCTGTGTAGCCCTAGCTATCCTGGAACTCACTATGTAGACCAGACCGGTCTCGAACTCACAGAGATCTCTTCAGTAACCACCTCTAACCTGCGTCCATTCAACAGTCATTTGAACTTGAGGTTAAGAAATCACGATTACCAAATCTAGACACTCAAAAATAGAGCAAGGTAGGCGGCCCCAATTCATTTCTCACAGTGTGTGAATGTCATAACCCTAGCTATTAAAAACAGCTCTACTGTATAGAATAAGTAACTGCATCAGTAGGTGTGAAAATCCCCGTGCGGCTGGGTTTTCCACCAATTTCTAGAGGTTTCTTCTGACTTTCCTAGCCCATCAAGCAAGTTCACATTCTGAGAAGATGGGGTTGGAGAATGCTTCCATCGTGACACGTGACACGGGTGTTTAAACAGCATGTCAGCCTCGGAGTGAACAGTTCCGTTTTCCCCTTCAGTACAGAGAGCTGTCAGAGTTGAGCAGGCTGAAGGGGGTCGGGAGTTTCTTCTTGGTTTGAGGCCTTGCCAGGCCAACCTCAGGGAGGCAAACGGTGCTGGCCGACTTGTGTCTGTTCTTACTGGTGCCCCAACTCAAAAAGGAGAGCTTTTTGGAGATCTTCTTGGCTTTATCACTTTGATCATTATCATCATCCATGGACAGGCAGATCATGGAGTAAGTCTTCTGCATTCCCACGGAGTAAGTGGCACACTTATTATGCTGCTCGGCGGGGAAGGAAGAAGAAAAATGTCAGATATTCCTAGACAGTAACAATTGACAAGTCTGAGACTCAGAATCCCCACACCTGGGAGCTAGACATTCAGATTGGAGGCCAGCCAGAAGCACAGCAGATGTTGTGCTAAGAACACACAAGTTTGAGGCTCCCACTATCCATGGCCAGCATCCTCTCAAAAGTTAGAGAGATGGTTCAGCGGGTAAAGCCCAAATCCAGGGACTTGAATTCAGCCTGTGAACCTGTCTGAAGGCAAGGGGAAAAGGCTTACATCATACAGTAGCCTTTGCATGCACACTCTGGTGTTCTCAAACAAATAAATAAATTTTAAAAAAAAAATCAGGTCAATAGAAATATAGAAACTTGGATGGCTGATTCTTTTATAGAATTAGGCTCTGAAAAGCTAGGATAGTGTGGCTGCAGGGGGCTCAGGAGTCCATGCAGGAAAGGAGAAAACTAACTCATGTCTGCAAATTGTCCCCCGACCTCCACATGTGCTCCATGGAACATACACACCCAAAAGATAAATAATATGTAAGGGCAAGGACAGGGGCAGTATGGTGGTCATTGTACTTGCAGTACTCGGAAAGCCCGGGGGGGGGGGGGGGGGGGGGGGGGGGGGCGGTCCTAGAGTTTGCTGTTTGATTTTTAATATGGGACAGTTTTAATTTGGTGAGTGCCCTTGTGGGCTGACTACTTTGATGTCAACTTGACCCAGGATAGTCACTGGAAAAGAAAGAACTTGAACTGAGAAAATGCCTCCATAAGATCAGGCCATAGTGTATGTTCTTAATGTGTGATGGGTAGGGGAGGGCCCAGCCTGTGGTGGGTGGGGCCATCCCCTGGACTGGTGGCCCTGGGTTCTAATAAGAAAGCAGGCTGGGCGAGCCAGTAAGCAGCCTCTGCATCAGCTCCTGCCTCATGTTCCTGCCCTGCTTGAGTTCCCAAGTTGCTTCAGGATCATGGTGTTCACCACACCAAGGGTAGCCTAATACACCTTAGACTCTGGTGACGGTCAATCAAGATTCTCCTGGTCCTAGAACCCAACAGGGCACACACTCTATCACTAAAGACAATGGAACCAAAATCTTAGAGGCCGGTTGCGGGACTTTGAGCATTTCCCACCCTTCACCTGCGCTGTGGATGGCTGTGTTCTGTCATGAGAAAGGCTTTTGCTCACAAACATTCTCTTCCTCACTCCTTTGGCAGGGAGTCAGCTCCAGTTAAATTCCACCAGGGCCTTCCTGCCTCCCCCACCATCACCCTTCAAAACAGCTGCAAACAGCCTGAGGATATTTCCCCACCTGACTGGCTTCCCTGACCCCAGGTCTCTGAATAACAACCTCTGACCTGGCACTTTTGTCCCGGCTGCCCTTTGCTCCTGGCCGCCTCTGTTTACCTCTAACCGCTCACACAGGGGAGCCTTGCACTCTATGCTCAATTGTGCTGGCGTCAAAGAGCAGGCCCTCCCCTCAGCTGCCTGGGTTTCACTCCTTCTCCTCCAGGTACCAGCCCACACCCTGCATTCCTGCCTCACAGACCATTCCTAGGCTTGTTCTGCTATCCAAGCATGTCTGCGCCGCACATGCCCCCACATTCTTGGAGAAGCTTCACTGACCCTCCCCAGGATCATCACTCCAGGGTCAGCTCCCTCCTCAGGCCTTCTCTTCCCTTCAGGCCTCTTTCTGCTCTGGTCAGCAGGCCTCCTCCTCAAGCCTTTCTCTCTCGTCCCTGCCTGGGACGCATAGGGCTTTACAGAGCCCATGTGAAAACACTGCCCGGTCAAACTCCAATAGCCTTCTGTCAAGAACACATCAAGGCCCAGAGAGAGTATTAACCAGCTGAAGTCACACAGCTCAGCCATCAGGGCCTGATCCTCTTCATTCCAAAGCATGGATTCTTTCCACTGTGTCAGGAGTTTCCAAAATGCTCTAGGGAGGAGTGTGTTCGGATCCCACCAGTCAAAACAAAGAGTGGCAGGTGACTGATGCAGGCGGGCACAACCCTTTGTTCTCAACACTTGACTGATTTTTTTTTCATCACTGGGAGGGAACCCAGGTCATACCTACCAAGCAAGCCCTAGATGACTGAGCCACATCCCCAGCCCTGGCATTTGCTTTTGTTTCGAAGGAAAGTAACTACAAGCAGCGAGTGTTCAGAGGTCGAGAGATGGTTAAGAGCACCTTCGGCTCTCTCAGAGGAACTGAGTTCAGTTCTCAGCATCATGTCAAAAGGCACACAGCCAGCTCCGAGGGACCTGCCGCTCTGGCATCTGCATTCACGTGCTCACACCCACACGCAGGCACACACCCACGCGTGATTCAAACCAATAACCAGAACTCAAACAGTGCTTGAGTGTCTTCCTTGGTGCCAAAGAGCAACCATAACAATCATGGGCATCATTATCACACCTATGGGATCTCATGCCCTACCATATGGGCTTTCCTACACTGACCCACAGTGGCCCTGTTAAGACTCCAAAAATACAGGTCCTTTCTCCCCGCTGCTTAGGCTTCAAATTCTTGGACTTGCCCAAGGTCCCTGACTGGTTACGGCTAGAATTCAAATCCAGCCAGGCTGTGTGTTGAGTGACTACTTTTAACCACCATGTCGGGATTCCTTGTGGCCTGGTACAAAGGCAGGGCAGCAAAGGAAATAAATTTCTGATCAGTCACGGACGCAGAGCAGGCTCTGTGGAGTCCAGATTTCTGGCAGCCGTCAAGACTATGCCCAGCTGTCTGCTGAACCTTTTCTAGGACAACCCTTTCCTTGTGGTCACTTGACTGCCGGTGTAGAAACACCGTGTATGTGTCCCCACCCTGCAACATTTTCCATGGTTTACTTCCAGTTTCTCTCAGCTTCCTCGATTCATCCTTATTCATTGTTGGCTGCTTCAGGGCTGCCGTCACTTTGGGAGGCTATGGAAACTGTTGTTGTGGCCTAGCTGAGCAGAAATGGGAGTTCCCAGAAAAGGCTTAGGGGTGATATCTGCTCATCTACCAAGATGTGGGGGCAAGTAGACTGGCTCCAGCTGCCACGCCTTCCCCACCATGATGAATGTTGCCCCCTGAAGCCATGAGTCACTACATATCTCTAGGTTGCTTACACCTGCCAAATGTGCTGCATATGGATCTCTCTCTCTCTCTCTCTCTCTCACACACACACACACACACACACACACACACACACACACACACACGCAGTCTACACCACTTGGCCAGATACCCATGGCCTGCCTCCAGAGAGCAGTTTCCTTCTAAAACAAACACCAGACTATATCAGCACCATTTTGTAAAGACTGAATGGCTTCCAGCCTCCACCCCTGTAAACAAGCCCTCAGCTCCACTTCCTGTAGCCGCGTCTGGTCACAGCACATTTGTTTAAAGGTCTTAAAGGTCCTCTAGCATAGCCCCTGTTGATGCTGTGCTTAGCACACCATATATATATGCTTTTTTAATAAATTATTTGTTATTTTGTGTAGAAGTGTCTGCAATATCTAAGGAGACCAGAAGGAGGCGCCAGATACAGTTGTGAGCGGCCATGTGGGTGCTGGTCCTCTAAGAGGCTTTTAACTGCTGCTCCCCCACCATCAGCCCCACCCCATACCTCTTCCATGTCTCTTTCCTTCTACTCACACCTGAGTTCAAGCCCTGTTGATCTCGTACCCCCTGCTGAATACTGGACCCCGTTCATCTTTTCAAGATCACACACAAACTTCACTTTTTTGTCCAAGCCTTACACAGGTCCTTGGGTCACTGATGAGACACCCAGGGACCCTGGCAGCTTTGGATTCCCGATTTGCACCGTGATCTCTCCCTTCCACACATTTTCCTACCGAGATGCCATCCGCGTTACCACATAGCCCGGACAGTGGGGCCACTAGATCTGGATTTTCAACCTCTCAAGTTACGAGCTGAATAAACCTCTGTTTTGTAAGCAGTTTGCCTTGGGTCTCTTGTTATAGCAGTGAAAAGCTGACGAGCACAGACACAAGCTCAGGCCCAAAGTACTGTGAATAAAAGCTGTTACAGTTTGAACAGTCTGAGGAACATTGTTAGATTGGCCAAGTACAGAAGAAAACCTGCTAGTTCAGTATCCCTTCTCCCTCTGGGTAAACATTCAAAGGCCCTATGTTCACACATGAACTTACAGCAGCACCAAATACTTGCCAAGATCTCACAGGAAATGGCCATCATGGTCTCTAAGCCCTTCTGTATAAGCCAGCCATTTGTTTCGTCCATTCACCCATCTACCCATCTACCCACCTATCTATCAGTTTGTCAGAGGGTCTTCCAGTGTAGCCCAGGCTAGCCTGAAACTCAACCTGCCTACCTCACCCTTCTGGGTGTATACTATGCTCAGTTTTAGCTGAACATTTTTGTTGTATTATTCCTGTGATAAAAGTTTTCAAGTTCTCTCTGACCCAGGGCAAATCACATCTCAGGATGATGAGCACAGAGAACCCAGGATGCTCCTACCATGTTGTGTGTGTGGAGGGGAGTCAAGGGACAGACCAGGGGGCCTGGCAACACCAAGGCCAAACTCCCACTGACCTCCCAACCAATTATTCACCACCAGGGATGTTTACACTCACCATGGATGACGTGGAATCCAGGAGGCTCACCACCTTCATCTCAATTTCATCCCCTCCAAAATTCTTGAGCAACTTCATAACCTCACCCACAGTCAGCCATTTACAATCCAGGCCTTGAATGGAGACGATATAGTCTCCTTCCTTGGCACCTGCCAGCTAAAAAGGATTGTTTGAATAAATGTCAGGGATTGTTCATTGAACCCAACTATGTCCCCAGAATCATGGTCTAAGTAGCCATTGGTGTAAGTCTGTTTTATTTTGTCATTTCATTTATTTATTTTTGGTGGTACACCCATAGTTAGTTAAGTACTCCAGCACTGAGCTACATCCCCAGCCCTACATTTGCATAAAGTTCACTACAAGAAACAAAATTTCATTTGAGTGGGGCTGGTGGGTAGGAAGCATCCAGAAGTATCTCTTAGAGTCAGACCTTTGACATGCCCAAACTCCATCACCCAACTACACGGATCCAGGCTGCTGGCTCTGACTGCTCCCCTTCCCTGTAGGAATCCCACTTACCGAGGCAGAACAGTTAGGATCCAGGAAGTGCACCTGGACCGGGGCGTTTCCTCTCAAGGTGAACCCCAAATCTCCTTCCTCCACTCTGAAGTGAATCCCCCGAGGAGGTGTCCATCTCTTGCTGGCCGAAAACACAGACAGGGGTCCCTTGGGAAGAGAGGGGCATATGGTGAAGAGTTTAAAGGCTGAACAGCATGTGTCCCAAGCTGGTCTCAAACACATAAAGTCAAGAGATGGTCATGCTTTGTTTTTAACTAGCTCCACAGTGCCCAATGTCATATCAGGGGCTGTGTGTACTGGTGCAATCATATATGAACAGTGTTTACAATGTCTCAAATCTAGTCAGTATATTTTAAATAAAATTATTTTTTAGAAATTTAATCATATTCTCTCTTACTCCATTGATGTTTGAACCCAGGGATCTGTGCATGTTAAGGAAGAACATTGTGACCAAGCTATACCCCGAAACCTACTAATATCTTAATAGGGCCAGGCATGGTGCAATATGCCTTTAATCCCAACACTCAGGGAAACAAAGGCAGGTGGATCTCTGTGAGTTTCTAGAGCAGGCAGGGTTACACAGAGAAACCTTGTCTCAAAACAAAAGAAAATAATAATCATTATACATAAAGGAAAAAAGTTAAAAGATTCAAAAGTCTTCAGGTCATTTATGAAATAAATGGTCAACTTACCAGCTTCTGGAAGAAGTCTGTGACCGTCACTTTGGAGAACTGGGGGGAGGTTATTTCTACTATTTGCTCAGTTTTTGCTGTGAAAGAAGATTGTATGAATTAGCATAAGTGGGTATGTCACAGAAAGCGATTCTTGAAAACTCAGGTCTTAAGATCTCCCTCCAAAGACACTAACCATGCCCCCTTGGCTTAAACACCGAGTAGTATAGATGGAAAACCTCTTGGGCCTGGCCCAGGAGAGCACTGATCCACACCCCAGCCCCTCACTGGGGGATTCTAGGCAGGGGCTCTACCACTGAGCCACACTCCAGCCCCTCACTGGGGGATTCTAGGCAGGGGCTCTACCACTGAGCCACACCCCACCCCTCACTGAGGGATTCTAGGCAGGGGCTCTACCACTGAGTCACACTCCAGCCCCTCACTGGGGGATTCTAGGCAGGGGCTCTACCACTGAGCCATGCTCCAGCCCCTCACTGGGGGATTCTAGGCAGGGGCTCTACCACTGAGCCACACCCACAGGAATCTAAAGCCCCTAGCCAAGGAGCTAGATCTCCAGATACTTCCTCATCTTCAGTGCTAATACACTATGGTGGCTGGCAGACCTTGAATGCTAATGTTGATATAGAAGAGCCCAGTATTTCAGCTTGAATAGGTCCTGTCCCTAAGGAAGGAACTCTAGAGACCAAGATCAGAAGTGCTGGAAACAGGGCGGCTGAGATATTATGATACATTCTTTCTTGATTCTCATCCACAGTTCCTGGTTCAGAACTCTCTCCCCCCAGCAGGCTATAGAAACTAAAATGCCCGTCTTCCCAGGAAATCAGAAAAGCTCTTCTGTCTAGACCATAGATGACTGACAGGTCAGGAGATCTCTCCATTCCAAAGGGACCTGCCCCATACCCTGGAGGGAGGAAAGCTCCAGCTGGCCCAGCTTAAACTGGTTTTTCCTCTACATCCTCAGGAGGGTCCCAACTCAACTGGGTTACCCTCCAATTTCTCATCTCTAAATAACAACAAGAAGTTGTCCCTTGCTGTAAAGTGACCTATAGAGTGAGGTCCTGTAGACATGACTCATATGCCACTACACAGCAGTAACTGCCCACCTCAACGCTGCAGTGGGTGACACCTGGGAGATGCTTAGAAATGTTGGGCTGTGGAAAAGAGATAGAGCAAGTATAGGAGTGGAAACAAGTGAACTTTTGGCTTCCAAGCTACGGAGGCGGACAGGAAAGATGCAACCAGTGTGGTCTTTGGTGGAAGCCGCAGGGCTGACCAGGAAGCCTGGGGCATCTCTGGGTGAGAGAGATCCCTGGAGCTGAGAACAGACCTAGAACAGCATAGAGATACACCCAAACCAATCAGAGAAAGCAGAGCTCAACAGAGGGCATAGCAAGATCAGGGGAGCTAGAACCACATGCCAAGGAAAGCACAGGAGAGGAGGCGGGACTGAGAGGGGGCGGGGACTGAGATGGGCGGGACCAAGAAGGGTGGGACTGAGAGGAGGCAGGCACTTATGGGGTGACGACTGTGAGGGGGTGTGAACTAAAAGAAGGCAGGACTGAAAGGGGGTGGGAACAAATGGGGTGAGGACCGAGGGGGTGTGGACTGAAAGGAGGCGGGGCTGAGAGGGGCGGGGACTAAGGAGAAGGAATGAGAGGGGCGGGACCAAGAAGGATGGGACTGTGAAGAGGCGGGACTGAGAGGGGGTGTGGACAAGAGGGGAGGAACTGAGAGGAGGCGGGGACTGAGGGGGTGGGGACTGAGGGGGTGTGAACTGAAAGAGGCGGGACTTAGATGGGGTGGGGACGGAGGGCAAGTGACTGAGGCTGGGATGCTCTTAGGTGAAGGTGGGAAAGGTCACCTCTCATCTATACAACCCAGGTGAAGGTAAACCATGAATTTATGGCATTCTCCTACTTCCCCTCCTCATATAGCCCAGACTGAGGCTGGCTCTCAATCTATGGTAACCCTCCTGCCTCAGCTCCTTAATACTAGAATCATAGGTATGTCACTACATCCAACTGAGGAGTAGCACTAGGTCCTTCCCCAATTCAGTCCTGCCAAGGCCAGGCTCCTGGCAGCCAGGCCTTGCATGGGCCCTACTCCAAGGCCAAATAAATACAAGCTTGCATCTATCTACAGGCGCCACACAGAAGGCCGACAGTTTACACTACTCACAAAGGACATCTGGAGAGTCAATCAAGTTCAGAAGATCATCATCCTCTCGATGCTGGGTGTACTTGAGCTGAGTACGCTGGTGGGCAGCGGACAGCACATCCCGGAGCACCTGAATGTCACGCAGCTTCCTGCATAGGTTGGCCTCCCTTAGCGACTCCTCGTGGTAGCCAATGGCTCGGTGCAGATGTCCTTTACCTGCAGATAGAAACATCTAGATCAAGAAAGGCTTTTTGATTAACTTTAAAAAAAAATCAAAAATTTTTTTCCTGTTTTGTGTGTGTGTGCACATGTATGTTTGATGAGGTAGCTTTGTTTTTTTGTTTTGTTTTGTTTTGTTTTAATGTATTGGGGGTGTAGGGGTGATGAATGGTTCTCAAATATCCCAGGCTGGCCTCAAACTTACTATGGAGCCAAGGCTGACCTTGAACATTTGATCCTTCTGCCCCCACTTCCTTAGTACTGAGATCATAGGCATGTTCTACCACACCACTTTTGTGTGGTTCTAGGGATCCAACCCAGGGCTGCATGCTAGGTGAGATTCTACCAACTGAACAACGGGGTTAACTATGGAGCTGAGCTCTGAAGTAAAGCAGCAGCCAGTGAGGAGATCCTAAAAGAAGAAACAGGTGGAAAAACCCTGGACCAGGAAGACAACCAGGCCTTCAAAGAAAGTAGGTTATGCCTGGAGGGAGGAGCGGAGGGAGGAGCGGAGGGAGGAGCGGAGGGAGGGCGGGGCAGGTCAGAGCAAGGACTGGCTGACTCCTGACCTTACAATGGCCTGGGCGGGGCCGACCAAGGTGTGAGCTGAGGGCTGAGGTGGCCCAGGAGTCTATGGGGTCACAGGGAAGTGTGGAGAGCAGCTATGAAAGTGGGGATCCCACCAGGCCTATCTCGCAGAGCCTTGTGGGATTTAATCAAGAGTCACATAAGCTCTCTTGACGTGACTTCAGCCAGGGTGGTGGGATAAAAGATAAGGAGGAGACCAGAGCCATTTTTTCCAGGTAAAGCCTTTGTGATTTGCTGACCAAATGTGCAGAGAGGCAGGTAGGAATGCCAAGCACAGCCAGGGCACCCCAGAGGCGGGGCCACTGTCACCGAGATGGGGAGATGGTCATGCTGACGCCCAAACCAGGATACCCCATTCCCATGGCGAAGCATAAAAAAATAACAATGGGAGCACTTGAGAAGCTGAGGCAGGAGGGTGAGAAGTTCAAGGCTGACATGGGCTACAGAGCTGGGCCTCTTACCAAGAACTTGCCCCAGATGAAAAATATAAAAAAGGCATGGGAATGGTTTGGTGAGTGGTAATGAGTTTGCCCAGCATACACGAGGGGAGGAACAACAGTTTCCACAGGACCATCCACGAACAGCTACAGTGTTAGAAGGTTGTCAAGGACCTGGCTGTGTTGGAAGCTGCTTGGACACTCACGGAGCTGTACGAACCTAACTCTGGAAAGCCCTCTATGACTAGGGCAATCCCCCAATTTCCCAATGCAGGGTGGTCTCCTTTTCCAAGCCCTCCTTCAGAGCCCTGTTTTGGGGCTAAGGAAGAAGCAGAAGCCAACCCCAGGACAGGAGCACCTACCCAGCTGCATGCGCTGCCCATCATTCTTCAGAGTGGCCAGAGGTGTCATCCCTTCTGGCATGTGGTCATAGAGCTGGGACAGGCACTTCTCCTGGTGATCCTCATCTGCGCCTGGCTTTACTGGAAAGACAGCCAGAGTTCACATATCTCTCTGGATACAGTGCCCCGGACCCAAGTTCTGTTTGAACAATGCCACCAAGCTCTTCTTGGTTCTAAGGCACAGGCCAGACTACCAGGCCTTAAGCCTTTACTCACAGAGGAACAGCTACACGCTATAGGGGTTCAGGATTTGGCCCCGCACCAACCCCAACCTTCTCTTCTCCGAGTTGATTATTACATGGAGCCTTCCTGCACAGCTGTGACACTGTGGCTGCCCGTTTCTCACTCTTTCCAGGGGCGGCCATACCCCAATAAGTCTCCTTCCTACTTCCTCTTCCCTGAAAGAGGTCTTTTTTGTTAATTTGGGAGATAGGGTCTGTAGTAGCTCAGGCTGGCCCGACTTACTATGTAGTTGAGTATAACCTCCTGCCTCCACCTTCCAAGTGAAAAGGTAATAGGTGTGTACCCACACACAGCACTTTACGTCAGATAGATTGAACCTAGGGCTTCCTGCATATAGGCAAGCAGTCTAACTACTAACCGTGTGTATGTGGTGCTCGGGATGGGAATATACCCCGGGTCCATCATTTTTAAACATCGAAATGAAGGAATAGTGTTGTGGTTTGTACCCAGCGCTGAGGCAGATTGTGAGCCTGAGCCAGCCTAGGATACGTGGCAGAATCTTATTCAAACAGAAGAAAAGCCCATGGTGGTGAGTAAGACGTGCCAATTGTTTTCAAAGTAAGCTATACTAGGGCTCAATACAGACTTACCCCCTCCCCGCCCGGAGACATTGTTTCTCTGTGTAGCCCTGGCTGTCCTGGAGTCCACTCTGTAGGACCAGGCTGGCCTCAGACTCACATAGATCTGCCTGCCTCTGCCTCCTGAGTATTGGGACTAAAAGTATGCCCCACCCTGCCAGGGGAGTCAATATAGACTTTTTATGCAATTCCTGTTTTGATTCAATTTTGGTGGTAGTGGGTTCTTCGTTTTCATTGTTTTGGGGTTTATTATTATTATTATTTTATCAGACAGAATCTCTCTACAGAGTCCTGGCTGTCCTGGAACTGGTTATGTAGAGCAGACTAGCCTCAAACTCACAGAGATCCATCTGCTTCTACCTCTGGAATGCTAGCACTTGTGGCATGAACTACCATGCCTGATTTTTTGTTTAAAATTTTAATCACGGATTTTGGGAGGCACTAATTTTCATTCATTTAAAATATTATCTATGGGTCAAAATGTTTAGCAGCACATACAAATTAATTAGTATTTTTAAAAAAATTATCATAGCTGGGCACAGTGACATACCTATAAGTCTAGCACTTAAAAGGCACACATAAAGGAGTGAAGGCCAGCTTGGGCTAAATCACATTCAGTCTCAACAAAACAAAGCAAAATTACTACCTGAGGATGGGTGTAGCGGCACACACTTATCATCTTAGCACTTGGAAGGCTAATGCAGGAGGATCCTGAGTTCAAGACCAGCCTAGGCTACATAGGGAGCCCTCATCTCTAAGTAGATATACAATAATTAAATAAATTCTATTTCATCCCCCAAACTTCCAAAATTAAAAATGAAAATAAACCAGGCAGTGGTGGTGCATGCCTTTAACCCTAGCACTCAGGAGGCAGAGGCTGGCAGATCTCTGAGTCTGAAGCCAGCCTGGTCTACAGAGTGAGTTCCAGGACAGCCGGGGCTACAGAAACTCTATCTTGAAATAATAATTAATGAAAATTAATAATCGGAGCTGCAGAGATGACTCAGCTGTTAAGAGTGCATACTGGTCTTGCAGAGGACCCAGGCTCAGTGGCCAGCATTCACATCAAGCAGCTCACAACTGCCTGGTATCGCCAGCTCTGGGGCAACTCACCCCCTCTTCTGGCCACTGTGGACACTGCACTCACATGCACAATCCTACATACAGACTCACATATGGTGGTTTGAATAAAAATATCCCATCTATGCTCATACATAGTTGCATGGTTAGTCCCCAGTTGATGAACTGTATGTAAAGAATTAGGAGGTGTAGCCTTGTTGGAGGATGTGTATCACTGAATATGGGGTCTGAGTTTTCAAAAGCCCACACAAGATCCGGGCTCTCTCTCTCTCTCTCTCTCTCTCTCTCTCTCTCTCTCTCTCTCTCTCTCTCTCTCTCTCTCTCTCACTCTCTCTCTCTTTCTCTCTCTCTCTCTGCCAGCTGCCTATGGGTAAGGATGTAACTCTCAGCTACTTCTCAAGTACCATGCCTGCCTGGTGCCATGCTCCCTGCCATAATGATCATTAACTAACCCTCCTGAAACTGTGAGCAAGCCTCCAATTAAAGGCCTCAGTCAATTTCTCTTTGCAGAAATACAAGAGTAGCTAAGACAACATAAATTAAATTTTAGGCTGAACATGGTGGTGCATATCTTTAATCCCATCACTTGGAAGGCAGAGGCAGGCGGATCTGTGAGTTGGAGGCCAGCCTGGTCTACAAAATAAATTCTGAAACAGCCAGGGCTACACAGAGAAATGCCTCAAAAAACAAAACAAGTTATTTATCCCCCCAAACTCCCATTAAAGTGGCCAACCCTGAATTCCACAGGTCTGTGTGATAGCCCCCTGGGCCAATGTGTCCTTTCCACCTTGTGCCTTGGTAGTGGGTCTATGGGTCCCCCAAAGGCAGCAAGCCCACAACCCTGAGCCTTACACTGATGATCGATTAGGAGGATGGCGGCAAAGTAGTGAGCCAGGGCCCTATAGTGATGGGCCTTCACAGAGGCCACGCTGGCCCACGAATACGGGATGTTTTCCTTCACTGGTTCCTGGCTCATGGCTGCATGCAGCTGCTGGTAGGCCTCTGACACCTGAAATGGAAGGGGCATGGGTAAGAAAATCCTGGCTCAGGGGCTCCTGAGCCTGGCTGCAGAGAAAGAGGCCTTTCTTCTAAGCCAAATCAATCCCCTGCTGGAGAATGTTCCAGAATGTAGGCGTAAAGCCAAGCAAGTCCTTCTGCTGTCAACATCGGCGTTAACAGGATCAGGCCACTGTCATTAGGCTGGTTTTTTCCCCGGCTAAGCTGCAGATGGACTCCATGATCCGTATCTGAAACACCAGGATCTGCCAAGCAAACGCAGGCCAGCCACCTCGGTGACGCTGGCTCATTGCTCAGGTTGTGGGCAAGCTTCTGCCATGACCTACATGACCTACCCCCCTCCCACCCCCCGCCCCACTGCTCCTAGGTACCTGTACCAGAGGATCCTGCCCACTCAGAAGTCCTAGGAACTAAGAAGGCTTTACCTTGGCAGCTTCCTGAGCCACCTTTACCAGCATGAAGAATTCATTCTGGATCCCTGGAAGGCAGACTTTCTCAAACACGCTCTCTTGGGCTTGGGCGAGCATCATTTTGACCAGCACACTGAGCATAGCAGGGCTCATGTCGTAACTTGGAGTATGAGTGAACGTCTCTTTCAGGTAGTTTAAAACCCCTAGAATCAGAATTTGTTGTTCTTTAGTAAGAAATCATACTTATTTTATCATGACGCTATAGAGAAAGAAGGACAATATGAACTGGATTGCGGATATCATTTATCAATAAGTGCTTCCATAGCACACAGGAGGCCCTGACTATGAGCCATTAACAACTATGCAACAAAAAATCTATCTATCTATCTATCTATCTATCTATCTATCTATCTATCTATCTACTTCCTAACATCTAATATGCATATAATACTTATATACATATTTCAATTATATATGCACACATGTGGCAGACGTCTATAATTTCTACATGTACTTATAAAGGTGGCCCACACCTATAATCCCAGCACTAGGGAAGCCGACGTAGGAGGATGGAGAGTTCAAAGAGACTCTGGGCTATGGATTGAGACTTGATCTGACTCTCAGTTGCTGTGACAGCTAATTGCATGAGAGACCTGACTGCTACTTTGACACTCATGCTTACTGAAGCACTAGTTCCAATGGCCAAGAGGTGGACCATTCCGAATGTCATTGATGGATTAGCAGGTGATCAAAATATCCACACACACACATACTGGAATATTCTTCAGGTTTAAATTTAAAAAAGCAAACAGACAAACAGAGGGGCTGGAGGTAAAGTCCAGTGGTAGAATGTGTGCTTACAATGTGAGAGGCCCCAGGTTCGATCCCCAGTACTACAAGTCAAATGAGGAATGAGCCAGAAGTGGTGACCTTAAATGTCAGCACCGAGGAGGTAGAGGGAGGTGATCTCTGAGCCCCAAGCCAGTATGGACTACATAGTGGATTTCAGGCCTCCCAGGGCTGCATAGTGAGACCCTTCCTCAAGAGACAGGGACTGAAACTCGGATGTGTGGACAATAAAGAGCTTCTGCACCCCAATATTAAGTCTGTCTGCTCATGCAGCAAATCCAAACCAGACCAAATCAGACCGAATTAAGAAAAAGCCCAAGTTTAATGGATGAATGCTCCTTGGTGATTTTCCAGCCCCCAGAGAGGAGACAGGGAAGAGAGATTGAAAGACCAAAACAAAACAAAAAGCATGTGTCTGTTTTCTGGGGTGCAGTTTAAATACTGCATATTTGGGGGAGGATGTATTTGGTGGGCTTTCTGAGATGGGGCAGGATTAGAGACACAAGAGATAGATGGGGCTGAGGTGGCGCTCCCCCAGAGCATTTCAGATTCTCTTGGTATATGGGTGCCAGAGCTTCCACCAGAACAGACACATGAATGAAGACTTTATGCTGAGTACAATAAGCTGGCCACAGGGGGAGAGGTAGGGCTGGATTCCAGAGGTCCCTGGGAGCTGTAGGAACAAGCAAAGGGACATTGCAGTCTAATAGGTACAGAGATGCCAGATGTGGTGGCATCGCCCTGTAATTTCAGCACTTGAAAGGGTGAAGTGGAAAGATGACCGTATGACTCCGTGTCTCTCTCTCTTTTTAAAATATTATTTAAATATTTTAATTTTAATATTAATAATTTTTAAATATTAAAATATATTTTAAAATATTATTTAATGTACATGAGTGACCTGTCTTCAGGGACCCAGAAGAGTAAATCAGATCCCATTATGAATGTGGGTGCTGGGAATTGAACTCAGGTCCTCTGGAGGAGCAGCCAGTGCTCTTAACTGCTGAGCCATCTTTCCAGCCCCCGACCCCGTCTCAATAAGTGAATAAAAGCATAAATAAATAAGCCCACTCCAGCGTCCATGATGAAGCCACGCAAGAGCTGGAGGGTGGTGATGGCTGCACAGGGTACTTGATGCAGCCGAGCTGCACACTTACAGTGTTTTAAATTGGATTCTCCTAAGACATACGCATGAAGCAAAGGAGCTAGCTGACCCTCTATTGTTTCTGACCCATTTGGGACATTCCATCCATGACTGGGCATGTGATGGAGAAAAGAGTAAGTGGGGGGTGCCAGGGCTTTTCCCTGGGGAAGCCTCCACTGGACATGCCCACACTGCCACCCAGGACTGACTTCCTGACACTTAGAAAAGTTAACTGTGACAGATGGTTAATCTGGAGCTGAAGGGGACTGGACTGCATGCATCCCATCCAACTGGTTCCTCTGGTTTTGCAGCCCCAGAGAAGGATGGTATCTGCTCCAGGCTGTTTGCCCCCTCCCTTCCTCTGTCCCAGACAGTCCTGTTACTAAATTTGTTTGTATTTCTGAAGCTTCAGAGGCAGGTCACAAAGTGTGACTCCCTAAGATTCCTCTGAGGTCAGCCACAACTAAACAAACCTGTCATCCCAACATGCCAGAGACAGAGTTCAAGGCCAGCCTAAGCTAAATATTAAAAAGACCTTACCTCCATGAGTCAAAATGGCAAAGCTGTGGTACTTCACAGGTTTTAGAGTGCTCTGGCTCATGTGGGAAGAGGGAAGTGACCAAGCAGAGGCAAAAGGATGTTAAGGTGGAATGGCCAACTGTGGCACACACTTGTAATGGCGGCACTCAGGAGGCGGCACTCAGGAGGCCAAGGCATGACCATTACCTCAAAGTGAAAGGCCATGTTGGCTGACATAGTGGCAACCTGTCTCAAAGGATACCAATTAAAAAAAAACTATCAAACTGACTGCTTGGATGGTCACCTGTGGTCTGCACCCCAACTGGCCAGAATTACCCTTCATTCTGCAGGCACAGGGCCTGGTAGACAGGCAACACAGAGCCCAGCCCTCTGATATCTCAATCAGCACCAGGCTGGCCCACTGCACCAACTCTTATGACCCGGCCCTTACAGCTTGGTACTAAGCTGCTTTGCTTCTTTGGTCCTGGTTCTGGTTTATATCTAACAAGATGAGCTGGAGGGGTGGTGAAGTTAAAATGTATGTGTGTGTGGGGGGGAACCCCAACCCAAGTCAATTACAGTGGCACACATCTGTCATCTCAGCACATGGGCTGAGGCAGGAGGACCCCACATTCCAGGCCAACCAAGTGCAAAACAAGTACCACCCTCGGCACTGTAGAAAAAAGTGACTGGGAGTGTCTGGCAATCTCTGAAGAGTTAGAAGCAGCAGGCTCCTGGTGCCGGTTACCTGACAGCGCTGAAATCAGCAACTTCAGGCTTTGCAAACTTGGCCGATTACGCATAACTCAAAAGGGCACATAATAACAGTAATTCCTTTTATCTGAGGTTCAGCTTTGTCCCGGCTCAGTCACCTTTAGCCAACTGTAATATGATAATATGGCATGGAAAATTTCAGAAACAAGCAGATTATAAGATTCGTCACTTTGTATTGTTATCACGGTTCTGCTGTATTCTTAGCTGCTAATCAACTGTGCCCAGTGAATCACAGATATGGACATATATGGGAATCTAGTATCTTCCCTTCCTTCTCTCTTATTCCGTTCTCTCCATTTGTCCGCAGCACTGGGCAAATGTCCCATCCCTGAGATCCTTCTCCAGGCCTCATATGGGCTTCACAGCTATTTAGACTTTCATGCATGTGTTGCAACATGGTCCCTTCAGATGACTGATAGAGTAGCAACTAATAGAAAATTCTAAAGGTTAGATCTTCACTAGTTAGGGCAATTGTCATCACTGAGAATCTGGAAATAATTAATCATTAACAAGAGGCCTCACTATGTATGAGCCCTACTGGATTGAGATCACGTGATGCCAATCACTGAGTAAGTCTCCTGACTAAGAAGTTACACAGCCATTTCTTCCTCCTTTATATGTGTGATATTGTAGATTAACCCTACTTAGGGCCTCCCTTCAGGCTAGTTAAGCCTTCTACCACTGAGCCACACCCCAGCCCCTCACTGGGGGATTCTAGGCAGGGGCTCTACCACTGAGCCACACTCAACCCCTCACTGGGGGATTCTAGGCAGGGGCTCTACCACTGAGCCACACCCCAGCCCCTCACTGGGGGATTCTAGGCAGGGGCTCTACCACTGAGCCACACTCCAGCCCCTCACTGGGGGATTCTAGGCAGGGGCTCTACCACTGAGCCACATCCCCAGCCCCTCACTGGGGGATTCTAGGCAGGGGCTCTACCACTGAGCCACACCCCCAGCCCCTCACTGGGGGATTCTAGGCAGGGGCTCTACCACTGAGCCACACCCCAGCCCTTCACTGAGGGATTCTAGGCAGGGGCTCTACCATTGAGCCATACCCCAGCTCTTGTCAGACTTGTAAGATATTAGTACTCAGTGGGTGTGCAGAGGACGCACGTAAGACCCTTTTCAACTGAGGACAGAGAACCAGTTGTTGCCACCTGGCGGTTTGAGACTGCAGCATGGCTGCCCGGGAGGACACGGACCTGCAGCTCTCTGGAAGGCATCCACTGCGCTCTCCAGCCCAGCCTGTGTCTGCCGGTTACAGCGGGTGCCAATCTGGGTGTACAGTGCCCCGATGTTGAAGAGAATGCTGGCCTTCTCCAGCAGCAAGTTCTGCTGGCTGACCGGAACCCCAGTGAGGGAGTCATACCTATGTAAAACAAATAGGTCCTGATCATACAGATGGCTTGGTTAATCAATCCCACAAGAACAAAAACTCTCTTCTCTTATAAAATTCAAAGATGCACCGGCAATCAGGCTTTTGTTTCCAAGCAAGATGACAGGGCTGACTATATGGGGTTTATATCATCCCAGGACTCAGGAGGCTTAGTCAAGAGGACCATGAATTTGAAGCCAGCCTGGGCTATACAGAAAGATCTATCTCAAAAGAAAAAAATCCCCACAAGCCAGACCCGGTGGCCCATGTCTTTCATCCTGGCACCCTCTGAAGGCTGAGGCAGAAGGATTGTGAGCTTGGGCTACCTAGCAAGAAACCATATTAATTTTTAAATTATCATGGAAAGGAGTCAAACGTTTTGTTTCAAGTTTTAAAATCTCCTTCCAGTGGTACACATCTGTAGTCACAGCATGCTGAGACAGGTGGGTTGTAGCTAGAGGACCTTGGGACTACATGGTGAAATCCTATCTTAAAAGCAAAATAAAAATTCTTTCTGATGCCCTTGTCATTGATATGAAACTCAGTTCCAGCTCACACCCACAGCCCTGCCTGTCTAAGAAAAGAATCTGCTCAAAAAAAAAAAAAAAATTGTCTTGCTTCTCATTAGTTCTACCCAAGAGCTCTGGTTTTCCCTCAGTGACAAAGTGAACACACATACAAAGGTCCCTTTTCCCGGGCTCGTGTTTGTTTTGAGAAGCAAGAAGCCACAGTCACAGCGATCCATCTCTGGGTCTTTCCACAAACACCAATTTAGAAACAGTCCCGGCCCCTGGAACCTGCTAGGCAAACACCGCAATCAGAATGCAAAGGTGCACAGCACAGGGGACCCCAGAGAGCACCTACCAGGTAAACAAGAGCCCCATGTGGCGGGTGGGCGGGAAAAACCGACTCTCCACAAAGCCCAACTGGATGAAGTAAGACATGAGCAGGTCAACCCCAGCCTCATCCCGGCTGGGTGTTCTACAAGCCTGAAAAGGCAGACGTGGAGGTGTGAGCAAGGACTCATCCCTGAGCACTCAACCAGACACCCAACTCCAGGAGAGGTAGCCGAGTGGGAGGAGACGAAGTGGGGGATCCTGGAACCCGGCCCCGGCCCCAGCCCCGACATGGACAGGTCTCTCCCCTGCTATGGTCTTCTGGTACCATGAATGACCCTGCCAACCCCTCTCCACGCCCAGCATCCTGGACTCTCTAAGGCCACCGTGTCAGACTCATGGGATGTCCGGAAGCCTCGGCAAGCAGAGCTGACTCACCAACTGTGGTACTTACCTGCCTCAGGTCCATAAGGTCTGCAATGTCATCTTCATACAAATAGCTATCTTCGCTATAATGTTCCAAGATAAAATCCTGTTGGAAGGAAAGAAAAAAAAAACAAAAACAAAAACACAATGAGTCAACAGCTGGGGTTGCAACTCAGGGGAGGGGGAGGGGAGAGGTCAAGCTGAACATACAAGGCCCTGGGCCCTGTCCCTGAAGGAACACTAGCCCACCATAGCATGTGGCTCTGGCAGGCCTTGTTCCCTCTGCCTTGCTAAAAAAAAACTGTTAAATGACACACGCAAAGTCCCTTGCTGCTGCATTTCTGCCTGAGACAGAAAGCAGCCGCTTGGGCTTTTCTCCCCTGCTTTCTTGGTGTTTGGATGTAGGTTTGGGCCTAACTCAGGGGCTGAAGGGAGCCCCCACTGTGCCAGAGTCCCCTCTAGTCCCAGGGTGAGTCAAAACCATGCATCTAGCTGGTGTTGCTGGGCATTGGGAAGCTGAGACAAGAGGGTTGGCAAATTTGAGGTAGCCCAAGCTACATGTCGGCCACAGCCAGGGCTACATACATTTTTTGTTGTTGTTGTGTTTTTCAAGACAGGGTTTCTCTGTATAGTCCTGGCTCTCCTAGAACTCATGTTGTAGATAAGGCTGGAAAAATAATATTTTTTAATGCAAAGGGAAAAATTGAAGGGAAAAATGTCTCTGTAATAGTTAAGCGGAGATACATTAACCACTTCTATGGACCTGCAAGTGTTCAGACCCTTTATGCTGCCTCAGTACCTGGACACATGGCCTAGGCATGTCCGGATGGGGTGGGGACCTTTGTGTGACTGACCCTGCGATACCCCAGCACAGCCCTGTAATTGAGAACACAACAACCCATTGTTTAACAACCGCTGAGTTCATACAGCCATTCAACAGACAGTGATGGGCACTTGCTGTATGCCAGATACTCTTCAGATCCTTTCCCTTCACCTGGTTCACACTGGCATATCTATGTAGACAAAATGCCCACATACAAAGTTTTTTAAAAAAATCTTTAAAAAAGAAGAAAAAACCCCTAAAAAACATCAAGGGGTTAGGGAGGTGGCTCTGGGGACAAAGTACTTTGCTGCACAAGCATGAGGGCTTGGGATTGCATCCCCAGTGTCCATGCGTAAAAGCCAGGCCTATGGTGCATGCATGGAACCCCAATGTTTTTGGAGAGCGAGATAACCAGATACTAGGAGTTCACTGACCATATACTCTTAAAAAAAAAAAAAAAAAAAAAGGTTGAAAGTTTGGGTGAGCTCTAGGTTCTATGAGATCTGTCTCAGAACAATGAGGTGGTTTGGGAATACAAGAGTGAGGCAAGTGTCTTCTGGACCCGACAGGACCAGTGTACTCATTAACCCAACATAGCTGCCACTGGCATAAGACCTGCACAAGATCAACTCAGTCAGTGTTCCAGCAGAGCAGGGAGAACTCAGAAATCCCCCCACACACCAACTGAGAAGCCACTGACAGCTGAGGGAGGGAGGGTTGGTTTTCTTTAAGGGTGTGGCCTGTAGTAGATCCACTATGATCCCATACAGGATTTGGTGGGTTATAAAAATAAAAGTTGTAAATTGGGAAGAGGTAGGAGAGTTGGGGGGTAGATCTGGAAGGAGCTTGGAGACGAAGAGGGTGAATATGATCAAAATACATCTTATGAATACACAAAATGCTTCAAGAGTTAATGAAATATTATATTAAAAAAGTAAGGTATAGCCAGGCAGTGGTGGTGCACGCATTTAATCCTAGCACTCGGGAGGCAGAGGCAGGTGGATCTCTAAGTTGGAGACTAGCCTGAATACAGAGTGAGTTCCAGGTCAGCCAGAGCTACAGAGAAACCCTGTCTCGGAAAACCAAATAAATAAGTAAACAGACAGACAGACAGATAGAGAAATGGAGTGGATCAACAGAGGAACACACTCGACCTCTGGTCTCCAGACACACATGCACAGGTGAGCACACTTGCAGAAATACACACATATACAAATACAGAATAAAAACCAAATAAAAGTCACTAAGGAAAAAAAAAAAAAAAAGAAAGAAAACATGTTGGGGAAAAACTTGCCAAACCATAAAGCAAATAAGCAAACATGTGTGGCAGCCAAGTGTGGTGGGGGACACCTGGAGCCCTAGCAGTTAGAAGGCTGAGGCAGGAAGATGGAATGGCTACATAGATACCCTGTCTCAAAGAGAGAGAGAGAGAGGAAGAAAGAAAGAAAGGAAGGAAGGAAGGAAGGAAGGAAGGAAGGAAGGAAGGAAGGAAGGAAGGAAGGAAGAAGAAAGAAAGAAAGAAAGAAAGAAAGAAAGAAAGAAAGAAAGAAAGAAAGAAAGAAAGAAAGAAAGAAAGAAAGAAAGAAAGAAAGAAAGAAAGAAAAAATAGGTGCTAGGTATGTTGCTCAGGGCACTGGCCTAGTCACTGGTGGGTCCAACCTCCAGCTCTGCTAACACATAAAGTCAGATTCGCAGCCATTCTCGAGAGGTAGAGACAGGAGTCCCAAGGCCAGCCTAAGCCACAAGTAATCCTACAACAAAAAATCCAAATCAAACAGACCCAAAAAATATTGCCCAGAAAAAGAAATGTGTTTTAATGGCATTTTTTCCTCTTAATGCTGGGAATAGAGCCCAGGGTGTTTACAGAAGTACATCCTCCAGCCCCGGGGGTACTTACTAAGAAACATGCCTATTTCCAGGTTTATGTCTTTAAATAGAGCAAATCACATCATGAAGCTTGCCTGGCCTAACATTCCAAAGAAACCCAGGTCAGGCCTGAAATGGAACTGCCTAGATCAAGTTCCGGGCCATGCCTGCGGTGTCCGGGTTTCTCTCAAACATAGATGTGGAACGGAGAAAATTAAAAGTCTGCTAACAGGTCTCATTTTTGCATGACTGACATCTGTAGGCTCCCTTTTATGCTAAAATGACACGGTTGGAAACCTCAGCTGATCGGTGGTTGGCCATGTCCCCAACGTGGGTTTTTGTTTTTTTTTTTTTTTTTACTTGCTTTAATGTGGAATTTGGCACATGACCTATTGGATTTCTACAGATGCCATAATATAAAATCCTCAGGTTTCTGACACGAGTCGCCTTTAAAAATACCTGCATTCTTGTAACTGCATTTAGCTAAATCTTAAAGAAACAAAGCCGCACACACAACTGAAGACATTCCTTCAAACACTGCCTAAAGCCACAGAGCATTGGTGGGTCATGCATTTGAGAGAAGGCCCCAGCAGGAGGTGGCTGCTCAGATGTTTTCCTGGGGGGGGGGGTGTAGGGGGGGGAATCAATAATAACCTTGAGTCCTAAATTGCTATTACCTGCCCTTCTCCAACTGGAGTACCCCCCTTTCACAGGGATGTTGCCAGTACTTAACCAGAGCAGAAGTTTAGAAGAAGAGAAAGAGGAGGAGGTGGGGGAGGGGGAGGAGGAGGAAGCTGCCAGGTGAGGTGGTACACACATTTAATCTCAGCATTTGGGAAGGCAGCCTGGTATATCTTTGAGTTCGAGGCCAGTTTGGTCTACAGAACGAGAACAATCAGGGTTACAAAGAGAAACAAACAAGACCCTGGATGGTTGGGGACATACTTGACTCACTGGCTCAGAGATGCTCTTGCAGAAGAATACCTGCAATTCATTTCCCAGCACCCACACAGTGACTTACAGCTGCTTCTGACTCCAGTTCAGGGAATCTGTCGCCCTCTTCTGGCTGATACTAGTACTGCACGCACATGGTACACATACACATGCAGGGAAATACCCAAACCAATCATGACAATAATCATAATTTTAAATATCCTTAGTAAAGGCTTATTTAGACCAACTGATGAACAGTCTCTGAGAATAGAGGTCAAACAAAGGTGTTTTCAAAGTGTAACCAACTGTTCTTAAAAGATACAATTTAAGCAGCTATAGAGATAGCTCCAAGGTTCAGAGCACTGAGTTAGGTTCCTAGCACCAGCATGGCTTGCTTCTGCCCCTCACTCCCTATCCAAGGAGTCCTACACCCTCTGGCCTCCAAGGACACCTCATGCATGAGTTCCAGCTTGGGCTACATAGTGAGGCTATCTCAAAGTAAAAGAACAGTAAGGTGCCACAGAGGGTTAAGACACTTGCTGCCATGTCTGATGACCTGAGTTCTATTCCTGGGATCCAAATGATGGAATAAAAGAACTCATTGTAAATTGTCCTCTGACCTCCAAGCACCCATAAGGTTTGCATGTCTACCTGTTTGCAAGTAAACACACACACACACAGAGAACATACACACACATACAGAACACACGCACATATGCACAGAACATACACACACACACATACAGAACACACACAGAGAAAACACATTAACAAAGACACTAAGACTATAATCTGCCTTTTGTCAGGCACACAAAAGGAGATACAAAGTCACCAAAGACATACTAAGAACACAGTTCACTGTAGAGTGCTTGCCTGCATACGCAAGGTCCTGAATTCCAGTCCCAGACAATAATGGGGGTGGACAGGAGTCAGAAGCCACCAAGATGATGGCAAGAGGTTCAGGGAAACGAATACACAAAATTCTCCTTGTGAGAGGCCAGGTGAGGCCTCGGGGGTCACCTTGCACACGCCAGTTGATACTGAAATCATGGCGTCTAAACCCACTGCAAAGACTATGCAGCCCAGAGCCACACTGGGAGATTTATTTACCTTGAGAACAGCTGAAAAGTCGACTTCTTTGGTTTCCTTCAGGCCAAGAGGAATCAGAGGGATGGTGAAGGCCTCCCTATAAAAATACGAAGGGTACATGAACAGCCCACTCCAGCTTGGCCCCTTTGCAACGTGATCTTGCCACCCACCAACCAGCTCAGGTCCCTGACCCCCATTCTCTATGTCAATCCAGTACCTTTCCTTCTGTTTGAAGAAACCGAACATCAGTGTCCTGAGATACTGGATATAACAGCCTAACTCAGCAGGACCCTACTGTGCTGGTCCAATCATCTCCGTCTTAGCCCTCCGTGGGTAAATGTGATAGGGTTTATATAAGGATGCCCGAGTGCACGGGGCTCAGATTTGGGATTCTGACTGTTCCTCACACATGTTGCCACACTGGACCTCGCTCTAGGCTACAGCCACTGTCACCTTCCTCCTCTGCGCATCACCAGAATGTCCACCGCCCCCCAACATCTCCCATGATAGAACTTGGGCTCTCAGAGCTCTCTTTTTAAGGGCATGTATCTTATTGCACATACCCCCAAAGGCCACGTTGTCACCCTACAGATTGACCTGTGAATGCTCCCTGGACCTACATTCCTAAGGGTAGGGCCAGAAGGAAGTGTTGTGTTTTGCAAATAGGGATTTAGCTCTTTGACCTGTAACAAGAGACCTCCATGGGCTGCTGAGCCTGGCCCTGAGAGAAGACCAGGAATGCTGGGCAGGTTGAGTGGACCTGAAAGCCGAAACTGTCTTTGTGGCACAATAGCGCTAAAGGGTGAGACCCAACCCAAGGCATGTGGCCTCCCCAGAAGACTGAGCCTGGCAGAAGCTGGTAAATTGGGGTCTTACTGCTTGAGGCCCCATCCTCCTGTGCTCGCCTTCTGCAAGGGACAGTGAGAAAAGAAACCACAGAGATGCTGAAGACGTAAGACAGGAAGGTACCTCCAACCCTGGGTGGCACTAACAGGCCTTTCTGAGGCCTGGGTCTCTCTGAGTTTTCTCATTTTGCACACTGAGATCATGTCTTTTATGTCTACCTCACAGAGATGTTGAAAGATTTAAGGCACTAAAAAAGAGACATTTGACTAGGAAAATCATGCAAGGTATCACTTGGAATTCCCATGTCCCTCAACTTTTTCTGTTGACAAAGGAAATTAACTAGAGCCACTAGGAAGTGGCCACATGGGGCTGCAAGTGTCTATCTTTATAGGAAGAACACCCTGCTCTTTAACACAGCAAGCAGCCAGACTGCGCTACTCCCCTATCTGGAAGGCTTGAGCCTCTTTGCCCTTACAGGCAGAACACTAGAATCTAACAGCAGAGCACAGGCTGAGAGGACCTTGCAGAAGACCCGAGGCTGGGGTGGTGTTTGTTGCGGATGCTTGTTCTTACTGGGTTTTTGAAACTGCGCTAGGCTAAACTCACAGGTAAACCAAACAAACACAGGCGTCATAGGACAAACAGCAACCAGGGTTCCCGGCATGGATGCATGAACCTTTGAGAAATACCCCAGGTGACATACACAAATTAGTATTAGGGAATGCACATTCTAAGGTGACTCAAAATTCTCTATCATCTTCCTTCTGTTAATCCAGGAAACTATCTCGTTTCCACTCAGGCTTACCTACTTCTTGAGATGGTAAAGCTTCCCCAAGCAAAAACCATGGAAACTACTTCCTTGAGCCATTTTGGTTACTTTGCTTTGTTTTGTTATGTTGTGACACTTACGAATGACCTTGTGTAAACTAAGCAAATACACTACCACTGGGCCATTGGGTACCTCTCCAGGGATTCTAGGCAGGTGCTCTACCACTGATCCACACCCCAGCCCCTCACTGGGGGATTCTAGGCGGGGGCTCTACCACTGAGCCTGACCATTTTATTTTTACTTTGACACAGTATCTTGCCATGTAATCCAAGCTGGTCTAAAACTCACGATTCTCCTGTCTCAGTTTACTGAATAGCTGGGATTATTACCCCAAGCTACCAGACCACATAGATTATTTCTTCTTAAACATGGGTAAATTTCTCCACACCACTCTCATGGTTCATCTACAGTGAGCAGAGAAATAAATCTCTGAGCATTCCTGGAGGCCTCACCTCAAAGATTCCCTAAGGAATGGGTTTGAATCTCAGTATTCATTTCTCAAAGATTTAACAAGATCCATTTCTAAGGAATCCCCAGTTTACCATCATCTATAGGGATCTGGATGGGTTCCCCACTTTTCAGAGTAAAATAAATCCACCAAAGCAGTTTATACTTTTGGGCAATCAATCCACATTCCAGTTGCTTCCCTACAAACCTCACAGGTTCATCCCTTTCTTCCCAGGGACACCACTGCCTATTCCACTACACCAGTTTGGTGTGACATCCTGGATCAGACACACTCTATGGCTCGGAGAGCATTTGGGAAGCACTGTTCACTCACTCGGTGCCCTGGTACACTCCCACAGAGATGTTCAGGCCTTCCAGCTCTTCCTTCAGCATCTGCAGGTCTGAGTTGACGAAGCTCAGCTCCAGGCGAACCTGTTCCCGCACCTTCTGGTTTGTGGCCACTCTGTTGAGAGACAGAGGAGGTGGGCGGGGGTGGGGGGAGTGTTAGCCAGTGTCCTTGCTGGGCCATGCCTACAGGAAATCCCAGGGGATGACTATTAGATGCAATCAGATGACCTGCCTCAGAGACCCTGGGCTATCCTGAGCACACCAGGCAACAATGGACCTAGGATATGACTAGCAACTCTACAAGCTGCTGGGTGTGAATCCTGAGAAATTCCTGAAAGGAATTTGCCTTGAGAAGACCAAAACCAAGCAAACACTTACTCTTGTCACCCAAGGTCACAAACTATCTCCTTAACACTTGGGAGGCAGGGACAGGAGGGCTGAGATTCTGGGGCCAGCCTGGGCTACAGAGTCTGACTGTCTCACCAAAAAGCCAAATCAGAACAAAGCACATACAAGGCGGGAGAGCTAGCTCAGTGGCTAAGAATGTGTGCTGCGCTTGCAGAGGACCCAGCTTGGATTCCCGGCACTCAAGCCAGGTGACTCATGGCTGTCTGTCACTTCAGCTGGAGGATCTGACACCTCTGGCTTCCTCAATCAGCAGCACTCATGTGCACAGGTTTGCAAGCGTTGACACACACACACACTCCACACCACAATAAAAAGGACACAAATCTTAGCCAGGTGTGGCTGCTACATAACATTAATGCCAGCTCAGGAAGCAAAGGCAGGTAACTCTCTGTAAGTACAAGACTAAAGCCCCAAATAGATAGATACTTTTCAGAAAGAGAGACTATATAAAACCTGACAAAGAGCATCCATCTGTCTATGGAAACTGGTAGCTACCATCATATTTACTGATGAAAGATGGTTGCCTGGTTGCTTTTCTCTACTGAGTAGAGCAATAAGGCCCTGCTTAAGTCCTTTGTCTTCTGTTTTGCAGTGTTAGGGATGAACCCAGGGCTTCGTACATGAAAGCGAGCTCTGTATTACTGAGACACACTCCCAATGCATCCCCCCACCCCGCCCCCGCCCCGCGGAGACAGGGTTTTCCTGTGTAGCCCTATATAGACCAGCCTAGCCTCAAACTCAGAGATCTACTTGCCTCTGCCTCCTGGCCTTTTGGACAGAGAGAGCTCTAAGGAGAAGAAAAGGGGAATCACCAGCAGAGGAGGAGGAGACAGAGAGAGAGAGAGAGAGAGAGAGAGAGAGAGAGAGAGAGAGAGAGAGAGAGGAAAGCAAAGTTGGAGAACATTTGCTATCTAATTAAAAAGTCACTACAGGCAGACAATGGTGGTGCAGCCTTTAATCTGAGCACTTGGGAGGCAGAGGCAGGTAGATCTCTGTGAGCTCAAGGCCAGCCTGGCCGGGTCATTACAAAGCCACACAATTGGTAGAGCATGATATGGCCTAACATGAGGACAAAGAACAGATGATACAAAAATGTACCTATACATTTATGGTCAGTAGATTTTGAGAAAAATGCTATAGGACAGCTGGGGTGTGGGGTTCGGTGGGGATAAACATCTAGCAAATGACGTTGAAGCAATTAGATTTTTATTAGATGCTGACAGCCAGGAGGGGTCCTGGGCTTGGAGAACTCTTTGACCCTTGGGTACAAAGATGACTCTGAAATTAATCCTAAGGTTTGAGCTGTTTATAGAACATGTGAGGTATTTTTCATTGACTCATTGGTGGAAGAAGCCTTCCCAAATATGGTACACCCAGGTAAGATGGCGGATATTCCCAGATATCTCTAGGCTGGGATAGAGGATGGACAAATCTGGAACCATCTGGCTCTGACCAGAGAACAATGATAGAGGCTTGGATTCCTTGGTTCCTATGCGCCATAGCCAGGCTGTTTTTCTGAATGACAACAAATGCCTTCTATGGGGTTGGAGATCTCCAGCTTGGGGAATCTTCTCAGAGGAAGGTAGCCTTTTTTATAATAGTGACCCAGGTGTGCATTTCTCTCTGAGGCTGTGGCCTGGCAACTGAACTCAAGTCCGAGAGGCCTCATGCAGAGTGTTTAAAGCCTGTTCCTGCCCAGAAAAAGTGCATCACCACCATGACTCCCCATGACCTGGGTCATAAGGGGAAGAATCACCTCCCTCAGGTTTTCACAAAAGAGCACGTGAATACTGTAAAATCCACTCAGAATGAGAAGATCCCACAGATACCACTCTTGGAGAAGCATGTCACCAGTATATATAGGAGCGGTAAAGCCCAACCAACTACTTCCCACAACTGCCGAACACACACCGCATGCTTTCCTGAAACTTGGAGCCAACCGAGTCTTTTTTTCTTTTGAGACAAGGTCCCATGGACCTCAGCATGGCCTTACACATGCCGTGTCTATCATGCAAAGTTCCCATGTGGCAATGGCTCCTCGCCCTCAAATTCAAAAGGATTACTTTGGTGTGGGTAAGAAGTATTCCCCCAAAAGTTGATGCGTTGAAGACTCGTTCTTTAAGCCATGCTCAGAAACGGAGATTTGAAGAAGTGGCTGGATCATGGGGGTCTCTGACTTCATCAGTAATCCACTAATGAGGTCATAATGCGATGGCATGATGGGGCAGTGGTGGAGAAGGGGTCTGGTTAGAGAAAGGTCATTAAGCACATGACTTTGAAAGATGTTATCTTGTCACCTGTCCCATCAATCACTCTACTGCTCAGCTGCCATGAGGCACATGCACCTGAAACAGGATATTCTTCCTTTCCTTAGGCCCAGGATCCAGCTGACCATGCACGCAAACTACAGTGAGCTAACTAAATCTAGCCTCTATTTTTTTTTCTTTTGTTACTGTTCTGTTTTTTGAGACAGGGTTTCTCTGTGTAGCCTTGGCTGTCCTAGAATTCACTCTGTAGACCAGGCTGGCCTTGAACTCAGAGATCTGTCTGCTGCTAATTAAATTCACGCGCCACCACCATCTGGTTAAATCCAGACTCTTCTGAAGTTGCTTGTTTTTTTTTCCAGCTGCTTGTCACAGCCATCAAATGTCCAATGCAAAAATAAATGGGAATTTTGCATTCTGATCCACACATCCCTATTTGTTTGTGTGTGGTGCTGGGGATAGCACACAGTGCTCTATAACTGAACCACACCAGCTCTTCAGTTTTGGTTTAGAGTACTTTCATTTTCTTCCAAACCTTTTAGTAAAGCTGTTGGTCTGAGAACAGGCCCCGCCCTGACTCCGTGTCTCCCCCATGCTTTGGAGAGCATCTGGGGACAGTATAATCAACTCTGGCAACCTGTCTTTACCAGTTTGTCCTGCCAGAATTGCTCCTACATCCCACTCTGCCAGAGATTCAAGTGTGTGTGTGGGGGGGGGGGTCCACCCTGTACCCTTGACCAAGGCATCAGATGTGTGCACAGTACGGGGGGGGGGGGGGGGGGAGGGGGGGGGGAAGGCAGGTCTGGGATCAGGCATCAGACCGAAGGCCAAGGGGACTCGGGCATCCTCCCACTGTACATCCGCTTGAACCCCTAGGAACTGACCTGAGGTCATTAACCTTGATACAGCCAGGGCTGCCCCAGCCTGACCCTTGGGGCTAGCCATCACAAAGTGAACCGAAAGCCTGTGACTTATTTATTCACTTGGCTGTCAGTGCATTAATTTTCACCCCTTATCTAGTTGCCAATATTCAAAAGTTCAGTGATGCTAAGATTTTAAAAGCCTAGCCTGGTGGTAAAGCCTAAAATCCTGCATCTGGGAGGCAGAGGCAGTGGAACCTTGAGTTTCATTCAGGCCAGCCAGGGCTACAAAGTAAGACTCTTTTCTCAACAAACACAAAACAAAAGCCGGGACTGGGATTGTATCTCAGCTGGCAGAGTGCTTGCCCATACATAAAACCTGTGTGTGATAGCCCTCAGGAGGCAGAGGCAGGAGGATTATCATAACTTCAAGGTCCAGCCTAGGCTACATAGTGAGACCTTGTCTTAAAAAAGAAAGAAAGAAGGGAAATAAAAGGAAAAAAGGAAGAAAGGAAAGACTATTATAATGTCTGTCTGCAATAGCATCGCTAAAGAGGCTGAGATAGATCATCCAACTTCCGGGCCAGCCTGGGCTAAATGCTGCATAGCCCCCCCCCCATTCTCATAGCTCCCAGAATGGAGCCCAGCCCCCTTCCTCACCACCACGTATACTGACAACACAGAGGCCTCAGAGTGAGACTCTGCATTTAGTGATGGAAGGCCATCTGGAGGTTAACCCGGGCGGTCAACCAGCCTGCTCTCTGACCAAAGAACTAGTTCATTAAAACTGAACAGCTTGGTAACTTGCTTTAATCTCTCAGTCTCATAAATACTATTTGGTTTCTGCCTCACCTTTCTCAAGGGAGGGACAGGAAGTGGGAGGCAGAGTACAGCCAGTACCCAGCCTGGAGCTGTGCTTCAAAGGTACCAGTTATCTCCCAACTGTATGACGCTCCGACTCCTGGTTGACACAGCAGCTGCTCTGCTATGGTGGCCTGCGAGGTTACAGGCTGGGACCCTCATTTCCAGGCTTGTATGGATCGGGATGCTTTCCCAAAGGCCCTCTTGCAAACGTTGTAACTGGTCATCATCTAGGAACTTTAGTGGGACACCCAGCAATCTGAGGCTAGCACAGCCAGGCTATGACAATATGACAGTCATAGTTGCTGCTAGTAGTGACAGTCAGGGACACTGTGGGGCCAGCGTGAGGCTTGGCCTGATGCCCTCGATTTCAGGAAGCTTCTGTGTCAGTTGAACCTGACTAATAAATACCCTAGGGTTTCCTCTAACAACAGTCTCTAAACGGGGTGTTTAACTTATCAGTCTCTGGGAGAATCATTTACAACCCTGCCCTACCCTTCGCCTATCAGCTACACAACTGCTAACCTGGCCATTTGATTGAGCCTGGCCTGGGCCTTGGGGAGGCTGTTCTGTTAACAGAGCAAGGCAGGCAGAACAGCCCAGGCACCTGCCATTAAAAACTACAAAACAGGAGGTCACGTGACCCAGCGTGCAAAAGCACATGCTGCCAGGGCTGAGTTCAAGCCCCAGGATTTTAACACAGTGGAGAGAGGAAATGGACTCCTCAGAGTTATACTCTGCACATGGACGTGTGCCCACATATGCAGATAAAAGCAGGAGAACCAGCAGTTCAAGGTCATCCTTAACTATATAGCAAGTTTTAAGCCGGCCTGGGTTATAAGAGACCCTGCCTTGTAAAACCAAAGAACTGCCCTGTAAGCCTCTGGGGGAGGGGGCTGGGAGATAAGTCGGCAGTAAAAGCACCCACCGGTCTCACCATACTCATGACTTGGGTTTGTTGTGTTCACCTAGAACCAGAAGTTAAAGCCAGCCTCAATAAGATGGGAGGCGGGAACCAATACCTAAAAGTCGCCCTCTGAGGGAGGAAATGGCACTCTAGTATAGGAAAGTGAGCTGGCACACTGCACTTAAGGGCGTAGGGCGGAGTTACAGATGTCTAGACGAAGGTACAGCTTTACTGAACTCTGCTTGATAAGTAACTATTTTATCCCCAAGGCACAGCAGTAAGCACCCAGCACAACCCGCTCTGGCTCTCTCATTAACTAGCTCTCTCTCTCTCTCTTTTTTTTCCTAGACAAAGTTTTTCTACTTTGCCCAGGTGTCTCAAACTCTGAGGTTCAAGCAATCCCCCTGCCTCAGCCCTGAGTAGCTGAAACGGCAGGAATGTGCCACTATGTCCTACTTACGACTTAGAAAGGCAGACACTAGTAATATAAATGTCCCATTCTTTCCTTTCTGCTCTCCCCTCCCTTACCCAGTCAACACACAGTCCCCAAGCACTGACTCTCTCTACCAGAGAGAACTCTGGGTAGCAGAGGAGTCATGTCCAGAAATGAATGCTTAGGCAGTAACTGGACTTCTGAATAAGATGGCTTTGACTGCGGGCTAGAGAGATGTTTACTGAAGAGTGTTAGCTGTACTTGCAGAGGACCCAAGTTCTGTTCCCAACACTGGCATGGTGGCTCGCAAACATCTGCAAATCCACTTCTGGGGGATCTGCAATGCCCTCTTCTGGCCTCTGTGGGGACCAGGTTTCACATGATGCACACACACACACACACACAGAGAGAGAGCTGTGATCCACTGTCTATCACAATTCTCCACAAATACAGGGTGGACAAAACACCTGCCTTTAATGTGACCAGGCTCTAGGCAAGAGAGAGACCTGTCCAGATAACCCCAGATGAGGAGGAATATCAAGCGGAAAAGCTAGATCCCAGCCAAGAGTGTGGGCTCTGTATGTTCATCAAACACACAGGCCCTCAGGAGAGCCAGGGTTCCTGGCTGAGGTACCCACTTCAGAAGGTTCTCAGCTCCTGTCCGCATCCGCACAGCCTTCAGGATCTGCTGGTTCAGGGCAGCCCTCTGGTTCTGCAGCTTGCTCCGGCCAGTTTTCGCAAGGGGATTACAGCCCTAATTGGAAAATAAGAGACACCCCTTAAGATATGAGTCACACCAGAAATGATGACATTCTGTAGAATGGAAAAAAAAAAAAAAAAAAAAAAAACCTTAATTAATTCATAAAGTCTCGTCAACATGACGGCTTAATCATGAGCTGAATGAGAGAGTCATCGATGGACATGCTGAAGTGGACAGGAAATGCTCACAAGGCCTCAACCTTCCACAAGAAATTACAGGCAACCCAGGAAAGCTGAGAGTGGGAGGGATAGATCTCCCCGAGAAAGAACACGCCAGTTTGTGTTTAGAGTACCAAAGGACCAGCCCTGAAAACATACATACCGGTAACATGATATGAACTGGTTATACTTAGGAATCGATATAATAGCAATTAGCGAAAAAGTGGCCACAAATCTGAAAGAGCACCGGAAGGAGCGTGGGAGGATTTAGAGGAAAGAAAGGGAAGCAGAAATGGGCAATTATAATCTCAAACATTTTTACGACAAGGTAGAAAATATGTAAAATAAGAAAAGCCATAAAAATGCAAAAACCTCAACAACACTACCCCAAAACCGACACTATAAGGGCCGACATGGTGGCTCACACCTTTAATCCCAGCACTTGGGAGGCACAGGCAGGCAAATCTCTATGAGGCTAGCCTGGTCTAATGAGTTCCAGGACGGGCTATGGTTACACAGAGAAATCCTGTCTCAAACAAGAACAATTGAAACCAGACACCTTGAGTTGGTCTCCTTTGCCCCAGTGCATGCTCTCCTACCATGATGGTGACACTGACTACCCTTTTCCCCTAGTATTAAAATGCACCAACGCATATGTAGCGTTTCTGTTTAAACCAGCCCACTGGAAATTCTTTACCCATTGCCCTGCACAGGCACAATTTCCAAAATCCAGGAGGCAGGCAAGTGGTGATGATGAATGGCAAGCCATGGCACCAAATGTTGACACACGCGAGAATGGATCACAATACCAGCAGAGTTTACATGCATATGGCCTGCTCATGCATGCGGATGGAAGAAGCATGCTCCTCATGCATGCATGTCTGGCCTCCAGGATGAATGCTCCCTTCGACATCTACGTCAGGAAACCTAAGATGCGCCCCCCCCATCAGAGCACAGTGCATCAACCTTACCAGTCAAGAGATGGTGGAAATACTTTAAGAGCTGGGCTCCCAGACAATTGTCAGGGCCATTCTAAAAGCAGCCTAGGGCCTGTCATGGGACCCTCTTTGCCACAGTGGTACTCACAGCTCAATGTGCTTTCTCACTGTGCTCTCAAGAATTTCCTTTTGGGGGCTGAGAGATGGTGGTTAAAAGCATGCACTGCTGTTACAGAGGACCTGAGTTCAATTCCTGGCACCTAAGAGGGACTCACAGCCACCTCTTAACTCCAGCGTTAGGGGAATTTAGTGCCCTCTATGGACACCTGCATTCATATGCACATATCCCTACATATGCCCACACCCATATAGATTTAATAACAAATAAATAAATAGATAGATAGATAGATAGATAGATAGATAGATAGATAAAAATTTCCCTTAGAATACAGTGTTCCTTAAAGAGAGAAGCAAGTTTCCATGATGCACACCTCTAATCTCCAGAAACTCAAGCAGGAGGGTTGTTCCAAGTCCCAGGCCAGCCTGGGCTACAGAGCTAGACCCTGCCTCAAAAATAAAAATAAAAAAGAGCAAGAGAGGCTGGTGAGATGGCTCAGTGGGTAAAGCCACCTCCTGCCAAGCCTAAGGACATGAGTTCAAGCCCTGGGGCCCATGTGGCAGAAGGCAAGAATGAGCCTCTGCAAGTTGAACTCTGACCCCCACAGGCACACCATGGCACACATATAACAGCAGAATAATGACTATAACACCTCTGACCCCCACGGGCATGCCATAGCAGGCACACAATACCAAAATAACAACAACAACAACAACAAACAAAATTGTACAAAAATTCAAAATAAACTGAGTAGTGGTGGCACACCCCTTTAATCTCAGCATTTGGGAGGCAGAAGCAGGAGGATGTCTGTGAGTTCAAGGCCAGCCTGTTCTAGAATAATCAGAGCTACAAGGAAAAATCCTATCTTGAAAAACAAAATAAACAAATAATTTTTTTAAAAATTATAAACAAAAAGACTGAATAATATTGCCTGTTTTTATAAAAGACATAATTTCCTTATAGTTGAATCATCAGACTATTTTATACGCTGTTTTTTGTTTTTTTTTTTAAATTGAGTTGGGTGTGGTTGAGCAGGCCTTTAATCCTAGCACCTCTGAGTTGGAAGCTAACCTGGTCCACGTGAGACCCTGTCTCAAAAACAAATTTGTTTAACAGTGCTGAATCCAAGCTAGACAGGGCCTGTGGATATACAAAGCAGGTGTCCTACTACAGAGGTGTCCCGCCCAAGTCTGTATTTTCATTCGGTACACATATACAAACACATCTTTTTTAAAAAAAAATTTTTTGAGTGTTTCTTTTTCAAGATATATCTCTAGGGCAAAGTTCGTCTAAAAGCTCTTTTAAAGCTACCTGAGAGCCAGCAGATTATCCCCCAGGAAAGAAAAGCACAAAGTTATCCCTGTGTATAATGCTCTTGCTCACTGTCATTGGACTAAATCAACTTTATGGAGAAACTTACACACAGTAACATTCACCAGTTTAAGATAAAGAAACAAATGGAATTCTGGAATGGAATGTAAGGAGATCCTGGACATTTGTCACTGTTTTAGGTAACAGGGAGGACATGTTCCCAGGGGAAATGAGACAAACACAAAAAGAAAAGCATTGTAAGACCTCATATGTATGAAGTACGCCCCCCAACGTTGGAGGAGTAAAATGCAAGAGGGCATGATTTGCTTTGTATGTATGTAGGATAGTCATGCCTTAAGAGTCTAAGAAGGAGCCCGGCATAATGGTGCACACCTTCAATTCCACTGAGAGGCAGAAGTAGGCTGATCTCTGAGTTCCAGGCCAGCCTGGTCTAGAGTGAGTTCTAGGACGGCCAGGGCTACACAGAGAAACCCTGTCTCAAAACAAACAAGCCAAGAAAATGGATTAGGATGCTAAGGTATAACATAAAGGCAGGAAAGGCTACAGTGTATCTGAGATTCCTGAGAAATAGATTTGGGGTGCTCTTACCACAAAAACAAAACCCCACAAATATTAACTGTACACAGTTACATTGTTTGATGCATCTGAGAGCATGAGTTACAGAACCCAAACACACACAATGCAATGCAATTGCTTAGAAGTCTACCCACGTGACCATCCAAGGCTGAACACACCTGTAACCTTAGCATAGCTGAGGTGGGAGGGTCATGGGCCTAGAACCAGGGTGGCACAGTAAAAACTTGTCAGCAAAACAAAACAGAAGCACCATCCACCCAACCATTTAAAGCATTCAGGACCCGGAAAGGGGTGTATGCTTAGCTTGTTCAAGGTCTTGGTTCAATCAATATCCCCCATCAGTGTTGTTCAGTTTTAGCACTAACTTTCAAGCATTTTAGTATCACAAGAAACGGAGCATCCACAGGATCCCTGAGCCCTCCAAGCTGTTTCTGGCCTGTACAGACTTGCTCATTCTGGATATGTCACATAAATAGAATTTTTCAGTGTGCTGCCCTGTGTCTTCTTTCATACAGTGCAGGGCTTTCTTCCCTTTCACTGCACACCTGCACATGTGCTTCTGGAAGCCAGTGGGCAGCCCTGGGTGTCATTCCTCAGGCGCCATTCACCTTTGTGTCCATACAGTCTCACTGGCCCGGAACTCACCACATAGGCTGGGGCTCCTCCGTTTCTGCACTCACATGTGTGCATCCTGGGTGGCTTGTCTTCCTTTATATGGTCGTGGGGATTGAAATCAAGCCATCCAAGCACCGTACTTATTAGCTTTCTCCCTCGACCTCATTATTATCCTGTTTCATTGTTGTTTGAAAGGGTATTATTGTATAGCCCAGGCTAGCCTTAATCTGTGGTCCCCCTGCCTCAGCTTCCTACAGCCTGGGTTTACAGCCTAGGGCCACCACACCTGGCTAGCAGGTTGTTTCTACCCAGCTCACATCACCAGCTGGCTCTTTCCTCCTTAGATAAGTACACAGCCTGTGTTCTGTTTAACCAGTCAGCAGTTGCCAGACACTCACTTGAAGTGTTCTCCGGTGTTTGCTATCACAATAAGGTTAGAGGCCCAGGACAGTGTCACACACCTAAAATCTCAGCACTTGGCACATGAGAACAGGACATCAAGAATTCAAAGCCAGTATTAGCAAGTTCAAGACCAGCCTGGGCTGCAGGATACCCTGAACCCCCCCCCCAAAAAAATTAAAATATAAACTAAAAAAGGAAGAATAGGAAGAAAAACCTTGAGAATGGAAAGTAACTTATTTCTGACCTTTTAGTCCAAAGGCCACTGACCAGGGAGCCCCCAAGAAGGTTGGAATATGAATAACCTGCTTTTATCTCCCTAGGGGGTCATACAATGTGTGTGTGTATGTGTGTGTATGTGTGTCTGTCTGTCTGTGTGTCTGTCTGTCTGTCTGCCTGCCTGCCTGCCTGCCTGGTCTCCAAGTGAGTTCCAGGACAACCAGGGCTGCACAGAGAAACTCTGTCTTGAAAACCAGAAAAAACAAACAAAAAAAAAACAACTAAAATTTCATTTCCGATACAAATTGTTCTTTGAACATTGATGATTTTTTCTAGATACCTAGGGGTTATGTGGTTAATTTTGAAAAACTATCAGATAATTTGACAATTTCTATTCTATATTCCCACCAGCAAGGATTCTATAACTAAGCCATGCTCTCAGCTCCTCACTGGTAGATTCCAGCAAGTTCTCTATCACTGAGCCACACACACCCTCAGCTCTTCACTGACAGATTTGGGCAAGTATTCCATTTACTGACAGCCCCGGACTTACTTTTTTTTTTTTTAATGACAGCCACCTGCCTTAGTTAGTTAGGTTTCTATTGCTGTGATAAAACACCATGACCAAAAGCCAAGTTGGGATGGAAATGTTTTATTTCATCTTATAACTCTGGTCATACTCCATTATCAGAGCAGGAATTCAAAGCAAGAACCTGGAAGCGAAAGCCAGACCCCCGCTGCTTCCTTTCTACAGGCTTGCGCAGTCTGCCTTATACCACCCAGGATCACCAGTCCAGGGAGGGGTATCACTCACAGTGGACAGGGTCCTCTCACGACAATCATTAATCAAGACAACAGCCCCACTGATTTGCCCACATGCCAATCCTATGATAGTCTAGGTTTATATCAAACGGACATCAAACTAGCCAGCACACCACCCTGGTGTGTGTGCTATGTCACCATGATTCAACCTTCTCACTGGCTTGAACTAGGGATGTGATTCAAGACCAGAGGGTTTGCCTAGCATGTGCAAGGCCATGGGTTCCTTTCCTAGTACTGCTCACTTTTCCTACAAAAAATTAATCAAATCAAATCACTCTGGTCTTTGCAGAGATGATTGCTAGGGATGGTAGACCCTGACTAAGTCAGTAAGAATTCTTGCTTCTGTCATTTCTTTGCTTGGTTCTTAAATATGGAAATCTGACCGAGTGTGTTGAATCCTTTTCATGCAGTCCAGGTCAGCTTCCAATTTACAGTGATCCTCCTGCCTCAGCTTTCTGAGCATTAAGATTATAGTTGTACACTGCCATCCCTGGCTTCCCAAAGTATTATTGACTGTTATCATGAGAGGGAGGTCACACTTGTCATGGCATGTGTGGAAAAATCAGAGACAACTTGAGGAAATCAGTTCTCTCCTCTGCCATATGTGTGGTTCCTGGGAATCAATCTGATTGCCAACCCTGGCAACAATCACCTGATTTGAATTGCGCCTTCTCATCTGCCCCGAAAATATCATTTTTCATCTTTGCAAAACTAGCTCAGTCTCCCAGGATTCAGGCCTTCTTAGGTAAACATTTTTTCATATGCTGATCCCTTAGCCCTCCTTATCAGCGCTAGTGTTCCCAGCCTAGGATTTCCTGGGGTATTTATTTCCTTTTTCTTTTTCCGAGTACTGGCAATTGAAGTCAATAGACATGTGCTCTTCCTCTAGGGTACACACCTAACCCCACCTAGGGTCTTCAGGTTATCCTGTATTAAGTTTCAGAGAATCATTTAAACCTAATGGTGCCCTCCCTAGCTCAGACAGGCGGGGTGGGTACGATGACCACATTCCTTGGTGAGGCTTATCTGTAGGGCCAGTGACTACTCCCTGGGAGTGTCCTGGCAGGCAGTGTTCTCAGATGGGGCTGCCCCTGCCAACTCAGGAACTTCACACCTACTAACAACCTCAACCACCTCCTCCCTTGCCCCCCCCCCAACACTCATGGCCTGGACCCCTGCGAGGGAGAGGCATGTTATCTACTGTCCAACTCACTCATGGGCCCCACAATCCGGCCTTTGGACTGAAAGAAATGTTACCTTCCTTCCTCAGGAATTTCTCATACTCTCTTCCTAGAAGGGGACCATCATCCCTACAGCCCAAAATTCCACCTTCCTCCCCACCTAGTTTCCAGTCCCGTGACACCTTCCTCTACATTCAAATTGCTTATGTTACATTTGCAGAGGTGGTAGAGTGCTGAACATGGCTGCCTTCTAAACTGCACAGATAATCAGAATCTGAACTGGAATGGAACGTAAAGCAAGCATCTTTTTATTTAGAACCTTAATTCCTGTTTTTTAAACTGGAAAGCCTGTTCCCAGCACTTTGAAGTCTGAAGGCCTTGTGCTGCCCCTGTAGAAGACTGCCCATATTAGATAGCTCACATCTGCTCCAAGGGATCCAATACTTCTGGCCTCTGTGGGCACATCAGCTTACTTACACACACACACACACACACACACACACACACACACACACACACACACTTTTAAAATCTTAAAGGAGACTGGGATATTTGGTGCGGTGCTTTTCTTGCATGCATGAAGTCCTGCGTATGCATGCCTGCAATCCCAGCACTCTGAAGGGGGAAGAAACAGTTATCAGAACTTCTAGGCCAGCCTAGGTTAATGAGATCCTTTCAGGAAGAGCAGGGATATCTTTTCAGATTTTACTCATTTTTATTTTGTGTGTGTGAGTGTTTGCCTGCATTTGTGTATGTGCACAAGTGTGCAATGCCTGTGAAGGACAGAAGAGGCTGTCAGATACCCTAGAACTGGAGTTACACACAGTCATGGGCTGGGCTGCCTTGTGAGTACTGGGATCTGGGTCTGGGGACCCGGGTCTAATACCAGAGCAGTGAATGCCCCTCACTGTTAGAATCATTTCCCAGCCATTAAAAAAGTTTTTACAGTTAAGTTAATTTAATAGTAAAGGGCTGAAAATCGCTACAAAGGGCTAGTCCAATTTGCTCCATAATGCTCCGGCTCAGCAGTACTATTTTGGACACTATAATAAAACCCAGATAAGCATCCATTTCAGTGTATAAGAACTTTTTTCTGTTCCTATACCTTACCTATCTTCTGAAATCCCTGCCCTGTTCAGCCAACAGATTTAGGGTCCAGTTTCTAGATAAGGCATAGGAATGCAGGGGATTGATTAGACCACACTGAGTCACTGAACTCAACACTACATTACTTCTTACTGACAGGCAGGAATGCTGGGCGCAGCTGAAACTGACAGAAAACACCAGCTTGTTTGCAAAGTTCCCAGAGGGGTAAATGTGGGCAAGACCCCCAGAAAGCAGCCCTGGTATCACAAAGTGCTGAGCCACCCAGGAGCCCCTGGGAAGTGTTGGTAAGTCCTTTCCTGACATTTATTGCGCTCATTGTATTGGTGATGGGATCTGAACCCAGGGCCATGAGGTTCAGAACCAAACTAGTCTGCCACTGAGCTCACCCAGCTCTAAAATTTGGTCATGTTAACAAGTTTCTTGGGTTTTTTTTTTTTTTTTTTTCCTTTTTGGTCACGTTATAGGTAAACCTGAGGCCTCACGAATGTTAAGTAAGCAAGTGTTCTACCACTGAGACCCAACTCTGGCCTTCTCAGAGACAGTTTCTCACCCTGAACAAGCAGCTTCCACCAGCTCAGTGCCTCTTCCATGTCACCCGAAGTGCAGCTAATCACACCATCGTGGCCCAGAACTCAGGCCTCAGAACTCACTGAGTTAACCTGTCTGTTAGGCTTTAAGAGTCACTATTGGCAGAGTCTTCCTACATATGATGAGTGCCAGGTAGGTGATGTAAGCCTGTCTGTTATCCCAGCACTTGAAAGGTTGAGGAAAGAGGGTATGTTCAAAGCCAGCCTGAGCTACATAATAAGACTTTCTTTAAAAGATAAAAAATAGGCCACACAGACTCTCAAAGAAGTGAGTATCCTATGCAGGTCCATTTGGTTCCCTCCAAAGATTAGATTTGGACATTTCAGTTACTCCCCCAGCCCTTACACACACACACACACACACACACACACACACACACACACACACACACACAGACACACACACAGGGTTTCCTCTAAGTGCCCTGGCTGTCCTAGAACTTGCTTTATAGACCAGGTTGACTTCAAACTCAGAGATCTGCCTGCCTCTGCCTTCCAAGTGCTGGGATTAAAGGTGTGCCACCACCACTACCTGGCCCAGTTACTCTTAAACGTGAAGGGGGTAATGGAGACGTTACTCAGTTGTTAAGAGGGCTTGCTAGTCTTGCAAAAGATTCAAGTTTGGCTCCAGCACACACACACACACTGCCCGGTAGCTTAAGCAGTAACTCAGGCTCCAAAGGATCCAACATCTTCTGGCTTCGATTGGTACCCTCACTCACTGGCACAAACCTATACTCGAGCAAGCAAACAAGCACACACACACATAATTGAAAGTAAAAATAAACTTCAAAAAAAAAAAAAAAAATGAAGGGGTAGTCATACAGCTAACACCCAAGAAAAGGAAGTTCTAAGAGAATGTTCAATTTCACTGCTAGCTTTAGGGCCACTTCCCAGGTGTCAGATCCCCACAAGGATGCTGGCACAGCATCCTGGACCCTACAGCTGGGGGAAGAGGAGAGTGAGCAGCTAGCCCCTGGCAACAGGGCAGGAGGGAATGGATCTTGGCTGGTCCTTCCCAACCCTGAGCTGGAAGGTGGCTGCAGTTGCGGAGCTGTGGAGGGGCACTCAGGCAGCTCACTTGCCAGCCATGTGCTTCTTGGCTGAAGGCTGCCGGGCTTCACCTCATACTGTTTGGGGGAACATTCCTCACCTCAAAGCCTGGGATGGTTAGGGAGATACATCCCTCCCTCTTCTCTCACCCCTTCCCGAGAGGAAGAACATCTGACTCATGCCTGGATAATTGGAAAACTGAGTCCCCGGAACTAAAATTGGTTCAGGGAAAAGTACAGGAGTAAGTGGAGAATGTCAATGACAGCTTATCATCGAAAGGCCCTTGCTGGGTGTGGCGGTACACACCTATACTCCCATCACTTCAGAGGCTGGAATATCACTATGCATTACTTACTGAGACTGTGTCTCAAGGGGGCAGGCAGAATTAAACGGCAGCAGGGGACTGGCTCCCAAGAGATGGAATCTGCTAGAGGGAAAACTTTTTCCAGAAAACTTTTTTTTTCTTTCTCAAGGCAGAGTTTCTCTACGTAGCCCTGGCTATCCTAGAGCTCACTCTGTAGACCATTCACCAATGTTTGGTCCCTCTCTTATTGCAGAGTAAAATTCCACCGCAGGATGCCAAGTGTTCGGGTCTGTACCAGTGGTCCCAGCATTCAGGAGGGTGAAGCATCAGGAGTTCAAAACTAGGCTGGGCTGTTACCAGTCTTAAAATAAGGAAATATTGTAGAGTTACCCTGCAGTGTATTTATCTTTTCCAAAGGCTCTAAAAAGCTGTCTACCTGGAAAACACTATGTCAAAGCAACACCTAGGGAAAAACGGAAGACATTTAATTTGGGAGGCATGTGACTCCAGATAAAGCCCGCATGTGAGACACAGCAGTCAAGAGTGACAGGGAGACCCCATTACGGGGCCATACAAGGCAGGTATGTTTCTCCAGCAAGGATATTTTTCTCTGCCTTTCTGGCTCCTTCTTGCTTGCACAATCTCTTACTCAGGCACCAAAATCTGGGAAACAAGAATCGTTTGCTGCTGATTTTGCTAGAACTGTCAGCCAGAAAGTACAGAAATAGCAAGCCATACCCTGCAACACACACACAGCTTATTTCAATTTTTGGCTGGCTGGAGACTGGAGGGAGGGGGTTGAGATTTCCCCGGTGCCTAAAATAAACAAACAACTAATGGTACAAGCCTGTGCTCTCCCCATTTGGGAGATAAAGGGCTGAATAGCTTGAGTTTGAGGCCAGCCTGGGCTACTCAGGAAGACCTTGATACTAAAAATTAAAGCATGGACTTGATTTTACAAATAGCCTCTTGTGGGGCTGGAGAGATTGGCACAATGATTAAAAGCTCTCTTCCAGTGGAGCAGGGCTTGATTCTCGGCACCACAGAGAGGCTCACACAGTCTACAGTTCCAGTCCCACACCCCCTTCTGGTTTCTATGGCTGCTACATGCACATGATGCACAGAAAAAACATGCAGGCAAAACACCCGTATTAGTAAATAAAAATAAACATTAAAAATATTTAAAAAACACAAAAAAACCCAAATATAGGATATCTACCAGATGATGGTCCAGTGGCCTTGCTTCCAACATTCCTGTTCTCAGGAGTCATTCCCCCACTCCCAAAAAATGGAAGTAGATACCAGAAGAAGTACAGGCTCCTTCTAGTGAGCTCCACAACCCACATTAACATCTACTTTGTGTCAATCATACAGTCACTAAAATGTCCATGAATGAATTGTATTTCCACAAGTATCCTATGGTCCGCTTAGTCTAACCAATAAGATTGTCACACCATAAGGTCCTTATCTAAAGGGTATGGCTGTTGGGTAGGGGCAGGGGCTGATATTTAAGTTTGACCTTGAACCCTTACCTTGCTGTGACTGCCCTCTTGACAACTTTGTGAAATACAAAGAGTACCAAGAAAATATAAACTACCTCTGAAGTGTTTAGGCCTCTCTGTTCCCTTATGAGCAAATGGAAACCTGGAGTTTTCCAAAGCCTTAGGGTCCACTGAATAACTGCCAGCTCTACCTGAAAAAAGCTAGAGATCACATGGTTCACCACCTTCTCTCTGTCCCTGGCACTCCACAGCTCTGCACCCCACGCCTTGTGCTTGCTCCTCTGGCTGAGCTGCACCTGTACTGACTGCCTCTGTTCTTTGTGGCCACTTCCAATGCAGTCTTTGTGTCAGAGGACATGGTTGCACCTGAGCCACAGGAGGAAATGTTGGTCCAGAGAAAGCTGATGCCTGGCAGCATCAGGTGGTGTCTTGGCCACTGTCCAAACAGCCCCAGGAAACAAGGGACATTTACAGTGTATGGCTCATCACATTAACTCTCCTCTGAGTCACCTGAAAACTCTGCTTCTGCCAGGGGACTCCTGATGGCCACAATCCACAGCAAGAAGAAAGAGGAGAAGCCAGTCGGCCCACTGGGCTGTTGGTGTGAACTTCTGCAAACTGGGACCCTCATGAAAGGCATGGTCAGCCTGCATTCAGCCTTTAGACTCACATTAACAGTGGGGGAACATGAGGCTGGAGAGATGGCTCACCCTTCCAGAGGACCCAGGTTCAATTCCCAGCACCCATATGGCAGTTCACAATTGTATATAACTCCAGTTCTAGGGGACTCAACACCCTCATCTAGACATACATACAGACCAAACACCTGTACATGAAATAAAAATTAATTAATTAAAAAGGAGAAGAGTGGGAGACTGTTGGCTGTTATGGGGTTTGTATCTTGTATGGTTCTCATTTTTTTCTTAGTGCTGAGGACCAGACTCAGGGCCTTGCCTTTGCTAAGCAATTACTCTTGCATTGAGCTAGTCAGGAATAAGATCAGCAAATATCCCCTCTCTTCCCTCTCTCCTCCTCATCTGGGAAAAGACAATGGCTCCAAGGTTGGGGACAATACCACTAGCCCCTAAGACTGGAGCTGCTGATCCCCTATGATCCATAAAGTCAAGCTGAGGCAGGACGATCAGAAGGTCAGACTGCCCGAGACAGAGTGGAAAGCCAGCCTGCTAAACTTAGGAAGGTCCTGCCTCAAAATAAGAAGTAAACAGAGGACAGGATGGAAGAGTGACTGTCAGCAACACCAGAAGCCCTAGGTTCAATCCTCAATCCCTAGGACGATATTTAATGAAACAAGATGTCTCCATAGGCTACTGGTGACACACAAGCCTTTTATATGAAATTGGGTCTGCTGGTGCAGAGGAAGAGATGAGTCTGGGTTTAAAAAGGAAAGAGCCCAGCATGTCGCCGCTCACACATCTTTAATCCCAGCACTCAGGAGACAGAGGCGGGCAGAGTTCAGGCCAGCCTGGTCTACATAGTGAATTCCAGGATAGCCAGGGCTACGTAATGAGATCCTGCATCGATTTTTTTCCCCCCCAAAAAGTCAGAAGAAAAAGAATTGCTCCTCTTTCCTTGTCATTGAAGCCTCCAGGAATCCCAGAGAGTAAACAAGGGCCATAAACCAGGACACAGCAGACCTTGGGGCCCTGTTCAGCCAGCAGGTTTAGAGAACAAACAGGGTTCCTACAGTGCTTGAGTAAAAACAATGGAGCTAAATTCACTTCAGGACACTGTTCCCTGGGGAAGAGGAGGCGGAGAGATAGCAGTGACAGAGCCTTACTGTCTGTCAGCCTCCCAGCACACAGGGCTGGTGCCTCCCTAAAACGCTGGGGGAAAGTTTTCTGTACTTTTTTTTTTTCTTACTTGCTTTTTTTTTTTTTTTCCTCTCCCTGCTGAAACAGGTTTTCTGGGGAATTTTAGGATTACAGCCCCTGGGGAGGGTAGGGGAGGCCCCAGAGAAAGGGGTTTGCTAACAGCACCCAGAAATTCACATGGCCCTGCAGTTACCAACAGGTCTAAACACACTGTTCTTGAAGACTTTGTAAAATGATAATAAAAAATCTTTTGAGAAAAAACTTTAAATATATAAACAAAAACAACTCAGACAAGGAATGGATAGTCATCTCATAGCATCACGTTTTCATGGAACATCATAAAATTTAGTGAAAAGGAAAAAGAAAATCGCCCAGAGAAAGGCGACACTGCGACAGTCTAAAAAGGTCTCCTGTCTTTTTTTTTTTTTTAATTTTTATTTTAAAGAAATGCCTCCAAGTTATCCACCAGACCCAGAGGACAGAGTTTGTCCTGAAATGTCTGGCCTGGGGATAACCTGTGTCCTCAAGATACTAACAACCAAGTCCCACACAATCTCAGGAGCCCCTCCCCCCAGTTTCCAAGGAGCCCCCTCCTTATTATTTTGCATACTTTGGATCCACAACCAACTTGCAAAGGGACTTGTGGGCAATTAGGTTTCCTTTTGTGTGCAAGTCACACAAAACACAGCTGACTATGGCCTGAGCCACCCCACTGCTCACTGGGAACAACAGTTAAAGCATGGCCAGAACTTTGCAGACAAAGCCTCAGCTTCCAGTGGGCTCAGCACCCCAGGAAATGAGGCCTGACTGAAACAGCAGGGCCCAGGATCTGGAGCTGTCACAGGGAGGCAGAGCAGTGGCCCAACTCTCTCAAAACTCTAGATTTATTCCCCAGGGGCCAGGGGAGCGGAGAGATCAGGATCCAACAATCTGTGGAGATCTAGGGTGTAGCCAAAGCCTTCCTTCCATAGGATTGAGCAGAATAGCATCTGAAAGTCAAGAGGAAGGGCTGACTAAGAATTGATAAGAAATAAGTTTGTCTTAGGCAGATAGGGATCCAACCAGGCAAGTACCTGGGTGGAGAAGACTGACCTGAGGGCTGTTGTATAAGGTCTTGATTACATTTCCAGTTGGGGGGGCGCCCATTCCCTCCCCTTAGTTGGCTCCCTTTCAATACTTCCAAACCTCACCTCCCTCCCATCAGCTAGAAGTGTTTCCTCGGTTTACCCTTTTCCTAGTCTCTAAGCATCCTCACACCTGACGTCTTCACACTGACCTTTTGTTAGCTTGTATACTGAGACAGTTTTACCCTGTTAGTCGGACCCTGCCTGGACAATGTAGAGACGAACCCATCTGCTTCCTGGGATCTCGGGCGTGTGCTGTCACAGCTCCTAAAGGTTTTGTTTGGTTTTGTCAGGTGAGCTAGTAATCATGGTTTATCTTAGCAAAACTCAGTCTACTCTCCAGAAAGAGAGGCAAAGCCCAGAGGCAACAAACTTGCTTCGTGTTCCCAAATTCTCAGCCTTTGAAGTGTTTTAGGGGGCTGAGATAAAGCACTAACCTAAAGGTACTGGCCCAGGGGAAAGTCAGTAAGTACAAAAACAAGATTTGAAGAAGACTCTAACAGGGTGGGAAGCCCACATCTGTAACCCAGCACCTGATAAAGAAACAGGATAGAGAATTCAATCTCTCCCTCTCAGACACACACACACACACACACACACACACACACACACAGAAAAACAAGTCTGTAGACTTGCCTGATCTAAAACAAGCATCATTTGGGAATGTTGGGAATGGGGACTGTAGCTCAGAAGTGTTTTTGAGGTATACAAGAGGTCCAGATTTTATCCCCAGCACCATAAAAATTTTTTTTAAAAATATACATTGAGAGCTGGCCAGTGCTGGTGTGAATCTTTAATCCCAGTAGTTGGGAGGCAGAGGCAGGCAGATCTCTGAATTCCAGTACAGCCAGGGCTGTGTAGAGAGACCCAGTCTGAAAAACCAAACACACACACACACACACACACACACACACACACACACACACACACACCACACACACACACACAGAAGGAGCTGGAGATGTAGTTCAGCGAGCCTAGCATGCAGAAAGTTGTGGATTCTCTGCCCAACATCACAAAATCTCTCTCTCTCTCTCTCTCTCTCTCTCTCTCTCTCTCTCTCTCTCTCTCTCTCTCACACACACACACACACACACACACACACACACACACACACACACACGCCTGTGAGTGTACTTGCCTCTGTCTGCTTTACCTTGCCTCCCTCCAGCATCTTCTCCAGCAACCCAGCCACACAGTTTTGTTCCCACCCTCCTCCAATGACTTACCCTCTGCACTTCCCCAGAAGGAACTATCGGAGCCTCCTCCGTATTCTTCTGGCTAGTCAACCTTGGTTGCTGGCTAAAAAGACTTAACATCTCTCGGCCTCCTCCACCCCGCCACCCATGCAGATTTCTTGTCTTCTCTTTCCTTATCCCTTCCCTTAAGCCATGTTTTTCTGTCCCAGGCTTCTTTACTCAGTGTCCAATATGTCTATCACTTGAGTGGCTCCCAAAGTGGGGGAGATTTTCAGGTCCCACTCAAGTGCCCCAACTGGCATCCCTGCTCGCTCAGCTTTCAGTCTGGACACATGGTCTGAGTTAGGAGTATAAGCTGGTAGAAGGATAGATATTGATGGAATGCTTCATTCATCTATTTATTTCCACGATGCTGGGAATGGAACCCAGGATCATGTGCATGTTAGGCAAGTGTTCCACCACTGAGCTACATCCCCAACTGGACATAGGATTTCGCTCTGGCTAAAGCCATTAGCAGTCTGTATCAGAGTAGGGAAGATAAAGACAATGGGATGGAAGGGTCTAACACAGCAGCTTCTCAACTTGTGGGTCATGTGTATCAGAGAAACTGCACCTAAGAAACACCCAGAGACCTAGAGGGACAGTTCTGTGTTTGCTGCCCTTGCGGAGGACTGACTTGGTTTTCCTAGCACCTACATCAAGGTCCCTAAGGCCTTGTGGTGAATACATACATACATCCAAGGCACAGGTGCAAGCTCGCACACAGATGGCAGACAGACAGATGTACACAGGCACACACTTTTAAATCTTTTTTTTTAATCCAATCTCTGATCCTTCTCTTCCCCACCCATGTTCTCCCTGAGACTCACAGTTCTGAAGGGTACCATGCAAGAAGCTGTTCTGAAAGGCGTGGCACCACCCACTGACTTTTCCTGTCACCCCCCACACACACACACCCCAGAAGCTGCCACATGTCCACCAAACCATCTGTTCAAATGACAAACAATCTAGCAAGCACTGAAGTCCCAGAAAGAGGCAGCAACTCTGGAGGCTGTAAAGCAATTTTGTGGGGGTGGCAGTCAGGCCCTAAGGCCTTCAGTTGGACAACTTGGGATTCCCAGGCCAAGCAACCTCCTGCAACCCTGGTCTGTGATCCTCTGGCCCAAATGCCACACATAATTAGAAGTTATAATCCTGTAATTCCATGATGACATCTTTCAACTTAAATATACTTTAAAACTTTTTTAAATGCCTAAAGCAACTTTAAAAGTTGCCCACTGTCCCTACCTGTCTCCACACTCCCTCCTGTTCAACTACTTTATTCGAGAGCAAAAACTCTAAATCGGCGACGTTCCGCGGGAGAAGGAAGCTGCCAAGCCCATTTACGAAGTGGCATTGAACAATTAAGAATTGATTGCTCTGTGGGAAGCAGCTTCACTTCCCTATTCACGATTACTCGCCTTGCCTTCGATCGTATCAGCTAGAAAAATATCCAAGACAATCTCTCAACCCACCAGGTGATCCTTGGCTAAACTCCAAAGGCTATTCTTAGACTCACTAGGGACCTGAAAGCAAAGTGAGGAGCCAGTCGCTGTGATTCCAACCTCCAAAGCGTCTCAGTAAGCAAGTTTCTGCAGCTGTTCGGTACGCCAGCGCCGCTTTGGGTGCCTATTGGGGTCGCTTTTGAGGAACTGAGCTCCAAGGCAGTCAGTCGGGAAAGCTGCCGATGAGCGCCAGGACGTGCCAAGCGCGCAGAGGCCAGTCTCTCCCCGCTCGGTCTCTCGGACAACCAAATACAGATAAACTCGCTTTGGAGGAGTGAGGCTGCCATTCTCTGGCTCTCTTGGGCGACACAGGACAAACGAGACAGGCAGGAGCGCTCGACGTCTCCTTGCAGCAGCCACCCTCCCTTACCTACTAAGAAGTCGAAGGGGGAGAACGCTGAAAGCATTTGGGAGGCAAAAGAGCAAAACTCTCGTTCCTACTAAGCACTCGGGTGGAAGCTGGGCTCAAGGGACCGAGCTCGCCAGCGTGGCCAGGGACTGATCCTTTTCCCATGGGCGCGGGAAGGCTGGCAGGGCCACCCGGATCTCCTCTCCGGGCTCCTACCTGCGTGCGGCTCGCCGGTGCACCTGTGCGCCCAAGCCCAGCTGCCATCTGCTTGGCGCGCTCAGAACCACGCAGTCCCCTTTCGCCCTCCCTTTTTCTGCCGCGAGGCCCGCACCAGTCCCGCGCGTCCCCTCCCCATCCCATCCCCCCCCTCCTCCGGGCCAGGCCGACCCCTGCCGCAAGTCCCACCGGCGCGCTCCACAATCTGAGCGGACAGAAAGGGTCTGCGGGCTCCGTGCTCACCTTCCGAAAGTAGTCATCGCTCTCTTTCTCTAGTGGTTGGGGGGCCGCGGGTAGCAGTGCGTCGGTCATGCTAGCGGTGCGGGAGCCGAGGGTGAACTGAGGTGCAGTGGCCACCAAGGGCCCCAGAAGGCGCCGGGACCCGCCCCCGCCCCGCCCCGCCCCGCCCCGCCCCGCCCCGCCGGGACAGCGCGGCTGCTCTGCAGCCCCGCCCGAGCCCCCGAGCGCCAGATATCTGAAGCCCCGCCCCTCCCAGAAAGGCGGAACCATAGGCGGATCCCGAGTTTAGAACCCAGCTCCACCCGGCATCCCTGAGAGTAAGGCACACCCCTGATGATTGGAGCCACGCCCCATTTTAACCTAGGTCCAGCCCCCCCAGCCAATCCTACGGGAGCCCCGCCCCTCTCCACTCAGGCCCCGCCCATAGCACGCGAGGCCCTCCTCCAGCCCCTCCCGACTTCGGAGTCAGAGCCCCGAAGCCTCCGCCCTCATTTGCATAGACCACGCCCCCTCCAGTCCGCGCCAGTGTTCAGAGTCTGCCTGCGCTGAGTTTAGCGCCTAGGGCACGAGGCTCGCCTGCTGGGCCTCCGATCTTAATCCTACCATGGTTAATAGCTCTACCTTGTGAGCTCCAAGGTGGTGCAGAGGACTGGACAGGAATCTCAGGGACAGCAGCGAAGCCCAACCTAGGATTCCCCCCTTTTCTCTGGAGTCCTGGGAGTGGCAGATGCAGAGTCTCCTACCCAGGGTCTTGGATATGCTGGGAGGAGGCAGGACCAGTCCCATTTCCGCTGGGGCGCTCTCGGAGCTGGCCAGGGAGGTCAAGAAAACTTCTTGCAGGAGGGGAGGCCACCGAGAGCTTGGGCTGACAGAGAATGTAGTGGGTAGACGGCAAAAGTCGCCGGGACAGGGGCCTCTTCACTGAGCAGGAGGGGCTTTGTGCACGTAACTGCGCATGGTTTTAAGGAGAAACCAACTTGAATTTTTTCACTTGCAGAATGGGACCCGGGTGATTCTTTTCTTCAGCTGGCCCAGAATTTCTGATAGTACAGGGTTCGTGCTACCTCCTACTGGAGGGTGAACAGACTCTAGGGTCGGATACTGTGGCACAGGAGGTTACGATCTGGCTGCAGGAGCCTAGAGCCCTCAGCCCGCAGAGCCCTGTTCCCCCTCACACTACCACCCCACCAAGGGACACATTTGCTGCTTCTTCTGTCTTTGGTGGTCCGTGGGTCGCAGTGTAAACTCAGGTAAAGACATAATCAGCTTTCAAAACTAACCGACCATTTCCGCACTCCTTAAAAAGTGTATCAAATAGTGTGCGGAGCGAAGCAAGCAGGGACTGACAACCTGAGTTCCATCCCCGAGACCCTCATACGATATAAGGAGCAGGAACCAACTTTGATAAGTTCTCTGCCCCCCCCCAAACATGCGCCATGGCACATATATACTCCCTTCCCCCATTGCACACAAAATAAATGTAAAAAAATATTTAAACTATATCAGTATATTAGCTGTTGCTAAAGCAACTTGTTAAGGAGTGTTGTAAATAATTTCAGATCTACCTGGTCATGAGAAAAGGGCTATTTAAGTGTAAGATCCTGTCAAAGGATGCAGTGGCACACACCTGTGACCTCACTGCCTTTCGGGAAACTGAAACAGCAGTGTTGTTGAGTTCAAGGCTAGCCTGATGTCTTTGTCTTCCATTGCTGTGATAAGGAGCCTGACCAAACGAACTTGGGAGAGGAACATGTTTATTTGATGTATTCCTAACAATGTATCACTGAATGAAACCAGTTCAGGAACTCAAGGTGGAAACCTGGAGGCAGGAAATGAAGGAGAGAGTGAAGAATGCTGGCTTGCTTCCCTTGGTTTGCACAGACTGCTTTACTTTCTTAAATTATTATTACATTAAGTATATGGTTGTTGTCTTAGTTAGGGTTTCTATTGCTGTGAAGAAGACACCGTGAGCACAGAAACTCTTATAAAGAAGAACATTTAATTGGGGCTGGCTTTTTGTTCAGGGATTTAGTCCATTATCACTATGGTGGGAAGCGTGGCGGCTTGCAGGCAGACATGGTACTGGAGAGGTAGCTGCAAGTTCTTCCTCTGGATCCCCAGATAGCAGGAAGTGACTGACACACAAGCCAGGCTTGAGCTTCTGAGACCTCAAAGCCCACTCCCTAATGACATACCTCCTCCAACAAAGCCACACCTCCTAATGTTACTCAGCACGTGCCTCTGGGAACATCTTTAATGAAACCACCACAGCTGGTTTGCCTACATGTATGTGCATATCTGATACCTAGGGAGGTCCTATAAGGATGCCAGATCCTTTGGGACTGGAGTTACAAATGGTTTAAGCCTCGTGTAGTTACTGAGAATTGAACCTAGGTGCTCTGAAGAGCAGCCAGAGCACTCAACCACTGAGCAATCTCACCAGCTCTTCGGCCTGTTTTCTTGTACAAATCAGGATCACTTGTGCAGGGTTAGGACCACCCAGTGGGCTGGGCCCTCTTCTCACATCAATCGTTAATCAAGAAAACACTGCACAGACCTGCTTACTGACCAGTCTTACAGAGGCATTTTCTCAGTTGAGATAGCCCCCTCCAGGATGACTTTAGCTAGTATCAAGTTGACAAAAAATTAACCCACCACACTTGGGCTCAAGAGGAAAGACTGTCTCCATAGTCCAAGAAAGAAAGGAATGGAAGACAGAAGGGAAGGAAGGAAGGGAGGAAGGAAGAAAGAAAGAAAAAACCTACAAAGTCCTAACCAGCTGGACTCTGGGGCAGGTGTTTGTTTTGGAAACAGCTAGTTAAAAAAAAAAAAAAAAAAAAAAAAAAAAAAAATTCCGAACTCGAGAGATGGCTCAGCAGCTAAGAGCACTGATGTTTTTTTTAAAAGGTCTTGGGATCAATTCTCAGCAACCACATGGTGGCTCACAACCATCTACAGTGGGATCTGATGCCTTCTTCTGGCAGGCAGATGTACATGCAGATAGAACACTCAAATACATAAAATAAATAAACCTTACAAAACCAAATACTTTCCTTTCCTTCCCAAGGCAGTCTGGCAACAAGGTGATTTTGACACACTTCAGCCATGCTCTTTTTAATTCATTGTCCTGGAAATGGGCTGTCCTGAGGTTGAGGGTTCAAAGCAGACCCTTTGCTTCAGGCTCTTAGAGTAGTGAGTCAATACTGTGTTAATATTCAGAAGCATCAATAGTATAACCTCAACTTTAATCATAAAGTTCAACAGATGCTGAATTCCAGTCTTGGCACCCTTCTGCAGATCAAAGGACTTAAATGATCTTCATTCCTGAGGGGAGAATATCTAGAGAAAGAAGAGAGAAGCAGACAACGGCACACTTCCCTTTAGTGTCTCACTTGGCGCAGGCTGGCTGACTCCTCTCCTGCCCTGTCACCTTCAGAGTCCTGTCTCCTAGCATCCTCAAGTTCAGATTGGCATTTTTATTTTAAAATAGTGACATACTGTGTAGACCAGGAGAGCCTTGAGCCCCAGAACCTCCTGCCTCAGGCTCCCAAACGAGGGATAAGATCGCCTAACCTAGCTCAAACTGCCTAATGTTGCCTGATAGTCTTTTTAAAGTTTTTAATTTATTTTTTCTGTGTACCTGTGAGTGCCTACATGCATATGTGTTGGGTTTCCCAGAACTGGAGTTACAGATAATTGCGAGCCACCCTTCCTGAGTGCTGGGAACCAATTCTCCTGCAAGAGCATTAAGTACACTAACCATTAACCCACCTTTCTAGGCTCTTTATAATCTTTTATTTTATTTTATATGCATTGGTATGTTGACATGGGTGTCAAATCCCCTGGAACTGGAGTTATAGACCACTGTGAGCTGCCATGGGGGTGCTGGAATTGAACCTGCATCCCCTGGAAGAACAGTCAGCTCTCTTAACTGTTGACTATCTCTCCAGTTCCTCCTTTATAATCAATCTTTAAGAAGAAAATAGTTAGATGCTTGTGTGGTGGCACACATCTTTAATCCCAGCACTCAGAGGCAGTGGCAGATGGATCTCCATGAGTTCAAGGCCAATCTGGTCTACAGTGTGATTTCCAGGGCAGCTAGAGTCATTATACAGAGAAACTCTGTCTCAACAAAACAAAATAAAAAACAAATATTTATATATATTTAATAACAATAATATATATATATATATAATATTTTTGAGACACATTCTCACTCTACTGTTCAGGTTGTCCTGAAACTTGTGTAAGGTTTTGAATCCTTCCATCTCGGTCTCCCAAGTGCTGAAATTACAGTCATGAGCCACCATGGCTGACTCAATTTTTATTTTTAAAGGCAACTGTTTCATCACAATAAGAGAATATCCGATTGTACTTTGCCCTATAGAGACAGACCCGTAAAAAGCAAATACAATAAAAACCAAGGTCTATGACTGGATCTAGTCTGACATCATCACTGCCTCATTTGTTAAAGAAGAAAAATGTCTGGGCGGTAGAGTCTACACTTGACGGTAGAGTGCTTGCCTAGCCTGCATGAAGTGCTGTGTGCGTCACTTAGCGCAGGACAGATGAAAAAGAAAATGAAAAAAAAGACATACTAGCCCACCTAAAACTACCTCCTATGTATCTTCAGAGGTCCAGCGGGCATCCATCCCCAGGATACCATGAGCCATCTGCAGTTTAATCCTTGGGTGGACTCAAGATCAGTCACCTTCAGACATCCTCATGACTCACTGCAGGGTATCCCACAGGACTCCTCCTACCGTAATAACTGTGATGTCCTTGTGACCAGGAAATGAGACCTGCTACTGCTCACCAAACAGGGAAGCAACATCAGACTTACTAGTGTGAAACTGAAAACTGACATTGAGCTGTGTGTAGCGGCCCCTACGTGGGGCTGAAGAGTATCAAGAATTCAAATCCCGCTTGGGAGGTAGGAGCGGGAGGAGGAGAAAGTTGAGGTGTAAGTGAAGAGATGGCTCAGTTCACACAGTGAGTGCTGCGCCAGTGCTGTATCCCTAAAATCCGTGTTCCAAAAGCTAAGAAGGGTAGAATGCACTTGTGATCTCAGTGGAGGCAGAGACAGGAGGACCCCAGTGATCACTGGCTACTTATTTTAGCCTAATCATGGAGCCCCAGATTGGGTGAGAGATCCTGTTTCACAACCATAGTGAGGACTGGAAAAGAGCTCATTTGGCAGAGGGCTTATCCAATGTCTGGGAGGCCCCTTGTTCCATCCCCAGCCCCACATCAAACAGGGCAGGGCAATATATACCTGAAATCTTTTATTAAACAATTGTTTACTTTTATTTTGTGTTTTTGACTTTTTTTATTTAACTTTATTTTATGTGCATTGATATGAAAGTGTCAGATCTGGAAATGGAGTTAAAGACAGTTGGGAGCTGCCATGTACCATGTGGGTGCAGGGAATTGAACCCACGTCCTTTGGAAGAGCAGTCAGTGTTCTTAACTTCTGAGCCATCTCTCCAGTCCCTATACTTGAAATTTTAACACTTGGAATTGGAAATAAGAGGATCAGAGTTCAAAGTCATTCTTCGGTACACAGTGACTTCAAGGCCAATCCAGGCTTCACGAGACCCTCTTACAAAAACAAAACAAAAATTTACAGGGTAGACAGTCTTCCTAAAGAACACAAAAGCTTGGTCTACACACACACACACACACACACACACACACACACACACACACACACATTGAAAATAAAGAAATACAATATCCCCAACTGTACTGTTGGATATAGAAATTATCTAGTTCCCTAACAAAAAATTACCTAACATCCCATCCCCTAGGAGAATAGATGGGTGAGGCACAGCAGGGTAACACAATGGAAAAATTGCAAACAATGAAGTGAACACCTTGCTTTTATGTTCAGAATCTCAAAGTATTGCTGAGCAAAGGAAGCCAGATATAGGACACCATGTGAAGGCTATCCAGGTGGTTCGGCTGGTAAAGGCTCTTGCCACCAAAGCCTGGCAACCAGAGGTCAATTCCTAGAAACTACATAGAAGTACAAGGAGAGAACTGGTTCCATAAGGTTGTTCCCACAAGGGATGTGGCAAGCCCCACTCCAATAAATGAGTCAATGATTAAAGTTTAAAAGCAGGTTTACTATATGGTGTGGTAATTCACTCCTGAGTACAAAAACACAGGAAAGGAAGTGACGTCAGAAACACTTGACTCTGGTGTTCACTGCAGCCCTGTTGACACTGGGCATGAAGTAGAAGCCATGGATGTGTCCATTTGCAGGTACATAAATGGATGCTATTCAGACATGGAAAAGGATAATCCTTCTAGCCATGTTGGCATGGGCCTTTAATCCCAGCCCTCTGAAGAGGAAGTCAGATCTCTGTGAGTTTGAGGCCAGCCTGATTTACATAGTATATTCCAGGACATCCAGGAACATAGATATATCAGTTACTTTTCTGTGGCTTCCATAAAACGCCATGTTACTAAGGCAACAGAAAGAGTTTACTGGGACTTATGTTTCCAGAGGGATAGGAATCCATAATGATGGTACAGAGCTAAGAGCTGAGATCTTTTAAATTTTATTTTATGTATATGGATGTTTGGGCTGCATGTCTGTCTGTTCACCACAGACATGTGTATGTCCAGTCCCAAGAGCTTTACATCTTCTTTTAGTTTTTGTTTTTGTGAAACAAAGTTTCTCTGTGTAGCTCTGACTGTACTGGAACTTGATCTACATAGACCGGGTTGGCCTCTGGGATCCTCTTGCCTCTGCCTCTTGAATGCTGGGGTTAAAGGTATACAACACCATACCTGACTGAGAGCTTACATCATGAACTACAAACAGGAAGCAGAGAGCAAACTGGGAATTGCATATGGTTTTGAAATCTGAAAGTGATATATTTCCCTTAGCAAGGCCACCCCTCCTAAACTCTTCTTTAAACAGCGCCACCAACTGGCAACCAAGTATCTAAACATCTGAGCCTATGGGGAATTTTCTCACTCAAACCCCACATAAGACTGTCTTTTTTATTTTTATTTTTTTAAGAAAACGTCCTGGGCCCTTAGGAGGTAGAGAAAGGAGGCTCAGGAGTTCAAGTACATCCTCATATACATCGTGAGTTTAAGAATAGCCTGGGCTATATGAGACCTTGTCTCAAAAATAAATGAATAAACAAACAAATGAATAAAAACTCTTGACAATTTCAACAGTGTTGATGAAACCAGAGAGCATTATGTTGAATAAAGTAAGTCAAGCACAGAAAGACAAGTTCTCCAAGAACTACTGGTATGTGGAATCCTAACAAATGATCTGATCAAAGACGGAAGTGGAAGAGTCGTTACTGGGAAGGGAGGAGGTGAGAAAGGAGAGGATGCAGAAAGGTTGGTCCAGCGGCGCTAAGGTGCTCTCAGCTGGGAGCAAGAAGTTCTGCTGTGCAGCTGCGCAGTAGGGTCCTACAGATAGCAGTGCACCATACATTTCAAAACTCAAGGGGGAGAAAGGAGCTCAGAAGTTTTCATCTTAAAGAAATGATCATTAGGATGTAGTAGCTAGCACTTGCCTGTGGTGGAAGGCTGGGTGCTGGAAGGCGGTAGGATCAAAGTTCAAAGTCCAGGGTTTGAGAGATGGCTCAGGAGTTGGAAGCACTGGCTGCTCTTCCAGAGGACCCAGATTTGACTCCCAGCAACCACATGGGAGCTCATAACTGTCCTTCACTCCAGTTCCAATGTCTTCTTCTGGCTCCACAGATACTAGGCACACACACGCTGTGCACACGTACATCCAAGTATATCACAATAAACACAAAGAAGAAGAAGAGGAGGAGAGAAGGAGGAGGGGGAGGAGGAGGAGGAGGAGGAGGGGGAGGAGAAGAAGAAGAAGAAGAAGAAGAAGAAGAAGAAGAAGAAGAAGAAGAAGAAGAAGAAGAAGAAGAAGAAGAAGAAGAAGAAAAGAAAAATCCAGGTGGCGACATACTCCGGAGGCAGAGGCAGGAGGATCTCCATGAGTTAGAGGCCAGCCTGGTCTGCAGAGGAAGTTCCAGGACAGCCTGGGCTACAGACAAACGCTTTCTCAAACAATAGCAGAAACACAATAAAACTTCAAAGTCAGGCAAGTCTGCTTAGGAAGTCCCAGGCTAGCCTGGGCTACTTAAGACTCTGTCTTAAAAAACTAAACTAAAAACAGACAACAAGGATAAATGTTTGTGAAGACAGACACATGGATACGGATTTACACATTACACCGTGTAATGGGTTAAAGTAAACTAAAGATGTAGAAAATACAATGGGCACAAGTATCCTTACAGAATGGGGGTGGGGTTGAAGCTGAAGAACTGGCCCAGCAGTTAAGAGTGCCTCCTGCTCTTCCGGAGGACACACATCTGGTGTCTCACAAAGGAGCACAGGCACACACACATAAGAACAAATAAACATACCCTTTAAAAATTACATGGTACCACATCAGGTTGCATAATTTTGGTTTTTGTTTTGATTTTTTCAAGAAAGGGTTTCTCCGTGTAGCCCTGGCTCTCCTGGAACTCACTCTGTAGACCGGGCTGGCCTCGAACTCAGAGATCTGCCTGCCTCTGCCTCCTGAGTGCTGGAACTAAAGGTGTGCGCCCCCATTGCCGGGTTCTTATGTATCCGTTTAAAAAGAAATATTTATTCAGTTGATTGTGTGTGTTTAACATTTATTTCTCCGTGTTTTATGTGTATGAGTGTTTGCTGCTTATGTTAGTGGGTGCCTGCTTAGGGAAGCTTAAGAGGTTGTCAAATTCTCTGAAATTAGAGACAGTTACGAGCCACCATGTGGCTGCTGGGAACTGAACCTGGGTCTTCTGCAAGAGTAGCAAATACTCTTAAAAAATCAAGCCATCTCTCCAGCCCCCACTGTGTGCATATTTTAAGGCAGGGAGTCATGTAGCTTAGGCTGATGCTGAACATGGTATATACCCACAGGCCTACAATTCCTGATCTTCCTGCCTCCACTCTCTCCTCCCCTTGCTAGGTGTGAGTCATCACACTTAGCTTAATATGGTTTTTATGAGGTTTTGCTGTACAGACAGGGCTGGCTTCAAATTCATATCCTCCTACCTCTGCTTCCTTCCAAGGGCTGGCATCACAAACATGTGCCACCATATTAATCTCTCTCTCTCTCTCTCTCTCTCTCTCTCTCTCTCTCTCTCTCTCTCTCTCTCACACACACACACACACACACACACACACACACACACACAGTTAATAATAGGCTAACCACTGTTGTAAACTCTGAGTACTTGCATGTCATAGGACAGATTCTCACAATAAATAACAACTAAATAGATTTGGGTTGAGGAGATGCTCCGGAGGTTAAGAGCTGCATTTGCAGAAGACCAGGGTTCGGTTCCCAGAACTTGCAACTCACTGATACCTGTAACTTCAGCTCCAGGGCATCTGACACTGTTGATTTGTCTCCCAGAGCACCAGACACACACATGGTGTACATGCACACGTGCAGGCAAATGCTCATAAACATAAAAAACACGTTTTTAAAAAATAAATAACAACACAATTAAATTATATGTTAGAAAGTAATAAATGCTGAGGGAATGGGAGTAGGGACTGAGAATCTAGAGATTGCTTTCCATTTTAATTTTCTTTCAGGGAGGATAGACCCAGGATCACATGCACTCTGGGCAAGTGTTGGACAGCTGATATATGCCTCCTTCTCCACCCTCAGCGGAGAATATTGGCTTTTCAATAGGGTTAAAGAAGGTTTCACAGACAAAGCATTCTCTGCAGCACAGACCTGAAGGAGATGAGGCTGTGAGTCATGGTATGGGGGAGAGAACCACAAGTGAGCTAGCCCAGTGGGCTCAAAGAGTTGCCCCTGGCCGAAGGGAGCTGGACTGTCTGTGAGTGGAATTAAAAGGGAGGGTCGTTTCAGCAACATCTCAGAAATTGTGTCTTTTAACTTTCCTTAGTCCCAGCCTTCTTCCCTGGGTTCTTCTTGTTCAGGCAGCTCCCAGACTGGGCTGGAAAATACTACAGGCGATCGATCGCCATTGCTAGAGGCTACCCTCCCGTCTCAAGTCTCAAACCCTGGGACACACGGCTGAGGTGCCGATTTAAGGCAGCAGAATGTGGCTCACATCACAGCCCTCTACCCTGGACTCCATCTTAGGGGCTGGGCTGCCCTTCCCGTCAGAGATTCTTCCCTGTGTGATCCAGGCATTTTGGTTACCCACCTCCTTCCTACCTTTTGCTGCTTTTGGCTGCTACACCTGGTCCCCATCACTCCCCTCTCCCTTCCCCTCCCTTTCTCCTCATGTGGCTCAGGGTGGAGTCTACTCTGGACTCCCAGATGTCTCTACCGCTGGCTATGTTCTCCTTGTCTACAATAAACTTTCTGCTCCACCATACCTAGGAACGGTCATGTTCTTTCTTCATTATTTTTTTCTTCATTCACCCATCAGACTGGATGGTAAGACCTAACTAGATGACCAACTCCTGACGGGTGTGGTGGGACACACATTTAATTCCAGGTGGATCTCTGTGAATTGGAGGCCACCCTGGTCTGTATAGTGATTTCTAGGCTAGCTAAGGGTACATAGCGAGACCCTGTCAACAACCCACCCATCCACATGAAACAAAACACCACCATCAAACAAAAATAGCCCGGCAGTGGCAGTGCAGGCCTTTAATACCAGCACTTGGGAGGCAGAAAGAGGTGAATCTCTGAGTTTGAGCCCAGCCTTATCTATGGAGAGAGTTCCAGGATAGCCAAAGATACCCAGAGAAACCCTGTCTCAACATCCCCCCCCCCCACCAAGAAAACAATCGTATTTCTGGAGACAAAGCACAATGAGGAAGATGCTATGGGACACAGGGATCATGTTGAATGTAAGCTGGATAGAGTTCACGGGAAGAAGAAAAGTAATCAGTGATCTTACCTGATATGGCCCCTGAGTGCTCTAATACTGGCCTGTCCCATATACTCCACACATGGACAGACACACACACACACACACACACACACACACACACACACACACCCCACACTTGGATGACACACACACAGACACACATACATGGGCATACACACACACACACATACCCCACACATGGACAGACAGACACACACACACACACACACACACACACCCCACACTTGGATGACACACACACAGACACACATACACGGGCATACACACACACACACACGCACACGTGCACACACACACACACACACGAAAGTAGAGGGACAAATTCAGAAGAAGGGGTCAGCAGGAGTGGGAGGGGGGTAAGAGACAGTTAACTGGAGTGAATATGATCACAATACATTGCGCACAGACACAAGATTGTTAAAAGATAAAAGAAAGAAAGCCTGGGCTTTCAGGAGAGGTTTTTATGTCAGCCTTACAATTTATTAGCTGAACTTAATATTTTTTTTTTTTGGTCTTGGCTATAAAGCTGTATGAAGTGAGATAGCAGCACCTCACTGTTTGGTCAGTACTAGAGATGGAAATCCAGGGCTTCCATCATGCTAAGCTCTTGCTCTACTGCTGAGCTTGCACCTCCAGCTGACTCATATTTATCTCTTTTTCGATTTTTCTTTTATTATCTTCTTATTGATTTGCTTATTTATTTGATAAACTTCATTGTGCAGACTTCCAGAAGTCTAGAAGGAGGCTTCACTTTTGCAAATATAAGGATGACAAGTATACCATGTGTGATGTGTACACATTTCTGCCTGTTGCGTTCCTTCCCATCTCCAGTGCAGAGGGCCTGACATCCGTGCCTGCGTGCACAAGCTCTTTTTCCGGAGGATGGTTGGGATGGCACTGATGGCGACTGGGGAAGGGAGCCAATTGTGGTTCAGGTACCGCTTGGGACGGCTTCCAGCATCGTACTTGCCTTGTCCTCTCCGTACTCAGGCCCATGACAGAACCAGGATCGGTGTTACAGATATCAATCTTAACTGAAGGCCAAGTCCGCCTCTCATAGGACTCGGCTCTGCAAGGTACAGGTGGCATCTTGCCGGCAAAACGAACGACTCAACTTTATAATATACTCAGGTTCGCGGAGGCGAAAGTCGAAAGGCTTTTGGCCCATAGAGGTTCCCGTAGCGAGGGGGCGGAGCCCGGAAGGGAGCAGGATGGCGGCTCTGAACAGTGACAGCGATGAGGACCTGGTCAGCTATGGGACGGGCCTGGAGCCTCTGGAGGAAGGTGAGGGGCCGATGCTCGGCGGGGTCTGCGGGGCGCAAGCTGGGCATCCAGCACGAGGGATCCAGCGACAGTTCGGGCTGGGCCTGGGCTTGCTCGCTGTGGGTACAGGGAACCTGCTGGGGGGGATGTGTGCTCCGCGCCCGGGGGCAGAGAAGGACGCGGAGGGGCGGGAGGTGCAAGAATGACGGAGCGACTTGGGTATGAAGGAGGGTGGTTTGCACCCAAACTTGAAAGCAAAAGAAACCAGCCCTGGAAAGATCGGGAAAGAAACACTGAAATAGGAGATCCGCGAAGTGGGAGCCAGCCCAGCAATCAGGGACAGTCAGGACAGGTGTGGTTAGCACTTGGAATGGTAAGGAGTTTTTTGGAGTATTTTTGGGGGGTGTTGCTGAGGATGGAACTTATAGCCCCCTCGTGCATGCTGGGGTTACACACCCAACCCCCAAGAATTAGAATCTTTTTTTCCAGACAGGGTTTCATGTAGCTCACGCTACCTTAAACCCACTATATGACCGAGACTGGCCTTGTACTCCCCCACCCCCCAGAGACAGGGTTTCTCTGTGTAGCTTAAGAGCCTGTCCTGAAACTTGCTCTGGCCTCCAACTCAGAGATCTGCCTGCCTCTGCCTCCTAAGTGCTAGGGATTAAAGGCCTGTGTCTCCGACACCTGGCAGAATGTTTGTTAACATTGTTAGCTTCAGTTTTGAGAATAGTCTGGTGTGGGATGTGCGGAATGGAGCCGGGGAAATTAGCCAGAAAGGTCTGGAGATAGTGGTTCTGTGGCCTGCAGAATTAGCAGGATGCTGTTAAGTAGCCCTTTGTATGGGGTAGACTTAGAAAGCAGGGTTGACTAGAATTGTTAATACAGGGGTGAAGGTAAGATGAACCAAAGTTCTCTGGAGTTTCTGGTCTGTTCTTAATGACTGGCTTTACTTACTGGGTGACCCGGTAGGGAAGAGATCACAGTGGTGGTCCTCTGCCCAGAAGTTACCTGCAGACTTTTGTTGCTGAGATTTCCATGCCCTCCTTCTCATCCTGACCACATCCTGTCGGCTATACTTCTGAGATATTTTCACTGAGACCTTTCCTTAGTAACTGCCCTTTTTATGGCAGCAGTGGGCATAAGACAGAGCTGGCCTTGTACTTGTTAAGTATGTAGGCAGGCTAGCCTTGAACTCAGAACAGTTCTCCTTCCTTAACCTGCCCAGGTCTGGGATTACAGGTTTGTACATCACTTATCACATCTGTCTTAGAGTCTCACATAGCTACCCTCATTTGTGGTCCTTCTGCTCTGACTCCCAAGTGCTGAGATCACAGGTATGCACTATATGCCCGATTTATGTGGTGCTTTGGATGAAACTCAAGCATTTGTGCATTCTGGGAAAGTACTCCACAACTGAGCTACATCGCCAGACTAAACAGTTCTAATCATTAAAAACATTTGCCAGCTTCTGGCTCTACCCCTCCCCTCTATCCATCAAGGCGGAGAAAGGCTAGTCTCTGGACAAGCTCTTATATGTTTGAAGATTGCCCTTGTGTTTCCTGAGATGTTTGTTTTACACCCACCACCCTCAGTTCTGCAATACATTTAGCTTAAAGTCCCCTCAGCCCTAATTGTAAATTTCTTCTTCATGCACACCGGGCTGTGGGGTTAATAAGCAGGGCCATCATACCTGTCTCTAATTCTAGACTGTTCAATACAACTAAGGCCATATTAGTCTTACTGGCAAGCACAACACCCTATGAGTATAAACAGTCAGTTGGTAAAGATCTTTGATAGAGGAATTTCGGTTTAGTAAAGAAGGAACCTATAAGGTTTGTAAGTGCTAAATATGTGATGTTATTGGGAAGTATCCTTCATAAGCTAACAGAAAAGCCAGAGAGGAGAGACAGCATCCTGTGAAGACAGGTTAGACAGCAGGGATGGAAGAAGGCGGCTAGGGTCATGCATGTACAGCTACAGCCACATTGACATCCATTTGTATCATTTCTGTATTTCTGGTCCTACAGTCATTTTTTTGAGAAGAGATATACTGTTCGGCCATCAACTTTGATTTTTCTAATTCTTCCTATTTTTTTTAAATTAAAGATTTATTTATTTAATGCACACTAGTGGTGTCTTGCCTGCATGTATGTCTGTGTGAGGGTGTCAGATTCCCTGGAACTGGAGTCTCAGACAGTTGTGAGCTGCCACGTGGGTGCTGGGAATTGAACTCTGGTCCTCTGGAAGAGCAGCCAATGCTCTTAACCACTGAGCCATCTCTCTAGCCCCTAGTTCTTCCTAATTTTAAATTTCATTATTATTACCGTAGGATGGTATGATTGTGCCACAGTTTGCGTGCAGAGGTCAGGAGACAACTTTAGGGGGTCAGTTCTCTCCTACTAAGTAGGTCCCAGAGATTACACTCAGGCTGTCAGCCTTAGCAACAAGTAAGTGCCTTTATCTGCTGAGGTGTCTTGCCAGACCCTCCAATTGGTCTTGTTCTTAAGAAGTTAGAAATGAAATAAACTGGTCTAACTATGCTTTTGAGGTAAAAGGAAAAAACATTGATTTGTAGACTTTTCTCTTATTTTGATCTAGAAACATCCCTTTTTTGGTTTTCTGAGAAAGGATTTCTCTGTGCATCCCTAGCTGTCTGGAACTCACTCTAGATGAGGTTGGCCTCAAATTCACAGAGATCTACCTGCCTCTGCCTCCCAAGTGCTGGGATTAAAAGTACACTCCTTTTTAAAATATTTATTTTATTACTTATTCATAGGTGTGTTTGTGTGTGTGGAGGGTTGCCAAAAGAGGAGAATTAGATCTCTTGGAGCTTTATTTACAGGCAGTGACATGGGTACTAGGATCCGAACTTAGGTCCTTTGGAAGAGCTGCCCATGCTCTTAGCTGGTGAGCCATCTCTCCAGCCTCTCTGGAAGCACTCTGTAATTTCTCAGAGTTAGAAGATTCAGGACTCTCTCCCCCTCCCTGCCCCTCCCCCTCCCCTCTGCCTTCCTTCCAGGGAACCCAGGGCCTTCCACTGCGGATCCCTCTCTACCTGGCATACCAGCCCCTGGTCCACCTTGGGGCTCCTGGCTGTGTTTTACAGTACCCCCCCCCCCCACTAATCGCCTCCACCCCGCTGTGAAGTTGGACAGGTCAGATGGAGTTTGGTAGAGGTCTGGCTCCTCTGACTTAATTAAGCCTTAATTAAAGTTTCTGGTCCCGACCAGCAGGGTTTGTCGTCTGAGCGTTAGCTAGGGAGTTTGGTGGCAGGTGGGGAAGGAAGAAGTCTCCAGTACTTCTCTGCTTCCCTTAGACACTATCACATTCTAGGATTCTCATCTCCAGCCCTCCTGGACAGGTTCTTTTTAGCTGTTTCTCTTCTGCTTAGTGACGTGTCTGTCCCCCCTTAACCCTTCCTAGGCGCCCCTCCACACAGAGCGTGTCACAGGCCCCATAGCACCATGCTCTTTTCTTCTGGTCACACCTCACCCTGTTCCTTAGGACACCTGACATTATGTTTTTGTTTTGTGTGGATGTGTGTGGGGATGCTTTGGATACAATCAGGGCCTCATGCATGCTAAGCATGCATTACTCTGTTAGGATTCCTCTCTCCCCTGCCAATACTGCCCTGTTAGACCTCCTGTTGGCTAATGGATGCTAATGCTTCCATTAGAATTGCGTCTTTACCTGCAGCTAGCCAAGTTCTGCTCTTTGGAGGTCCTTCACACTATGGGACACAGGCACATAGGTCTCTGCTGGGTTCGGTGCTTAGCTTTTCCTACCAGAGTCAAGGACCGGGTTTCCTCCAGTGGTGAGGCGCTTGGGAATTTCTAGCTGAGGAATAAGGAGGGAACATTGTGGGTGGTAGCTCTGGCTTAGAGATGGAATTGAGATCTGGCTCAACTTTGTGCTTATTAACTGTGAGCCTTGGGCAGTTATTTAATAAGTACCCTTATCCAGGTATGATGAATGAAGTAACTTATCAGCCCTTGATAAGGGAGGAAGTCATTATTATTAGTGTCAATGATTACAGTACAGCCTGGCTAAAGTGTCACCTTCTCTCCTGAGTTTTCCCATCAACCTGGTTAGAGATGGCACCATCTCTTCAGGAGCTCGATGGGACCTGGCTGGTCACGATGGTTGGCTCTCATGATATGTCTCCACCAGGCCCACTTAGTTATCTGCAGACATTATCTCCCCTTCAGTCAAGAAGGCTGCATGAACTGCACCCAGCACTGGCAGGAGAGCCCAGAGCTTCTGAGCTGCTACTTATTAGCAAGTAGGGGTAAGGGAAAGAGCCTGCCACAGATGCTGCTAACTATCCACAGCACTCAGGACATCTCTCACAACAAAGAATTATAAAGAACAAGCTGTCAGTAGTTCTGAGGTTGAGAAGTCTGACCAAGCCAGGAGCCATGCCAGGCCCGGAGTTGGGGCTATAACTCACTCAGCAGAGTGCTTTCCTGGTGTGCTTAAAGCCCTGAGTTATCCCCAGCACCATCTGAAGCCAGCGTGGTCATGCCTTAACACTCAAGAGTTGGGAGGGTCAAGGTCATCCTGGGTACGTGAGACCCAGATTTTATTTTTGTTGTTTTGCTTCTTAAAGAAAACAAAACATCCTGCATTATGGGACCTTAGTTGTAGTTCAGTTTAGCTTTTTGTTTGCTTGCTTTCGGTTTTTGTTTTTTTGGTTTCTGAGACAGGGTTTCTCTGTGTAGCCTGCAGCTGTCTGGAACCGCTCTGTAGACCAGGCTGGCCTCAAGCTCACAGAGATTCATCTGCCTCTCCCTCCTGAGAGCTGAGATTAAAGGCTCGAGCCACCATGGCTAGGCTATAGTTCAGTTTTTAAATGAAAAAGATACCATAACTAGTGTTAACAGTCTTGTTATGGCAAGGCTTTGCACGTGATTAGTTTATTGATTCTGAGAATAAACCCAGGGTATCTTGCATAGTAGGAAAATGCTCTATCTGTGATCTGTTCCTTGGTGATATTTAATTCTTCTTGTTACCACAAAAAGAAGAGGTCTATCATTACACTGATTTTACAGTTTTAGAAGCCAAGCTCTCCAGAGATTAACTCCTTTGCCCAGAACACAAACGGATATGTGTACAATAGGGGGATTTGAACTCAGAATACCTGGTCTTTTCTGGTAGGGGATTGGAATGGAATGGTGTGGTTTTTGAGACCAGGTTTCGTGTTAGACTCACAGCGATCCCCCTGCATTGGTCTCTGAGTGCTGGGATTACAGGCATCTACCACTGTGCCTGACCTTTTGTTTTGTTTTGCTTTGTTCTTTGAGAGAGGGTTTCTCTGTGTAGCCCTGGCTGTCCTTGAACTCACTATGTAGTCCAGGCTGGCTTTGAACTCACAGAGATCCACCTGGCTCTATCTCCAGAGTGCTGTAATTAAAGACATTCACCACCGTCCAGCGTACCTGACTTAATTAATTAATTAATTTTGTTTAAAAAGGAAGAACTGGCCAGGCAGTGGTGGTGCACACCTTTAATCCTCGCACTTGAGAGTCAGAGAGTCAGAGGCAGGTGGCTCTCTGTGAGTTCCAGGCCAGCCTGGTCTACAGAGTGAGTTCTAGGTGAGCCAGAGCTGTTTGTTACACAGAGAAACCCTCTCTGGAAAAAACAAAAACCTCAACAAAAGGAGGAGGAGGAGGAGGAGGGGGAGGAGGGAACTGGTTTACTGAAGTCATGAGTATACAGAGCCTTCTGAGAATATTTCACTCAAGATACAAAATGCTAATAGCAATGTTAGCCAGCATTTAAAAAGTACTTCCTGTGTGGTTCCTGCTGAGTTCTTCACCAGCAGTGTCTAATTTCATACGTTTGTTTCTGTGATCGCCTCTAGCACACACGGTCCTGACTCACTTGGAATACATAGATTACAGGTATGTTCTGTGTCCAGTCAGTAGGTACTACCATTAATGCTGATCACATTTTAGAGCGGGGACGCTAAGCGTAGAGAGGTTCAGCTGACTGAAGTCCTGTGCTGGAGTAAGGGTGGAGTTAACTTCCAAGAGTGTGGAGCATTGTGACCTTGCCCTCAACTGACCACAAACCTGTTTCCTGCTCCACACATTTGTGGGTAACAGGTATGTGCCACCACACCTGAAGACCTGAAGCCTAAAGAACTTTTCCTTAGGCTAAATGTATACAACGCCCTTTGCTTGTACAATGTAATAGCCCAGCCCTTTTTAGCCCTGTCTGAAAAGGAAGACATAGAAGAATCATTAACTGGGCCAGTGAGAGGGATCATCAGTCAAGGGGCTTGCAGCCAAGTCCAACAACATGAGTTTGATCCCTGGGACCCACATGGTAGAAGGAGAAAATTGACTTTCAGAAGTTGTCCTCTGCCAGGTATGGTAAGTGCACACTTTCAATTCAGGACAGCCAGAGCTACACAGAGAAACCCTGTGTTGAAAAACAAACCAGCAGAAACAGAAAGTTGCCCTGACCTCTACACACACACACTCCATGGTATGTGTACACACACAGCACAGAGACACACAGACACACATACACTCCATGGCATGTGTACACACACAGGCACACACATACTCCATGCCATGTGTGCACATACAGGCACACACATACTCCATGGTATGTATGCACACACACCACACAAACACACAGATACACACACACTTCATGGCATTTGTGCACACATAGGCACACACATGCACACACACCATGACATGTTTGTACACACAGGAACACACATACTCCATAACATGTGTGCACACACAGTCATACACACACACACACACACACTACATGGTATGTGTGAACATACATGCATACACACACAGGCACACACATACTCCATGGTATGTATGCACACATAGTCACACATAAACTCCATGGCATGTATACACACACAGCACACACAGACACACACACGGCATATGCACACACAGACTATGATATGTGTGCACACACATACACATCAATTTAAAAGGAGCACATTCATAATTGAGTGGAGATTAACTGAAGTTCAGGAAACTCAAGATTAGAGGGAAAAGGTAATAATTGAATGGAATGTTCTGGAGTTGGAGATGTTGTGGGCACAGAAGTGAAGTGTTCCTTTTGAGGTTGGGAGTATAACTCCTTAGCATGCAGAAGGCCCTGACCCCTAAGGGACTATGTAGACCAGTTGGTGTTTGAACTCATAGACATCCTCCTGCCTCTGCCTCCTAGTGCTGAGATTAAAAGTATGTGCCTCCCTGTCATCAGCCCTGATTGTTACTTGTGTGTGTGGGATGTATGTGCTCCTGTATATTCTTGACTGGAAACTAAAGGTCAAGGATGGGAGTCTTCCTTCCTCTATGGCTCTCCATTTCACCTCATCTCCGCCTTCCCCAGTGCTGGGTTGTAGACATCCACATTAGCTCTTACACAGGCGCTGGGATCTGCACAGCAAACACTACCTACTGAGCAAACTCTTCAGTCCTAATTTGGATTTTGTAATGAAATTTAGTAGGAAAAGCAGAGCGTTTTTTTGTTTGGTTTTTCTTTTTTTTAATCTTTGGTGTGATGTATGTGTGTGTACATGTTTACGTGGGTGAGCACATGTATTTCATAGCATGAGTGGACAGGATAATCTCAAGTGTAGGTCTTGGCTTTCCACCTTGCTTGGGAAGGGCTTTCTTTGGGGCTTCTATGTGCATGAGGCCTGTGGACTTCTGATTCTTCTGTGTGCAGTAGGGACGCTGGGATTGCACACATGAGATATTACATCTGGCTTTATGTGGCTATTTTAAAGTTTATTTTGGTTTATGGTTCTAGAGCGAGAGTCTGTAATGGCAAGGAGACATGGAAACGGACAGCCAAAGCATGAACCTGAGAGAGATATCTCAACAGCAAATGCAAGAGGCACTGGAGGAAGGGGGTGAGGGTGGGGGGTGGGAGGGTGGGCCTGAAGTGGGGAGATTATAAACTTTCAAAGCCTGTCCCAGTGTATACTTCTTCAGCAAGGGCACAAGGGCACACCACCACTACCACCACCACCTCCTCCTCTCCCCCACCAATTCCTCCGACAGGGTTTCTCTGTGTAGCCCTGGCTGTCCTGGAACTCACTCTGTAGACCAGGCTGGCCTCCAACTCACAAGAGATCCACCTGCCTCTGCCTCCCTTGTGCTGAGATTAAAGATGTGTGCCACCATGCCTGGCAAGGCCACACCTTTTAAAGATTCTACAACCTCCCCAAATATTGCCACCATCTAGGGACCAGATATTAAAATACATGAGCCTGTGGAGGGCATTTCTCATTCAAACCACCACAGTGAATTCTGGGAAGGGGACCTGAACTTGGGTTCTCATGCTTGTATGGAAGCACTCTGCCCACTGAGCCATCCCCCTGCTTGGACATTTATTTTTTTAATTTAGATATATTTATTTTATGTGTGTGAAGGTTTACCTGTATGTATACTATGCATATGTCTGGTGCCGCAGAGGCCAGAAGAGGGCATTGGATCCCCCAAGACTGAAGTTAAAGATGGTTAGGAACCACCATGTAGGTACTGGGAATTGAACCCAGGTTCTCTGCAAGAGCAGCCAGTGTTCTTAACCACTGAGCCATCTCTATAGCACCCAGCCTGGACATTCTTGCTGCAACATATTTCTTAAGAGAATAGTTTATTTCATAAACTCTAAGCTACTAAAGTCTAGAAATAGCAACTTCTTTTTAATAAGTGGTAACACCCGGAGTATATGTGAACAATTCATTGTGTTTAAGAAATGACATTTTTTCTGAATTCTCTCTGACTCATCATACCTCTCTGTCATTAACTTTTTTTCCAGGTGAAAGACCAAAGAAACCTGTTCCTCTCCAGGACCAGACCGTCAGGGATGAGAAAGGAAGGTATAAACGCTTTCATGGTGCCTTTAGTGGCGGCTTCTCTGCAGGATACTTCAATACTGTCGGCTCAAAGGAAGGTATGATGGCTGCAGAAGTCAGAGGACTACTCAGGTGTATGATTGGTACAGAGCCCCAGATCTCACCATGTAGCTCAGGCTCCTAAGTACTGAGGTGACAGGCATTCCCTGCCATTTCCAGATCTCCTCCTGGCCTTAAAAAAATAAAGTTGTTTAAACACATTGGTGCAGCCACCATAGAACACAGAAATACTCTCTAGTGCTGTTGGAAGCGAAGAACTTTCTTTCCACATTCTGGAAAATGGAGATTCTAGCAAGTGACCAAAACCAGAGAGTGACTTGCATTTCGTCTTGCTTTGCCCTAAGTACCCTCAGGCAGACTCCCAGGCAATCACTCGCTACCTCCTCTGACTCAGTGACGAAGGATAAGTGTCACAGGTGTTTTGTAGATGAGGCAGCTGGGGGGTCATAGAGGTTAAGGAGTCAGAATAACATCGGAACTGCTCAGGAGTCACCTGACACAGGACTGTAACACACCAGCTCCTGCCTGCTCATGACCTGGAGGAAAAGCAATTAAAATAAAACATCACACTAGTAGTCTAATTAATTCTATATTTAAAGTAATGCATTCTGTTTCCTTTTTTTTTTTTTTTTTTTGGAGGTAGGGTCTCTAGAACTTACTATGTAGACTTGGCTGTCCTGGAACTCACTCTGTAGACGAGGCTGGCCTTGAACTTACAGAGATCCACCTGCTCTGTGCTGGAATTAAAGTTATGCACCACCACCCAGTTAACTGAATGATTTCTTGATTTCTTATCTAGGTACTGGGGATAGAACCTGGGACCTCACTGCAGGCTAAAACAGGCATTCTATGGCTGAGCTACATCCCTGAGGCTAGTCTGGTCTACCGAGTGAGTTCCTGGCTGACCAGACCCCATCTTAGCAAACCAACAAAGAAATGAAATACTGTCTAGGATCATAACCGTCAAAATGCCTTTCCTTCCAGGATGGACACCCTCTACCTTTGTGTCCTCAAGACAGAACAGGGCAGACAAATCTGTTCTTGGACCTGAAGATTTTATGGATGAAGAGGTGGGTCAGGCAGTGACACAAGTGTGGTACCTTCCCTCTTCCCAGGAAGTTCAGCAGAAGCTTTACCTCCCCAGCTCCTCAAGTTTGGGTGTTGGTGATGTGGTGCCCTGTCCACCAGTGGCTTCTCCATCACTCGAGCAGTGTCTGTACGATGTCATGTACAGGCGAATGTCCTTGAAAATCTTGGGTTGCCGTAACTCGGCATCCATGGTGCGGAGCCTGTGGCCTTCCACAGTCACCCTGAAGCTCCCCGTGGTCTAAGGAACTGAGATGTAGGCTAAAGTCAAACTCCCATGACCTTAAAACCTTAAAGCCATGAATCCACCTGTGAGCACAGTCAAATACGGTGCAGCAGTAAGCTGTCTGCTACCCGGGGGAGGAAAAGGAGGTCTTTAAAAACAAAACAAAGCAGCTGAGTCTTGCTGTTTAGCTTAGGCTGGCTTTGAACTTGCAACCCTTCTGCTTCAGCCTCCCTTAGTGCCAGGATTACAGGCAAGTGCTGCCATATCTGACTTCTCTCTCTCTTAAATTTTTATTATTTATTCAATGTATATGGGTGTTTCGTCTGCATGTATGTATGCACACCAGAAGAGGACATCAGATTTCATGGGACTACGGTTAACAGATAATTGTGACCTATGTGGGTGCTGGGAATTGAACCCAGGTCCTCTGGAAGAACAGCCGGTGCTCTTAACCACTGGATTTTCTCTCCAGCCCCCAGATTTCTCTCTGTTTTGCATTTTGTGTAAATTGATCTCTTAAAAACTTTGTTGTTGTTGTTGAGTGTGTGTTAGTACAAGTGCATTTGGTGTGTGTGTGTTAATACAAGTGCATTTGGTGTGTGCATATGTGAAATACAAATGCACTTGTGTGTGTGTGTGATAGTACAAGTGCATTTGGTGTGTGCATATGTGAAGTACAAATGCACTTGTTGTGTGTGTGTATGATAGTACAAGTGCTTTTGGTGTGTGTGTGTGATAGTACAAGTGCATTTGTTGTGTGTGTGAATGAACTCATTCTGCTTACTTTTCCTCTTCGTAGGATCTTAGTGAATTCGGGATAGCACCTAAAGCAATCGTTACCACAGATGATTTTGCTTCCAAAACCAAAGACAGAATACGGGAGAAAGCCCGGCAGCTGGCAGCCGCCTCAGCCCCTATTCCTGGAGCCACGCTGCTTGACGATCTCATCACACCAGCAAAGTGAGAAGGGTCTTATTCTGGCACCGCTGCTTTGCACATGTGTGGTGATCTTTCTCACAGATGGCTTGGCCACAGACACAGGTGTTGTCTGCCAGGGAGCCTATGTGAAGAAGGGGTTTCACTCAGAATGTCTCCCTTGATCACGGCAGTGGAATGTTCTAGAGCTCCAGGGACCAGCCAGCACTGGGGTTTGTGGCTGGAGCGCTATTAGGAGTCGGGGTGGCTTCACTGTCACCTTGCTCACAGGTTTTGTGGGTTCAGCCCTCCCTGTACCGTTCCTTCCTCTCCCCGTCCCCCGTCTCTGTTCTCCCTACTCCCTCCCCACCATGGCTCTCCTCCCCTCCTTTTCTGTTTCTTTGTCCTCACCCTCAGCTTGAGGACAGTTTTACTAGAGTTTAAAAGTCCCTTCCCACAGTAAGGCGTAAGTCCTGGTGGCTGCCCAGGAGCGTGGAGGAGGAAATGGGGAAAAAAGCCAAACCCTTAAAGCCAGCAGGGAGAGCGGACACACGTGGGGAGGAGAGCCTTGGAGAAAGAATAAGGGGGTCCAAAATGTCGACGAAGCCCAAAGGGCTAGGGGAAGCAGCTCAGAGAAGTCACGTTTCCTGACCGAGTGGGCAGACTGGCGAGGCTGCGTACTATCCCCCATCTTGTGACTTCTGTAGACGATTGTCTGCTCCTGGGCTTGTGACCTGATGTGCTGGCTTCAGACTTTCCTGGTATCCCTGGGCCACAGGCTTCCTTGACAAGGACCACCCAGAGTCTCTATAGGCCTGGAGGTCTCAAAGGCCCAAAGAGGCAGATTTGTGACTCCCCTAGTGCAGATACGCTTCCCCAGCCCAGGCTGGCCCGCAGGCTGGTGCCCTTGTGCTGAACCTGCGGGATGAAGCAGACAAGACAGGCAGAGGCGCTGGATGAGGAGCGGCCTGTTACCAGGGAAGTTCACTGCCAGTGTTTCCATGTCCTGTCTAGACTGTCCGTTGGCTTTGAACTGCTAAGAAAAATGGGCTGGAAGGAAGGACAAGGAGTCGGCCCTCGAGTTAAGAGAAAGCCGCGCCGACAGAAACTGGGTAAGCCTCTTGTGGATGCTTCTACAGGGCACATTTCGGCTTGTCTGTTTAGTTTTGTTTTGTGAGACAGGGTTGCAGTATGAAGTTCAGGCTGCCGGGGACTTCAGCCTCCTGAGTGCTAGCGTTATAGCGATGTGCCATGACTACGACATTTTCTCTCTCTGTTTTTTTTTAACCAAAACAGGGTTTCTCTGTATAACATCCCTGGTTGTCCTGGAGCTCACTCTGTAGACCAGGCTGCCCTCAAACTCACAGAGATCCACCTGCCTCTGCCTCCCGAGTGATTAATATATTTACATATATATGTATATATATGGATCTCTATATTACTATCTGGGCATAGTAGCACATATCTTTAACCTCAGCCCTTGGGAGACAGAGGCAGAGGCAGGTAGATTTCTGTGAGTTGAAGTCCAGCTTGGTCTACACAGCTCAAGGCTAGTCAGGGCTACATAGTAGGGCCTTTTCTCAAATTAAAGAAAATTCTTTAATTTGTGTATATGTCTATTCGCCTTTTGAGTCTGTGTGTGTCACATGTGTGCAGGGCCCTGGGAGGCCAGAAGAGAGTGTCTGAGCGACTGGAACTGGAGTTACAGATATTTCATGTGGGTTCTGGGCATGTCCCCTGCATGAGTAACAAATGCCATCTCTCCAGCTCTACAACATATTTTTGAAAGCTACATCTTTCTTGAAACAGACTTGCTGAGTCAAGTGGCATGTACATATCTTAAGGTTTTAGGTGTAATGCATGGTAACTTCTAGAAGGATTGTACAAGTTCACATTCTCACCATGAGTGTAAAAGTTCACTTTCCAACCACACCTTAACTAAGTCACAGAGTCAGTTCAACATTATTATTTCCTCTCTCTCCTTATTTATTTATTTACTTACTTACTTATTTGGGGATTGGGCCCAGGGCTTGACACATTCCAGGCAAATACTACATTACTGAGGTTCACTCCACTCCCAACTTGATATTATTTTCTGTTCTTCCCTTACGCTCGGTGTCCCCAGACTGTGAGTGAATCTTTGAAGACAGGAGTAATTTCCTTTGCAGTCCGTTATTGGAACACAGGTTGAAAAGGGCCTGCCATCCACCTGAGACCCTAAGGCCACAGCACCTTTACAAATGCAGCCGTGTGTCTCTGCACTTGTAAAGGCCTCACTAACTTGGTGTTTATTTTTAGTCACTCATGACTAATGCCTTTGGGATCTCTTTCGTAGAACCTGGTGTTAAGATCTATGGCTGTGCGTTGCCACCTGGAGGCTCCGAAGGGTCTGAGGTATGTTGCTGTAGAGCTCTATGTGTTCCTTATGATGGGGAGATTTTAGGGTCACAAGCTGGTGATAAAGCTTAATGGTACAGCTTAGCTGTGCAAAGCCGGGTATTTGATCTCTATCACTGAGAGAAAAAAGCCAAAACTGCCGGGCATGCTGGTGCACACCCTGATCTAAGTCCTAGGTAGGCTGAGGCAGAAAGAAAGGTCTCACGCTCTAGACTAGCCTGAGCTATATCGGGAGGTTCTGCCTCAAAAACAGTGAGATGGGTCAAAGCAGAAAGGTGCTGACTGCCAAGCTCACCACCTGAGTTCGATCCCTGGGACTGACATCTGCATGCGCTTTATGGCACACACGCCAATGTGTACACATGTGTACACATACTTTGTCTCACATGAACAAACAAATAAATGTAATTAAGAATAAGTTGCAAAAGATAATGGTGCTCCACAGGGGGCAGGAACCCACGACCCTGAGATTAAGAGTCTCATGCTCTGCAAGTAGCTGTCAGGTATTTGAGAGTTTCTGCTGGGACAGAAACCTCTGACTGCAAGATTCAGACAAACACCCAAGGCAATAGTCAAACAAACAAATAAATAGCAAGGTTATAAGCAATTGTAGGAATCTGTTAGCTTGCACTATCATGAAATATCTACACCTTAAAGCTGTCATTACTACCTCAGCTGATAGAGTCAGCATCTTACCAAGACCATAGATATCCCAACTCTAATTATTGGTTGGTTGATCAATTAAGACAAGGTCTCACTATGAAGCCCTGGCTGATCTGAAACTCACTGTGTAGACCAGGCTAGCCTTGATCTCACAGAGACCCACCTGCCTCTGCCTCCTGATGATAGGGTTAAAGGGTTACATCACCGTGCCTGGTTCTTATTTATTTCTTGTGGTGGGGTTTGAAACTAGGGCCTTGCATGCTAAGCATGTGCCGTACCTCTGAGCTACACCCCTGCCTTTGTTTCCGATTCTTTTCTTTAAAGAAATTATTTTTATTTAGTGTATGTGTGTGTGCCTGATAGCGTCTGTGTGTGCAGGTGCCTGTCAAGGTCAGGAGAGAGCATCAGAGCCCCAGGGTTACAGGCAGTTGTGAGCTGCCCAGTGTGGATGTTGGACATTGGCCCTTGGCCTCTGCAAGAGCAGTCTATCTCTGCAGCCTGTTTAGAGTCTCGCCATGGCACTGCTTGTGTTAATATCATTTCTTTAGGGATGGGATCTGGTCATTCCTGGCAGCAGAGACTCAAGTTTGCCAACTGTTATGTTTGCAGTTAATCACTGCTCTCCGAGCACTTGACCCTGTAGTGACTCACCTCACTTCCTCCTCACGTATGTGAATAGGATGAAGATGACTACCTGCCCAACAATGTGACTTTTGCTCCTAAAGATGTCATGCCTGTGGATTTGACGCCTAAAGATAATGTACACGGGCTGGCCTACAAGGGCCTGGATCCCCGCCAAGCACTGTTTGGAACCCCAGGAGAGCACCTGAATCTTTTTGGTGGAGCATCTGAGGGGACAAGCCATCTTCTTGAAGATGTTGGATTGAGTAAAGGAAGAAAATTGGGAATTTCTGGCCAGGTAAACGTTTCTGTATTGTACAGTAGGAACGCGCCAAATAAATGTACTTCCCTGAAGGTCCTTCCTGCACGCCTGGGGTGTGTGTCTTCCTAGTTCCTTCTTTCTTTCTTTCTCTCTTTCTTTCTTTCTTTCTTTTTTTTTTTTAAGGTTTATTTGTTCATTATATATTTAGTGCTCTGTCTGCATTATGCCTGAAGGACAGGAGAAGGCACCAGATCTCATTACAGACGGTTGTGAGCCACCATGCGGTTGCTGGGAACTGAACTCAGGACCTCTGGAAGAGCAGCCAGTGCTCTTAACCTCTGAGCCATCTCTCCAGCCCCCATTATGCCTTCCTAATTTTAATAATGGTGCCCAAGAGCCTGTTCTTCATGGAATCCCATTTTTTCAGCTGGGGGACTTTTCCCATCCCTGTGCGGCCCAGCAGAAAAGTACGTTCCCAGTGCTTTAGTCTAACTGCAATCCAGGGCCTGAATGATGGCTGGACAGTGACTAAAGCTCTTAGTTCTGAGTCAACCTTTGGTTCTGCACACCCGAGCCATTTTGACTTGAGATTGTTTTACTTTTGGAAAGATGGGGAGTTTCCAATTGCCCATCTTCTCAGTGGATCCACAGGTTCCTTCTTAAAAAGTGGTCAGTGTGGTGGTGCACACCTGCAATTTCTACACTTGGGAGTCCAGGCCAGCCTGGTCTACATTAACAAGTCCCAGGCCAGCCAAGGCTGCATAGTGAGATATTATATATTTAAAAAAAAAAAGAAAAAGAAAATGGCTAGTTTCCTTGTTTGATCGACTTTTCTTTCTTTGCATATGCCTTCCTCATCCTTCCAACAAAAAATGAGCTTGCCCAGGCTGTTTCCCACAAAGTCTTCAGACCCTGGCCATGCTGACCAGACATAGACAGACGTGCCTGCCTTTGTTTTCAGAGCCCTGTTTCGGCCTTTTCAGTGCTGTATGGGTGTTCTTCATCCCGGTTCATGCTTGTGCTGGTGGCCGCCGCTGGGGCTGGAGTGTGGCATTGGCTTCTGGTCACTGCTTTCCAGTAGACTCAGTCTCCTGGAAGCGAGGGCTTCCATTCACTCCTCTCCGCGATCTGGGAGTCCTCTGGTCTGCAGGAGCTTCATACAGCTTCGCATTGCAGTGCAGACTGGCCCTACAGCCCTGTGAGCTCTGTGTGAAACCTTGTGTATTTCAGGCTTTTGGTGTAGGTGCCCTAGAAGAGGAAGATGATGATATCTACGCCACAGAAACTCTATCCAAGTATGACACTGTGCTGAAGGATGAGGAGCCTGGCGACGGCCTCTATGGCTGGACAGCTCCCAAACAATACAAAAATCAGAAAGGTAATCCTGGCAGCCCAGACTGTGGGACAGGTTGTCAGGCTCTCAGGGGCAAGGGAGTGCAGGCTGTGCTGCTAAAGTACCTTGATACAGGGGTATTAAAAATGCAAGATGTGGGCTGGAGAGATGGCTCAATGGTTAGGGGCACTGGCTGCTCTTGCAGAGGACCTGGGTTTGGTCCTCTGACTCATAGGCTGACAGTCACCTATGAGTCCAGTTCCTGGGGATCCATGCTTTCTTTTGACCTTCAGATACCTACATGCTATACATACATACATTTAGGCAAAACACCCATACACATCAAATTAATAACTTAAAAAATATGCAGGGTGAGAAACAATGGAAGCTAGTATAGTGGCTTGTGATTCTAGCCCTCAGAAAGCTGAGGCAGGAGGATTGCTGTGAGTCACATAGTGAAGTCTAGGCCTACCTGGCCCTCAGTGTATAGGATGTAAGAAGAACTGGGGCCACAGTTAAAACCAGCAGTGAAGATGGGAGGAGCTGGGACCAGGGCCGGGTGCCAGGTTATGATCAGATAGAAGTAAGGACTTGGAGTTCAGGGAACTGGTAGGTGGTAGCTGAAGCCAACTTCAGCAGCAGGTCAGAAGACCAGGCTTGGGACCAAATGACAGAGTCAACAGTCTGTAGCACTGCAGAGGTGGCTGAGCCTGTCTCCTCCTGGAGTACTCGAGGGGCTCTTTCTGCATCAGATGTGGACTTTTTTTTTTTTAAGTTACAGTCTGACTATGCAGCTTAGGCTGGGCCCAGAGTTGTGCTCCTTTATGCTTATACCTCCCAGGTGCTGGGATTATAGATGTAATTATTAGAATTACAGCTTAAATCTCAAGCCAGAGTCTGGGGATTCCAATGCTGTGGCTAAACAGGCTTTCCAGAAATGGTGAGGGAAGTAGACAGGATGGAGCATCTGATAGACTGGATCAGTGCAGAGCCCTAGGCTCAGCCCCATCCCCACACCCAAAAGATACATAATCTTGCAAATTATAAATTAGAAGTGTTATTGTATTATATTAATTGTGTGCTGATTTAGTATTTATGTTAAATAGATAGAGTATTGATATACCATCGATAATGATACATGTTAATTATATAACAATGTAAAATACTAATCACTAATTTAGCATACTCTAGAAAGTGATGGGTGAATGGAATTGATAATGTTATCTTAGTTATATCAGTAACCAATATGTAAATTAACTAAATTAATAACCTCACAGTCTTACAGTCTGTACTGATGTATATTCTAGTCTTCATTCTTCCTGAATATAGCATCTCTGTCCTGCTGATGGGCTCCCCAGAGAGCCTGAGCTGCAGCCCCCTGAGTTCTGAGAACTTCCTTCCTGGCAAATGCTCTCTCACAGTCTCTGTCCTGCTGCTCCCAGGGCCACAAAGCCTGCAGACTAGATGAGTTTGGGGTTATTTTGTGTCTCCTTTTTTAACTTGTACATATTCACCACATGTACTCTGTTTTTCTTTTGACTGAGTGAATATATTCTCATTTCACTCCATCTCCACAGTTGACTTTTAAGGTTTTTTTTTTTCTTCCAGCAATTAATAACACTGGAATGAATCTTATGTGTACCCACTCTGCAGAAAGTCATCTTGTGACTCACATGACCTTTGTCACAGAGTAGTCTGCAGCCAGTGGGCCGTCCTCCACAGCACTCAGAGGGCGTTGGTCACTCGGTTTCCTTAGTCTGTGGTCTTTATCTACTGTTAGCTTTTTGTTTGCAATAACAGTTTGTCCTGGATCACAGCTGACCTGATTGTGTTGCCTGGGAGCCTTTTGTGCTGTTGCTAAGGAAACTGGGAGACAGCCACCCTGGGCACTGGCCTGAGAAATCACCCTTGCAGTTGGGATTTTTCGTTTTCCACTCTAGATAACTTTTCTTGAGAACCACCACTCTATAGAGTGACCGAGGCCATTTTCTTCCGTGGGGAGGCAGACGAAAGCACCAGGGGTCTGCTTTACCTTGTGTTTTCAGAGATTTTCAGCCAGAGCACCTTGGGCACCTGTAAGGTGACACTTACATGGGGATGTCTGAAGCCATTGCTGGGTGCTTGTCTTGGGAGGCCGAGTCACTGTGTCAACAGAAGTGTGACGTTGAATGCCATTCTGTCCCTCAGTGCTCCTTCCCAGAGATCTCACCTAGGGCGAGTTCATGATCTGGAAGATAAGAAGTCTTTTGTCTGCTCTAGTCAGTTCACCTTCTGGAATTAACCAGTGATGTCATTTTGTAGAACCAGAGAGAGATCTTCGATATGTTGGCAAAATTTTGGAAGGATTTTCCTTGGCTTCTAAACCTCTATCTTCAAAGAAAGTAAGAAAATCTTTACATTAAAATTAATTTCCTGGCTTGGTGCTTATAATGTTTATTTTAATCTTATTTTAATATTTATAATATTGATATATATCAATGTACTTACGGAAATTTGATATTCCTTTATACATATTCTTCCTTTATAATTCTTTTAAAAGGAAGCTGGGTGTGGTGGTACATGCCTGTAACCCTAGCACTTGGGAACTGAGGCAGAAGAATCACCTTCTGAGCCAACCCAGGAAACTGACCATAAAAGGGTGGGTGAGACACATGTCACATAGCCCAGTCAGCAAAGTACTCAAGACATTTAGTTCCCAAACCCATGTCACAAAAGCTGGTGTGGTGACTGGACATGTTATCCAGTGTGTAGAGACACAGAAGGGAAGACCCCAGAGGGTCATGGTCCAGCAGTACAGCCTCCTTGACAGGTCTACGCCAGGGCAAGACAAGAGGGTCATCAGTCAAGACCACTGGCTGCTCTTCCAGAGGCCCCAGGTGTGAGTCACAGCTGTCTAACTCAAGCTGCTAAGAGTCTGACTTCTCTTCCGACTTCAGGCACCAGACACACATGCTGTGGTGTACAGACATACAAGCAAGACATACATTCACATGTTTTTAAAAAGACACTTCTATTAAAAGATAGGCTAGGAACACCAGTGGTTAAATCCCAGCATCACAAAACAGAACCCCAAGCCCTCGAACCTTGGTAGAAGGCAGAAGGCAGGTCTGTTACTTTCAGATTAGCTTTGTGTTTTGGGAATATTGCTCAGGGGAGAGTACTCACCTACCACGTGCAAGTAACCCCCCCCCCCCCCACCTCCCCAGAAAAAGTGGTTTTCTGGCAGTGGTAATTCCACTGTGCCCTAGGGAACTGGAAACTTCTAACCATAAGGACAGGAGCAGGCATCCATGGTGGAAAGTTCCTAGGTCAGCATGCACCTGCGACTGACTGCTTCACCTGGTGCCCGTTCAGAGTTGCCTCAGTTCACACTTTCAGGGACAGTTCTAGAAGTCAATGTACATGCAACTATTAATCTGTTTGTTATACTAAGAGCAAGGAGTCCATTCAGTAATTACTGAAAATATCTAATGGCTGGGTATGTGGTGCACACAGCCCTCAGGAGGCAGAAGCAGGTGGATGCCTGAATTTGAGGCCAGCCTAGTGTACAGAGTGAGTTCCAGGACAGCCAGAGCTACGTCGTGTACTTCTGTTTCCAAAAAACCTCTAAGGCTTAGGCTGGGATGTAGCTCAACAATAGAGATTCTGTGTACTGTGTGTGCAAGATCTGTCACTCCAGATAAACAACACAACCCACTTTCTTTCTTTTCTGTACTGCAGTCATTGATGTTTTAAGAATTATAAATTTGAAAATTTCACAAATCCATGTATATTTCAGTTTCCCCCTCCCCCTTCATGCTGAGGCTCAGACTGAGACCTCACACACACTAAGCAAGCACTATAGCTCTGAGCTACATCATGGCTTGTCTGTGTTTTCTTTGTGGTGGAAGGGATGGAACCCAGAGTCTCAAGGCTGCTCTACAAATACTGCAACTGAGCCACATCCTCAGCTCTCCTAGTGTCTGAACCAAAAATACTTTGAATTAAGAATAAAAAGCCGGGAGGTGGTTAAGAGCCCTTGCAGCTTACTGTTGAGGAGTGGGGTTTGGATCCTAACATCCACAAATACCTGTAACTCCAGTTCCAAGGGCTCCATGTTCTCACCTGGCCTCTGTAGGTACACAGCACACATTGTACACATACACTTAAGGAGTAGACACTCATTCACGGATGAAAATTTTAAATTTAAATTTTAAAAAATGAAGGTCTGAAATTTTACTTTAGAAGTGAACCATAGTTTGAATAAAGAGTTTTGAATTTAAAACTACCCAATTTCAAGTGAATCACACATCTGTAATGATTTGCCTTCCAGTGGGCTGGGTGTATACGTAGGGCAGGACAACATGCCATGTCTTCTCATATGTAGTGTTCTCATCATGGGAAACATAAATGTTAGTCATGATGTTTGCAGGGGGCGCCATTGGGACCGTGGTTCTGGTACCTCAGGGGCCAACTTTTGCACTGCTGCCCACCTCCCAAGTGTACCCGGGCTGGTCATGGTTTGCTTTATGAAGTGTGCGTGACCTTGGAGCCTGGATTTCCTGACCTTTGTTTTGTCTGGTTTTGTTAAGATTTATCCACCCCCTCCGCTGCCCAGAGACTATCGACCGGTTCATTATTTCAGACCTGTGGTTGCTGCAACATCGGAGAATGCTCGCTTACTTCAGGTCTTATCAGAGTCATCTGGGAAAGCAGGACAAGACACGGGCATGCACAGTCGGCATCAACTCAATGCCTCCAAGCGGGGGGAGCTGCTAGGAGAGATGCCTGTTGAAGGTATGTGCAATGAGGAGGCTGAACTAGCAATGTTTAACACCATCTTACTCATGGGGAGTTCCTCACTGATGTCCCTTGTATGTATGCATTTTGATTCTCAGGCCGTAGGAGCCGTCTCATGTATAATAAACAGTGTATGAAAGTGCACGCAGACGATTTATTATTATTGCTTGATGGTTGTTCATCTTGCTACCTCTTTTTTTTTTTTTTTTTTAATTTTTTAAAGAAGTCTTAAGGTCTCATGTAGCCCAAGATGACCTTAAATTCTCAATGTAGCCAAGGATGGTTTTGCTGCCTTGTCACACATTGCTGGACATGGAACATATTCTAGGCATTTGTTCTACCTCAGTTTACCCATGGTCACCTCCATTGTTGTCAGCTGCTCCATTATTCTGTGACTATATAGTTCACAGGGATTTATAAACACTGACGAAACAGTAAGCGTAAACACTTGTCTCTGATTATGTGTATCTGTAATAGGGACTGTGTACAACAAAAGGTAAAATCTCTTCTTGTTATCTCTTTATCTAGGGTCAGCTACTTCAGTACTGGAGTTTCTGACCCAGAAAGACAAAGAAAGAATTAAAGAAACAAAGCAGGCAACTGACCTAAGAGCAGCTCAAGCCAAGGCCCGGAGTCTGGCCCAGATTGCTTCAAGCAGCAGAGCACAGGCCTCCACACTAGACCTCGCCTCCAGCTCATGGCATCCAGCCCCGGGCAGTGGGACGGGCACGAGAGCCAGCAACTTCAAGCCTTTTGCCAAAGAGCCAGAAAAGCAGAGGCGATATGAAGAATTCCTAGTTCACATGAAGAAGGGTCAGAAAGGTAGGTGCTGGCCTGGCTGTGTGGCAGCCTTTCTCTGCTCCTCCTGGTCACAGGCTGAAATGCCCTGATCTGTCACCGGCTTCACTCATTTTGGTACGAACAGTGCAAAGGTTCTGGGCTCTCACATTTGGCCCTAAAAAGCAAACATGTAGTAGAGTTAAGCTTATAATCCCAGTACTGGCGTGTCTGAGGCAGCAGAATCAAGAGTTCAAGACCAGCCCCAGCTTTGTAGCAAGTCCTTGATTCAGGAATAAAAAGCAAAAGAAAACAAAAGTTACAGAAAAAGGGTAGAGAAAGAGGTTTTTCCCTAAGCACAAGCCATAGTTGGATGAACCAGTGTCCTTAGCCAAGCGTCGGTTTTCCAGATCTTTCTGTACCACGTAATAGGTAGAAGTCAGTAAAAAGGGACTCACTGCACTGGGACTAGAGAGACAACCAGAAGTTAAGAGCACTGGCTGTTCTTTCAGGAACCTGGATTTGATTCCTGGCATCCACATGGCAGCTCACAACCATTCACAACTCCAGTTCCAGGGCATCCAATGGGCATACATATATGGAGCACAAACATTCTTATAGGCAAAAAAAAAAAAAAAAAAAAAAAAAAAAAAGTCTTATGAAGGAAGGAGTAATGTTGCCTGGAGGGGGCACCCAGTGTGCTCTGTCTCCATAGAAGGGTCTGGGCATTTGTCCTCTGAGGAAGTGCATAGCACAGTGTCCACCCAATGTACTCTCAAGCACAAGCACCATGTTTTTCTTGGAGTAAAACGGTGCCTCACTCCCTGTACCGCAGATGCTCTGGAACGATGTCTGGACCCCAGCATGACGGAGTGGGAGCGGAGTCGAGAGCGTGAAGAGTTTGCGAGGGCCGCCCAGCTCTATGTGTCATCCCACTCCACCCTGTCCTCCAGGTTCACTCACGCCACGGAGGAAGACGACTCAGATCAGGTGGAAGTTCCTCGAGACCAAGAGGTCTGTCACCAGCATGTGCCTACCTGGTGAATTGCGTTTTGTGTTTTTACAGTTGTGATTGAATTGAACCCAGACTTTCACACATGTTATGTACATGATCTAACCATAAGGCTACATTCCCAAGCTCTCTAGTCAATTTTAATCAATCATTTAATTTTGTATATGTATATATATATATATATATATATATTCATGTGGATGTGTACACTATGTCTTAGGCACATTTGCATTTGTGTGTGCATACGTGTACCTGTCTAAGCCTAAGGTCAACACTGAATGTCTTTCTCAATTGCTCTGTAACTTACGTAGTTTTTTGAGACAGGGCCTTGTATAGGCAAGATGGCCCGCTCTTCCTGTCTCAGCCTCCCAAGTGCTGGGATTGCAGGTATGAGCCACCACATCTGGTTTTACCTTATTTTTTCTTGAGGCAGGGTCTTTGACTGAACTAGGAGCTCACTGACTGAGCTAAATGGGCTAGCCTGTGAGCTGCAGGGACCCACCGTTTCCCCCTCCCTGGTGCTGGATTCCGGACATATACAGGGATATGAACTCAGGCCCTCATGCTTATGTGCCAAGCGCTCCTGATTGAGCCATCTGCTCAGATCCTCCTAGTGATTTTAAAATAAAAAAAAATGCACATTAATGTATCAGTGAAAAGAGCAAAATACACATACACATAGGGCAAAAAGTAATTTGATATTTAGCTTATGAGATATTTAAGCAGTGTAACAAGCCAAACTCTGATAGTTCAAGATCAGTGTTTATTTATTTATTTATTTTTGATGGAAGTCCAATCTAAATATATATATATATTTTATTTTGTATATACGAGTGTTTTGCCTTCATGTATTTCTATGTACCATATGCATGCCCGGTGCCCTCAGAGGCTAGAAGAAGGTATTAGATTCCCTGGAACTATAGTTCAGATAGTTGAACCATCCTGGTGCTGGGAATTGAACCCGGGCCCTCTGGAAGAGCAGTCAGTGCTTTTAACCACTGAACCATCTCTCCAGCTCTGACTTTTGTTTATTTGTTTGTTTTCATGACGTAGTCTTGCTGTATAGACTAGGTTAGCTTGGGACTTGCTATGTAGGCAAGGCTGTTCAGACTCAGAGAAACCCACCTGTTCTGTCTCCTGACATACATTTTTAAGGTTTATTTTTATTGCCTTTAAAAAATTCTTGAGCCAGGCAGTGGTGGAGCTCGCTTTTAAGCCCAGCACTTGGGAGGCAGAGGCAGGCGGATCTCTGAGTTTGAGGCCAGCGTGGTCTACAGAGTGCGTTCCAGGACAGCCAGGGCTATACAGAGAAACCTTGACTGGGGTGGGTGGGTGGGAGGTAATCTTCATATATGTGTGTATCTACACGTGAGTATTTGCATGTGAGTACTATTGCCTGTGGAAGCAGTAGAAGGTTTTGGATCCCCTTGGAGCTGCTGGAGTAGCAGGAGGTTGTGAGCTGCTGGACTTGGCTATTGGGGATGGAATCTGGGTCCCCTGCAAGAGCAGCATGCTGTCTTGCTGAGCCCTCTCGAGCAGAAGCTTGATATTTCTAACATGGATGACTAGTGGACTCAGTTCTCTTACTACATCAGACAGACTGTCCGTCTCTTTCCAGAACGACATCAGTGACAAGCAGTCAGCTGTGAAGATGAAGATGTTTGGGAAGATCACCCGAGACACGTTTGAGTGGCACCCCAGCAAGCTTCTGTGTAAGAGGTTTAATGTTCCCGACCCTTATCCGGGGTAAGTTGAATTAACCTGTCTTCTCATCAGTAAAAACCGAATCCACTCCATTAAGCCTCATTTGAGGAAGACATTTTTAAACTTATTTTATGTGTTTTGCCTGCATATGGGCATCGAATCCCCTGGAACTGGAGTTACAGACAGGTGGTTGTGAGCTTCCATGTGGCTGCTGGGAGTCAAACCCGGGTCCTCTGCTCTTAACCACTGAGCCGTTTTTCAGCCCCATTAAGGCTCATTTTATATTCTTGCATTCCCCTTTTCAAGAGGAACTTCTAGATACTGAGAGTTGCAAATTTTTCACATTTAATTTCTCTTTAATTTTTGTTTTGTTGAATTTATGTTCATTTGTGTGCATCTCTGTATGTGCATGTGAGGACTTGATGAACCAGGGAGTGTCGGGGCTGAAGAGATGGCTCAGTGGTTAAGAGCACTGGCTGTTCTCCCAAAGGACCCAGGTTCAATTCCCAGCACCCACATGGCAGCTCACAACCATCTATAACTCCAGTTCCAGGAATCCGACACCAGTGCACATTAAATAATAAATCTTAAGGAGCTCGTCAGATCCCCTGGAGCTGAGGTACAGGACCTGGGTGCTACAGAGCCTCTGGAAGAGCAGTAAGCACTCTTACCTGCTGAGCCAGCTCTCTAGCCTTCCTGTAATTTTGATTCATGTGTCTGTGCTCGTTTTATATATAGTGATCTCTTAATCCATTTCTAAAATTCAGATAATTTTAATCCATGTCATAAGGCCTTTATGTGCCTTCCCCCCCACCCTTTTCCAAAACAAGATTTCTCTGTGTAGCCCTGATTGTCCCAGAATCCACTTTGTAGATCAGGCTGGCCTCACACTCACAGAGATCCACCTGCTCCTGCCTCCTGAGTGCTGGGATTAAAGATTTGCCTTTTTTTAAAAAATGATTCTCATACATTTTACTTTAAAAATGTTACTTACAGCTGGACTTGGCGGTACCTGCCTTTGATACCAGCACTTGGGAGGCAGAAGAAGGTGGATCTCTGTGAGGCTGGGGCCAGCCTGGTCTATGTAATAGGGAGACTTTATGTCAAACAACAACAATGAATGTGATTTGTGTTTTCTTTTCTCTTTGTGTGTTTAGGAGCAGGTTGGAGCAAGCACAGAGCCTTCCCAAGCTAGGCATGCTCTCTGCCACTGGGACTTTCTTCAGCCTAATAATGCTTTGTTTTTAAATTCTCTATAAAACCTTAGAGCTGATCAGTGGTTTAGAGCACTGGATACTCTTGCACAGAATGAAGTTTGGTTCCCCACACCCACTTGGTGGTTCATAGCCACCTGTAACTCCAGTTTCTGGGGATCTGATGACCTCTTCTGACATTTGTGGGCACCAGGCACATGTATGATACACATACATACATACGTGCATGTAGGCAAACAATCATGCACATAAAATGAATAAATCAATTAAAAGACACAGGATTAGCTCCTTTTTTTTTATTAAAAACATTCTTAGGGAGCATATACTATAGAAAGATCTAGTCTTTTTTTTTTTTTGACAAAGTCTCTTGTGTAAGTCTTGAACTCTCAGACATCCACCTGCCTCTGCCTCTTGTGTGCTGAGATTAAAGGCATGTATTGCCATGCCCAGCAGTCCATACTCTAACAGGAAAAACTCAAGGGTTCTAAAGTCAAGGGCTCTGCCTTCCTGAACTGTTTGGAGAAGTAGAAATGTCTTGAGACCCCGTGGCCTTGCTGGAGGGCGGAAGGGAGACTGAATCTCTTAGGATGAGGGCTTTGGTATTAAAATGCCGTCTCTTTCCATTCTTACCCCCACCCCAGCTCAACGTTAGTAGGCCTACCCAGGGTGAAGCGGGATAAGTACTCAGTCTTCAACTTCCTGACAGTCCCAGAGCCAGCCCCTCCGCCCACAGCTCCTGCGCCCAGTGAAAAAGCCCCACAGCAACGGGGACCTGACAGTGAGTACAGCCCCCTGGGTCCTAGTGCTGAGCCGGGACTCAGCCCCTCACGTGGCAGGTTGTAAGGCAGAATAAGGGGTGGTCCCACCCTAGGTGTGATCACAGTGCAGACTCCCTCCCCTTGAGAGGGGGTTGCATCAGCACCTGTCAGGCCAGGCCTGTGTTTAACCTTAGAACCCGGATCTGTCTGTGCCTGCTCTATTCCCAGTGCCGTGTACAGAGCCTGGCCCCTCCACGGTGTACCAAGGAGTTCTGAGCCAATGAAAGGTCAGTCTTAAAGAATTTGCCTTCCGCTACCAATTCCAATGTTCTGTCGGGTCCCTCCCCTCCCTGCCTTTTAGAATCCAGGAAACCGTCACGATGGGACACATCCAAACAGGAGAAGAAGGAAGATCCCATTAGTGAGTTCTTAAGTCAGGCCAGATCAAAAATTGGGCCACCGACACAAGAACCCAGAGCCTCCGGAGACAAAGAGGAGGAAAAGGCCCCGGAGCCACGCCCAGACAAGGTATGGCACCGCACCAGCACCTCGGTTGTCTCTGCTGGCCTCTGGGCCTGGGCCCTTGTGTGTGTGTGTTGTGGTCTCTACTCAGTAACAGGGGTCAGCAGACCTGTGCTGTGCAGAGAGGTGTGGTAAGCAGTTGAGACCTTGTCGGCCGAAAGGTCTCTGCTGCAGCTCCCCTGTTCTACAGCGAGTGTGAAGAAGACCATGCAGAATAACTCTGCTTGTGGAAACCAGCAGCGGACCCACAACATGTCGTAGCTCTAACGTGCTTCTGGTTCGTGTAGCTCTTGCTTAGCTTAAACCATTAAAACCAAACTTAATGTATTCATATGAGAGGATACAACTTTCCAGTTACTAGGTGGTCATTTGTGTGCCAAAAATACCCCTGGGTTCTCTCACGATGTTTACTTGGCTTTTTGCATACATGTGGATCAGAGGACAGTCTGTGAAAGAAGGTTCTCTCCTACCGTGTGGGGTTCTGGGATTGAACTCAGGTCGCCAGGCTGGGCAGCACGCCCTCTGTATCTCAGCAGCCTGCTTTGCCCTTTTGAGACAAGGTCTTACTGTGTGGGCAGGCTGCCCTGAACCCTTGAGCTTCCTGCCTCAGCATCCAAGTAACTGTCATGCCCAGCTCAACCTTTTTCCTTTTAACTTGTCAATATCATTGTACTTATGGTGGATTTCTTATAAATATCATGCCCTTAGATGGTATTTAAAATGTTTTGATAATAGCATATTTTCAATATTTACATTGACATAATTTTTGATATTTTTGGCTTTAGTTGTCCAATTATGTGTGTAATTTCTTTACGTTTTTCATATTCACTCTTGGCTTTGAAGGCAATCCCATGTAGCACAGGCTAACCTCAAACTCCCTATGTAGCTGAGGCTGGCAGTGATTTCTGAACCTCCTACCTCTCGAGTGCTGGAATTCCAAAATGTGACCCACCAAACCTGGCCTGTGTGCACCCTGTCTTAGGGTTTCTGTTGCTGTGAAGAGACACCATGACCACAGCATCCCTATGAAGGAAACCATTTAATTGGCCAATGCATAGTTCAGAGTTTCAGTGCATTGTCATCGAGCTGGAACATGGTGCTGTGCAGGTGCTGTGTAGGAAGCTGTGAGTCCTACATCTTGCATGGGTAACAGGAAGTGAACTCAGACAGTGGGCAGTATCTTGAGCATAGGTGACCTCAAGCCTGCCCTCACAGTGATACACCTCCTCCAATCAGCAAGGCCACATCACTTACTAGTGACCCTCCCTATGAGCTCAGGGGGCCAATTACATTCAAACCCCTACAACCTCTTTCCCCTTCTCTCCTGCCTTCTGAATTGTGAGCAATTATAGTGTACCACTTGGATTTACCTATTTATTATCATTAATATTTTTTAAAACTTTGTTTATGAATATCTGTGAGTATGTCTATATGCCACATGTATGCTGGTACCCAGAGGTGAGAAAGAGATATCAGATCCCTTAGAGCTGGAGTTACAGGCAATTGTGAGCTGCCATGTTGGTGCTGGGAACTGAGCATGGGTATACTCCTCAGCCAGTGATCTTATCTACTGACCTTTCTCTCCAGCCCCTAATTTATTTATTTATTACTTATTTATTTTTGTTTTTCACGGCAGAATTTCTCCATGTATCCCTGTCTGTCCTAGAACTAGCTCTGTAGACCAGGCTGACCTTAACTCTCAGAAATCCCCTTGCCTCTGCCTCCCGAGTGCAGGGTTAAAGATCCGTCTGGCTTAATTTATTATTTTTAAATTCTGTCTTTTGTAGTTAGTTTGTTTCCCTCTATCTCTCTCTCTGTCTCTCTCTCTCTCATTTTTAGAATCTCTCTATGTAGCCCTGGCTTTCCTGTTGCTCTGTAGACCAGGCTGTCCTCAAACTCAGAGATCTGCCTGCCTCTCTCCTGTGTGCTAGGAAGGTGTGTGCCACCACCACCCGGCTTCCTTCGCATTAGCTTCAGAGAATATCGTACCTGCATCTCTTCAGAGTCTTCTTCGAATTGATGTTTTAGAAGATAAGGAAACTTTCCTCTCCTGCTGCCTCCTTTCCTGTTAAACTGTTTCCATGCACAGCACTGACAGCTCTTCAATGGAGTTGTATTCACTTTCCACACATTAGACTGTCCAATGGAAAGATGACGTCATTTCACTTACTCACAGCTCTTTACAGCTTCCGATGTTCCTTCTCCATCCTCCAGGTCCTGCATCTCCCTCCCCGTGCCTCCTCAGGAGCCTCCCCAAGCCTGTCTTTCAGGGCAGATCTGAGAACCCATCCCCTTAAATTTCCTCACCTCAGAATGGCTTAGATTTTGTCTTTGTTTCTGAGGACTGTTCGTTTTTGTTAGATACACAGTTTTTGTTGACAATATTTGGGAGGCTGGGGGTGTAGCCCTCAGCCAAGTGTGCAGAGCTAGCATTGGACTTGGAGCCCACACATGCTGAGCATGCAGCTCTTGCCACTGTGTGCTGTCCCCAGACCCTGATGACTCTTCATTTGTCCCTCTAGTTGATGACCATAGAGTAACAGTACTTAGAAGGGCGTATTACTTACGTTGACTCCCAGTTTCACATGGTCCAGCCTATGGTCACCCGCCTCTGTGTGCCTGGCCTAAGCACCATGCACTGGAAGCAGGAAGTGGGAGGGGGAGAGGGAGAGACAGGGAGAGAAACGGGAGTATGGGAGGAGGGGAGGTCCAGAATAAGACAAAACGTCCCAGGATCGACTTCCTCCAGCTAGGTCCCAGCCCCTGAGATTTCTACCCGTTCTCAAAATGGCACCAACAGCTTATGTCTTGTTTAGGTTTCTATTGCTGTGAAGAGACACCATGATCTCAGCAACTCTTCGAAAGGAAAATACTTAGTTGAGGCTGGCTTACAATTTCAAAGGTTTAGTCCATTATCTTCATGGTGGAACATGGCCGCACGCAGGCGGACATGGTGCTGGAGAAGCGGCTGAGATTCTTACATCTTGATCCGTAGGCAACAGGAAGTGGTCTTTCACACTGAGCATGCCTTGAATGTATATGAGCCCTCAAAGCCCAACTCCATAGTAAAACACTTCCTCCAACAAGGCCACAGCACTTAACAGTGCCACTCCCTTTGGGGACCATTTTCTTTCAAGCCACCAGAGCTGGGAACCCAGCATCGAACATCTACAGGGGCTTTTCACAGTCAAGCCACGGTGCTCCTGGGATTCTAGTGACAGAATTATTGAGATCTTTGGATAGTATCTTACAAGTTTCTGCTCTTTTTTGTTCATTTTTCTCCTTTGTTCAAAGTGGTGCATTTTGTTGAGCTGCTTTCAACCTAATAGCTTTCTGGTGCCATCTCCATATTCATTACAGAAATGAGCTTTATTTGTTTGGGGTCTTAGCTGTAGGGCTTTCTGTGTAGCACCTCTGGCTTCCAGCGCCTGGGCTCCCACAATTCTCTAGCCCCATGCTCCCAGTAGATGAGACTGTAAGCACGTGCCTCCACAGCCAGCTAAGCAACGAACCCAAAATCTTTGGATTTTTATATTTTTCACCCCTAAAATATCCATCCCCCCCTTTTGCAAAGACTGACTTTAAATGAAATCTTTATTTGACCTTATTCCTGGAGCATAGTTGTAACAACTACTTAAAGAAGCCTGAAGCCAGGTGTGGTGCACGCCTGTAATCCCAGCACTCAGTGGGCAGAGGCCATCTCTGTGACTTGGAGGCAGTCCGGTCTGTATAGAGATTCCAGGCCATCCGGGGCTATATAGAGAGACCCTGTCTCAAAAAGTAAAAACCGGAAGTCTGACAAAGCCGACATTTTTGTCATTATTTCAGTATCTGTTTCTCATGTTGCGGCTTCCTCAGTTGTCCACAGACTGCGCTGGTGTCATCCCAGTTGCGGGGACAATTCCCTGACAGAGGTGACAGAGAGGAACGGAACACTGCCAGGTCACAGCCCACCGTTAGGAGGGAGAGGATTCACCGTGCTCCTACACAGCCCATGTCCCCAAACCAGGGCTGGCCAAGAAAGGCTCCTCCTGGTGACGGGCTGTTGGGGAGCACACTGTCTGCTGCCCAGCCTTGCTCCCTGCTTATTGAATCAGGCTTGTGCAAAGTCACCCACGCCTGTGGGTCTCAGGCTCATCACTCGCGCTGATGTAGGAAGGACCCTAAGCAGTTACCAGGGAGGTTTGCTGGCTTCAAAGTGCAATTCCCCTGCCTCTGCCTCCCTAGTGCTGGGCTTTCACGTTGTCCTGGATGGACTCCTGAAACTATGCAGAGGCCTTATGCCCCGTTTCATCTGTCTGGGTCTGCAGGTCTGTTAATGGCCCGTCTCCAAGAAGGGCCTCAGCTGCTTCTGCTTCCTGATCATATCTAGAAGAGCCCCACAGAGAGGGAAATTCTCCATGTTTAGTGAGGTGGAGCTGGAGGATACTCCTAAACCATTTTTTAAAAATGTGTATGAGTGTTTTGCCTGAATGCACATCTGTGCACCACGTGTGTGCCGTGCTGGCTGCAGCCAGAAGAGGATTTCCAGGAACTGGAGGTACAGATGGACGGGAGATGTCACGTGGGTACTGGAAAAGGAAATCAGGTCCTCTGAAAGAGCAGCCAGCGCTTTTAACCGCCGAGCCATCTGTCCAGTCTTAGCTGTCTGCTCCTGTGCACATGTGTGTTCCAAAGCATTGAATCCTTTTCTTCCTGACCCTTATTTCTCTGTTAACAGACTATAGACAGAGGTGCAGACACACAGGTGGACGGGGAAGGTAGCCGCCCTCCCATGGATTTATTCAAGGCCATCTTTGCCAGTTCTTCTGATGAAAAGTCCTCATCCTCAGAGGAGGAAGAAGATGACAGCGAAGGCAGTCAGGAGCACACCGAGGAAGCCAGTTTTAAAAGTTCCCAGGAGGCTGCCTCCGGGGAGACCTCTGTGACCCATGGTATGGTCACCTCCCTGACTTGGGCTCTGAGGGGGTTTAGGTGCAGACTTGTTTGTGGTGAGACGGGCTGGCAGGAAGCCCAGTCTGGCCTTGAGTCTCTGGAAGCTGGGCTGGGACCTCTGATTTTCCTCTCTCTGTCTCCCAGATCCTGGACTATATAGGCTTGCACCACATTTGACTTTGCCACCAAAAGCCAGAATAATTGAAAGTTAGCAATTGATATTTTATACACACATGCACACATACGTGTACATATGCATTTGTGTGCATGTGTGTATGTGCATGCATGCATCCTGGGGCCAGAGATCAGCCTTAAATGTGCCTTCTGAGCCAACACCTTGCTTTTTGTGTGTCGTGTCTCTGTAAACATCTGCTTTGCTTTTTGAGATGAGGTCTCATGGATACCTGGGACTCACCAGATTATCTGAACAGCCCAAGCTATCAAGTCCCAGGATGCCACCTGTCCTGAAATTACAACTGCATGCCACCACAGTGGGCTTTTTATGTAGGTTCTGGGCTCAAACTCAGGTCTTTATGCTTGTTTGGCAAGCATTTTAGGGACCTGGCTATCTCTCTGGCCTTTTCATTATTATATCTTAATTTGCATGAGCAGAGTCTTGGGTAATCCAGTTTACATCTCTGACGTGTGTTTTAAAGATAAAGTTGTGCTTGATAATGTTAATTTCCCAATGTAGCCTAGTTAAAAATTGAAAAGGTATCTTTTTTTTCTTAAAGATTTCTTCTTTTTTTAAGGGTTGTGGGTGGAGCTCAATATCTAGCTTGGGCAAGATCCTGGGTTCTTTCTTTTTCTACCTGGTTGCTAAGGGAGTGTTAGGATGCTGGGAAAACATTTGTTCCCAAGGCACACAAGGATGTCTGGGTTCCCCTGTCTGTGGGAGGTGGTGTGCTTTGGTCAGCTCTAACAAGCATGGCCTGACAACGCTAACCCTTAGGAAGGGGGTCTGCTCTCATTTCCTGGCTCCACACTACCCAGAAAACTGGCCTGCTTGTTCTGTGCACCTCCTTGAGCATCCCAGACATCCGGAGAGGCCACCTGAAGTAGGGCTTTGGGATGCTGGCCCCATGGGCAGTTTCCCATCTGCATCTTGGAAGGTTCTGTGTGCCTTGATACACCTGAGTATCAATCCTGAAGTCCCTTAGCCAGGAAGTCACACGGGATATGATACAGTATTTATTTTTAGATAATTGAAGTATGGGTTCCCCCCTTCCCCATGGACAACTCTTTATTGTTTTTAATTGTTGAGTCTTGTATACTTGAAATCTAAAAGTTTAAAAGTAGGCTGGGCACACCTTAAGCTCCAGCAATCTGGGAATTCAAGGACAGTCTCATATGCATAGTGAGTTCTGGGACAGCCAGCACTAGACAGTGAGACCCTGTTTCCAA